>JAUCMS010000028.1:15568433-15590361 GCA_032357445.1 Enteromius radiatus | reverse complement strand
TTCCATTAAAAGACTTGGCATCCTTTTGTTCCTAAGACATTGCCCTGTCGTTATTTGTATAGATATCCAACTTCATACTGAGATCTGATGTATCTAATGTGTTTCTTTAAAGTGTTCCTTTAATTTTTGTGAGCAGTGTATATACACACACACAGAGCACACAAACATATATAGGATGCGATTTATCGCAATGAATCTTTTAACAGCGCTAATTTATATATTTGTTAGCTATTCATATGTGTGTGTGTGTGCCTGTGTGTGTGTGCTATAATATACATAAAATAAAAATAAACAAAATATATATAATACTTAAATAAATATGTAGTTAATAAAGCATACATAATTAATTAGCAAATAATTTGATTATATTAGATTATAATTCTTTCAAGCTATTCATGTGGATGTGTAAACAAAATGTGTAATAATTCAATAAATAATTAATAAGTAAAATGGGAAGCAAATATTGATACATATTTAAATTGGTATACTTAACTATTTGTATATATAGATCAGGGGTCATCAAACTTGATCCTGGAGGGCCAGTGTCCTGCAGAGTTTTGCTCCAACTTTCCTCAACACACCTGCATGGAAGATTCAAGTCTACCTGGTAAGACCTTGATTAGCTGCTTAAGGTGTGTTTGATTAGGGTTGGAGGTAAACTCTACAGTGATCCTCCAGGACTAAACTTGGTCACCCTTAATATAGATTTTTTAGTTTAGTTTATTTATACACTTTTATAATCTTGTATAATAAAAATTGTACATATTTATTTCTATTTACATAATTAAATAATAATAATAAATATATTAGTTATTAGTTATATTTAGTAATTTTTATGTATAGAAATATACGTGTGTGTATAGTTAGTTGTAGAAATTATTTAGACGCATATTTGAATTACATCATGATGTTCTACAATTTTCTACAGGTCACAATAAAACACAAGATTCAAGAATAAAAAATTATATATATAATTTTATTGTGACCTGGTTAACACAAGATGGCGCTAGAGAGAGCAGTTAATTCGAGTTACCCATAGTCCAACGACACAAAACAAAAACACATCCAAACACCAAACATTTTTTGCAGGGAGTGGCTGTGCAGTACATTTCCTTCACTCAGTGTTTCCAAGCCACATGTTACTACATGACCTACATCGGGCATACACATTAACTGGGTTAATTCAGGCTTTGTGTTAACAATGTAAAACAGCAATCTCATTGAGATATTTAATTACTTCATGAACAATCCGTATTGTTCGCCTACCATTGGCTAGTATACGACTGACCAATGCAGTTTCATTTAAATTATATAACTTTACTTTAATACTAGATTATACAGGCTTTGTTGAGACTAGTCTAAGAACAAACTGTCTTTCCAAACAAGAAAATGAGAGTGTTCATGGCTTGCTCTCCTACATTACAACCCACAACTTCTTAAACACAAACATGCTAACACATGTCATGAGAGGAACAGGTGTGTTGTACGTGAGATATGTGCATGTCTTGAGGCAAGGAAGAAGACCCCTCTCCAGCTCTTCTCATTCATTACTATCTGTTTTGCTTACTCTGTACTGAGGTCAGTTACAGAGTATAAGGAAACAACGTCACCCGATGACTAAACACGTTACTGTCCCACCCGGCTAGGGCCTCTTTATGACATCATGAGGGATAAACTGTCCTCTGTGGTTGAATTAAAAAACACTGCAACATGGCACTCGCCCTGTGAGCTTTAATTGCATTACAGATAATAGCATTTGATGAATCAGTGCCAATAATGAAATTTTTGAACTGATATGTAAAAACTTTGATGAATTAAAAAAATATGGGGATCAAAACATGTTCTTTTAGACCTTCGTTCAGATATTAGGCCCTGTGCATGCTGTCTAAATTTATTTATTCATGTATAATGCAGAAATGTGTTCTACATGAATAGCACATATTAGTCTTCTAAAGACTTGTTTTCTCACACAAATGTAATAAAACTAAAGGGGTGTTTACACAAAAATGGCTCAAAATGGCAATTTTGTATGCACTTTGGCCATTTATTTACACGACATTGGCGTTTTGGGGACATGAATAGAATAGAATGTCATTTATTGTCAGTGTACACATATACAATGTACATTATATACATGTACGATGAGATTAAGAGCATCTCCCTATTCAGTGCAAACATGTGAGAAGTATATTTACAATACAATAACAATAAATAAAGTTACAGTAAAATAACTAGAAGCACCACTTCTAAACTTAAAAAAAACAACAATGCAAGATACACTGATTGTTTTCTGAAAGAAATAGCATTTTTCTCTCAGTGTAAACTACAAAATACAAATTTGTGAAAACGCTCACAAACGTAAACCTAGTGTTTCTTTAAAAAGTGGCCTGGTATGCACACTTACAGTGTTTTTTGTCATTTTCGCAGATATTTGTGAACATTTTGAAAACATTGCTGAATATATGCAAAATGCAAACAAAAAACTTTGTCACATGCCTGCTGAAAGAAAACCCTTGCCAAAACACAGTACAAAATGTAATGGATTTACTTATAATGGGAACGTTATTGGTTTTAATGGTGTCTACTGGTATGTGGTTGATTCTATTGGCGGGATGTTAAATACTATAGGAAAAATGCCCAAAATACACTACAAAAGGGAATTTTGTAATGGTTTTACTGGAAAAGGCTAACGGTTCATAGTGGTATTTTAATGGAAACCATAAGAATTGCTGTGACAGTTTCAATTGGGATTCTGTAATTTTTTTTAACCCTCAGTCATTATTCACTCAAAATATGTCACTTCAAAATTTCTCTGAAAATGCACAGCTCAATCGGTTTTAAAGCTTAAATCCTAAATCCCACTTCAGCTGTATGGAAAACAGGATATCTCCTTTTGTGTTCTTTGGAGAAAAAGAAAATAGCACAGATTTCGAACAACAATCATTTTAAAATGATTTTTGGAAACGTACCTTTAGCTAAAGCAGCAGAGTGTATAGAAAAAATTCCACCAAAACCGAGATAATAACATTCCTCTTATTTTATCCCGAATTTACCCTGAATTATGGTAACGTTATTTACTCGTAAAACATTTCACACAGACTCAGCTGTTTACTTGTCTGTAGCGCAAGTGTTTCTAAGAATAGTCCCCATATTTCCACACTGACCACTCTATCAATAATTGTGCCACTCATGTCATTTGGGACTTGCTTCACGTTGTGATTGTTCTGGCATGAGCTTTGCTGTGTGAGAGGTGTGATATACGTGAGACGTACATGCGTGAGGCTTGCAGCAGAACCGCACCAGGCTCGGAGCAATCATGTCTGCTGATCACAGCACTTCCCTCCATTTTCAGCTGTGGCCTTCGAAATGGAAATCCAGAGAAAGTCAAAAAGCAGAGGGAGGGGAGTGCGCTGTTGTAAACACAGCCATTAGAGCTTGTGTTTTGGCTGCAGCTCAAGAGCCGAGGGCAGCCAGTGCAGCTCTCAAACACGTGCTCCCGCTGTACACAAACACAGCCTCCATCACGGGGGAGGGGCGCTGTTTCTAGGAAATCATAACTGACCGACACAAATGCAACCTTCACCAAAACTAACACGTGGCTTGAAGAATGTTATGAACGATGGTGTTTTAGCGTCTCCGTAATGTTTAGTATTTTACGCAACCCTAAATGATCAACCACTCTTGCTTTTTTTGAGCACTTATTTTGAGCAGTATGCAAGATCATATATCACACGATCATCCCCATCTACACATTACCAGGCAGTCAGGTTTATTTCTAGACTATGATGATATCAGGAAAGGCATAAACAGTTGTTTGTTAAGAGACATCTTCAGGCAGTCTGTGATTTCAATCACTGTGTTTACACAATATTTGCTCCTAGTGTCGTGTAAATCCATTCACATTACTATATGTATATTACGCCAATATTTCTAGAAATCTAAATAACGCAGCTGGCATATGCCTGAAATAATTACAATTTTGCATCATCATCATACCTAATTTGGGATATCCACTTAAACAATACATTCCACAAAAAAAAAGGATATTAGATCAAGCTACTGTACTGTAGAATTGTTTGTAGCAATTAACATTTTTAAAGCATTAAAAGAAACGTCATGTTCTACATTTCGCAATTCTGTTTTGTAAATCATACTAAACGGCAAGAGCAAGCATATCCAGTATTTCCAGAAGAGATTCCAGGAAAAGAATGTGCAAAGTGCATGCAAATTCCATTCATACAGGTATATTTCATTAGCTGTGAAGCATATAAACATCTTCGAAATAAAGGTTTCACCTTGATCTGAATACAATGTGCATGTACAAATACAATAACTGCTTTCTATTGTAATATAATTGAATGTGTTCCTAAATCATCTTAATATGCTTATTTGGTGCACAAGTAATATTCATCGTTGTGGTTTTCTTCTTAATTAATGAAAAAGGTATTTCAATTAAGAAACTGACCCCAAACCAAAAACTGGTCACTGTCCCACTTTTTCTGTCATCACAATTTTGTATACAAGTAGCCATAAAAGCTAATAGTTGTGACTCTCAGCCTTCCAGTACTGTTCCCACAGTAATCACATGCTCTGATCAGGATGAGCCTCTCTAAAGTTAGACTGTAAGAGATTTACTATTGTCCCTTGAGTAAGAAAACTCTGGGGCTAATCCAGTACAGCCCAACCCCCATCTGAGTGTAGTCAGCGGCTGTAACTGAGAGCTGAGTACACTCGTCTGAGGAGGTCCACAGTAACACTCCTTTGATAGTACAGGAGGATTTTCTGGAACACATCTAAGAGTGTTTTGACTAAAGAATTGTTTGGGTTTATTCAACTACCATTCATCCACCCCCACAATTCACACAGGTACAAAGAATCAGGCGAATGCAGCCTGAACTGCATATGTGGAGGCCTTCAAGAAAGCTATAGCCATTAGCATTTACATTCATGTTAAAAGGAACTATTAAGTTAGGGCAGGACTCCAAGGAAGAACGTAATTTGAAATCTACCACCTTTGCTCATGGCAGTTAATGTAAAAAGATACTTTCGAGTGTCCAAATGGTGTAGTTATGGCAGGTGGAACATCCATAGAAGCTTTTCAAAGACCCAAAGTTTCTTTAGATTATTTAAACATTCATTACACAAAGAAAAAAGGTACTTTTACAAATGTTAATTGAAAGGATATGCACTTCAGATGCAAACTTCATGTTGCAACCTTTAAAAATATCAAATTATTCACGTTCATACATTTATTTCTGTATCAACAAGTTATTAATATGCAGATGGCATTTAAACAGGAAGAAATAAGCAATAAAGCTTCTCACTTACAGCTACATAAAGGACAGGGCAGTAAATCAGCAGGGAGAGGCTCTGTGTCTCTCACTGCCGTGTTTACGCATTCACTTGCTTATGGATTATCTCCTTGGTTACTTGGCCCTGATTTGTTTATTCCTTCCATTTAAAAAAAAAAAACTAAGAAAACAATTAGCAATACCCAGAATCCCTCCATTCTTCATCTGAAACAAGGCCTCCTGAATCCTTGAAACAGACAGAGCTTTTGCTTTCTCACATCGTGGATCTGTGATAAGTTTTTCTGTTTATTGGCCTCACCCACAACAAATAACCCATGCTCCCCACCCATATAAACTTCAAGGACTGACTTGTCCAAACGGGCCTGTTCTTCCTTTATGAGAAACTAATCTAAGATAGTCTAAAAAGAAACAGAACAAGTTTTACAACTCTAACGATAGCATTGCATAAGGTGTTCAAGATTATGGACCATTACCCCTCCATTCAAATGTTCAGTAGACATGAGCAAAAGCTATATGTTTATGCATAAGACCCATTTACACTGTGTAAATGTTATAAATGAATCATTTGCTTTTAATGTTACAAAAAATATACTGAAATGTTAAATAGGTAACTTGTGATTCCAATTCAAACAGCACTTTTCACAACAAATATAATTTGAACAGTACACGTTGTATATATATTATTCTAGTAAAGCAGATAAGATATCCTTTGTAGTTGCTTGTATTATACATCTATATAATAGAAGCACTTAACTAGATAATTAAAGACATTTTCTAAAGGAAGACGTAAGAGAGTGGTGCTTGTTCATGCACAAGTTGCTACCACAATAATAATATATTGTAGGTAAGATATTAGAAACATTGCCAAGGCATTGCTGGCTGACCCAAGTTAAAGAGCAAGTCTCCATATACTGGGGCCGGTTGCATAAAAAGACTAGTCTTAAAAGTTAGTGAGCTAAATTTTTGGTCTGCTCATATTTTCTTTTAATTCAGTTACATAAAAATGTAGATTAGGCTAAGTTGAATCCAAAAAATAAAACACTTGATTACTTTTGGCTAACCACTAGTTGGTTAGACTAGCTCTTAAGACACTGTCATAACATGGAGACTATGTTTATGCAACTGGGCCCTGGTCTTTAGATCCACATAAATTTATATTCCTTTAATGCAAGTGTATAGTTTTTATTTGTTTTATCATCCATCAGGTGATACTTAAGTCTGATGCTTCTGAAAGTAAAAGTGCACCTGTCATCATTAAAGTACATTCATGTCTGTGACACCGACAAAAATCAATATTTAAGGTTAAGGTTTATCCCTAATATAAGCAAATATTGAGAATACCTATTAATAGCAACAATCAATCTGTCTGAATTTTATGCACGTGATCAGACGACTTATTAAACATTCACTCGTATCACGGTAAACAAAAGTGTCTGAATAAAAAATAATGACCTCAACTTTTTTTTTATCACAAAGACCACATGGCACATTGGGTTCTCGGTAAGGTGAATTCTGAGAAACAAGGTCCCTGTGGGCATGCTGATGACTGAGACAGTGAGCAACGGCACACCAGCAGCCTGTGTTGATACTTCAGTCTGTTCTTAAGACTGTTCTCCTGCTGTGAGGTAAACAGAGAAAGCTGCTATGGCTGTTTGATGGTGCAATCTGTGCAGATACAAAATCTAATTGTAAATCACAGCTTGAAGCCTGGCATGCATTCTCTTACCATGAAAACAAAACATAAGGAAAGGAGGTGACATGTGGCCAGGTATGGTTTTCCATACTAGGAATTTGTGCTCTGCATTTAACCCATTAGTGCACACACACACACACACAGCAGTGAGAAGTGAACACACACCAGGAGCACAGGGCAGCCAGGGAGTCAGGAGTCAGTGCTTTGCTCAAGGGTCTCACCTCAGTCATGGTATTGAAGGTGGAGAGAAAACTGGATATTTACTCCCTCCACCTACAATCCCTGCCAGACCTGGGACTCTAATCCACAACCTATCCAATAGGCCACAACTGCCCCAAGCAACCTCAACCTCAAAAGTAAATGTATATGATCCATCAGCTCATGGAAATTACAATCGCATGATCTATAAATTTCTCTTCTTGTACCCACCCCTTGTGTAATACAGACTCCAAAACGGATTAAGAAATATGATATTCATGTATGTTCGTTCTTTTTCTGCAAAATGTCAGCATACATTATCAGATTAATACTTAATTTAAACATTGCAATTTATGTCATGTATGAAACCCTACTCACTGAAAGATGCTTATGGAACAGCTGGTAAGAAATTTAAGCAGCCTTGAGCTATATTCAGTGCGGTGACCAAACAAAACGGTTCAAGTTATGGAATGAACGGCCAAAATATAGTTTCTGGGCACACTAAGGATACGTCATTATTAACCAGTTGAAATATTAGACATTAATTATATGGTTTGGTGCAATACGCAATTGAACATCCAAACATAGCAGTTGTGTGAAAATAATTCACCAACTGTTTCTAAGAACTCGGAGGCCTCTTCCTCTGAAAGCGGACGTGGTCAGACTGACAACTGTGAAGCAGAACAGAAGGTGACAGCAGACTTTAAAGAAATACTATTTACATTTTGGCATGGTTAAGAATGTTATAGGAATAATTCACTTCAAAAAAGTGTCTCTTATCAGTCTTATGTTTTCATAAATGATTAATACAATTTCAATTACTGATTTCAAGGATATAAAAAAACTGTGAAAGTATTATGAAAAGGTAAACCAAATGAAACTTGGGAACTAACTCTTTGAAAACATCTAATCTAAAAGAATTATTCATTCAAAAAGTTTAGAGTCAAGACAAACATAACAAATACATTTTGGCCTGTTTCTCACACAAAGCATGTGAATCATATGGACCAAACAGTAAGTAAATAATTTTAAGGGTTAACTGTTAATCTGTGAGGATGATTAAAAAAAACTGCTGCTTTTTTTTTTTTTTTTTTTTTTGGAGATTTTTTGACACAGTTCCATAAAGACAGAACACACCTTTAATATTGGCATGCTTGAAAATATCATGCAAACACACCCAGTTCACTGTAAAGTAGTCATCAAAACCTTGACTACTTTTTGGACTATGTGTTGTCGCTGTCTACATTTTCTAGTTAAACCTATTTAACTCCATAGACTATCAATGTGTCTGATACGCCTACCACATACTACATAATCCTTTACAAAAATGGAAATTGAGTTATCAAGATACTGATTTGATGACCGTGCATGATTCAGAATCTTCTTAGAAATCAAGTAACCTTAACGTTACATCTAGTAATCTCACATTCAGTTGCAACAGCGTTTGGGTGCATGGAGTTCACACATGTGGCGGTCTAGTACATCGTTTTTATCCACTCGAGACTGTTATGTAATGCTAAGATTGATAATACAGAGATATACGGAGAGTTATGGCTGTACCAAAATAAATATAAATGCTGAACCGAGCGGACAATCTAATTTATGTAGCAACTGATATGTATAAAATCTATCTCTCAACTTTCTGATAACAATATAACACATGCGTTTACATTTTAAAACGACCGAGCACGCGCCCCTCTCGCGCAGAAATGGTACGTGCCGGATTCTGCGTCATCCATTGTTTACAAATCAACCCTTGAGCTGTTTCTGTTGGTTGGGCAGCGTGGACGCCGGCGAAACGGTCCCCTCTATTTGAATAAAAACAACCACCACGACTGGATATTTGTTATCTGGAACTATATTGAAAATGCCCTGTCGAAAGGAGAATTATATCTTTTTGGAACAGTCAGTAACGGTGGATTCTAAGGAAGTAGACGCGCTCGTGTCGAAAATCGGCGAAGCGCTGCAGCTTCACAACAATAGCTCGAGCCAGAAGGCGATGTCACGTCTACACGGTCTCACGAGCAGCAGACCCAACGGCAGCAACAACGGCAGCAGCGCGGCGGGCGCTCAGCGGTGCATCCGTCTCCGCAGTCGGAGTTTACGCACCAGCCGGGCCAGTCCGTACAACCCACCCGGATCTAGCGATCAGGAATGGGACCATTTCAGATCCTCGTGGAACCGAAAGAAAATCGACGAAGATGATCCGCACCAGCTCCTCCAGGAACTCATATTGTCGGGGAATCTGATCAAGGAAGCGGTCAGACGACTTCAGTTTTCCTCGGAACCAACGGAACACGACATCTCCAAATCTGTAGACTGACTTGGCGAGCCCGCAGATGCATGAACGTCCTTACGTTTTCAGAGCTCCTTGTCATACGTCGGTTTTACAAACTTTGATATCACGCCCTTTTGATTTTTCTATTGTATATTGCCGAGGTGGAAACGTTATGTATTTGGACTCTTTTGCAACGTGACCCTACCTTATTCACCCATTTTTTTAATATCAAAATTTTGGATTAAAATGCAAATGTGATGCGAAAATCTAGTGGTCTATGGCATTTTATATGCATTTTATTATAGTATTAACTGGCCTTTGGTTGGTTTGTCCTAGAATGGTGCATCATGTTTTGGTTTGTTTGAGTTCAGCCAGCACTGTGTCAGTAGCAAACAAGAACTGCTCAACTGCTTTGTTTACAATGTAGATGTGTTCGGGCTGCTGGTTTGCAGTCTTTGTCTAGATCAGGCAACGGGTCACACTTTTTGTTTAATCGTTTTGAAATGTTTGGATACTGAGATATCACTTTTGACTTCAAACTGGCCCTGTGTACAGGGCCCTTGTTCTCTGGCCCTTTCCATGTGAGGAGCAAGGCCAGCACTCCTCAAAGCGAAAATGAGATCAAACTCACATGTGTGGGTAAATGTGTTATACACCGGGATGTGATCACAACACAATGACACTGTGGTGCTTTTTGATTCCAGTGTGGAGTTCTCTTTTTGTTTATTTTTGTTTTCACTCTGTGTAAACTCTGCGTATGCTTCGCAACGAAGTGTTTTTAAAAACTCTGATTGTTCAGAGAGTTTGGTGTCTAATAAACATGGTGTTTTTGCATAAGATGGCTTCTTGTAATCTCTTGTTTGTATGAACTTTTTTTTATTGTTTGTATCAATTGTGTGGATCACCATCATTCATATAACATCGTATCCCTACAAAGTACTTAAAAGATTGAGTACTTTGAAATCCATTTTCAAAATTCAATGTTAATACTGTTTATATACAAGTGTCTTAATTATGCCCAAAAGTCTAGGCCTACACTGATATTATACGTATATTTAGGGTTTTTTTAAAAAAGATGGAGAAACAAAGACTTGACAGTTGAAAAAGGGAAAATCAAAAATGTATGAAATTAGTATAGCTACTTAAATATAACATTAATGTACCTATTTTTTTAATGCAAAGTATATATAGATGTGCATGACTCAAGTAGGCTACTATATATGATTTATACTGTCCTCAAGTGCTATAGTATTTTACAACACCCATAAAGAAAACATCAACATAGGTTGTTTAAATTATATGGCCACTTTATTATGATAAGCGAAAATACAAGCTGATTCACCACAGCTATGAAATCTGAAGCATAAACATATTTATGATCTTTGAACAAGGTTTGTGATTTCAAGTTAATTATTAACTAGTAATTTATAAACGCAGCTTTATTATAGTGTCTAGCTAAAACAAATGAGGTTAGAAACTTGGCGTCTCACTTCCGTGTAGTTAGGCATTTTGTCGGATCGTTCAGCAGGTGGCACTATAATGCAAATCTACGGTGAAGGAGCCGGAGAAAATCTGAGAGGGATAAAGATTTGACGCATTACGAGTTAGGAGTGACTAATTCTGACATATGTTTCGTGAATTAAATGCTCTATTTCCGAAATAGCCAAGACTGCATTTATTGATTTAACATGTGCGATTGACTTGCTCACTTGATTCTGATTGGTCAATGACACTGTCACATATTGTTTGTATTGTAGGTCTATAGCTTTAACTAGAGTGTGTAGTGAATCGTGTAGTATAAATACATTCCCAGGCATAATCTACTGCACACTTCATTGCTGTTGTTCTTAATTTGACCTGTGATTTAGGCTTAATTGAACCAGCAAAAAAACATTTATATTGGCGTTAAATGTATAGTTACTGACAACAACAACAAATAACTTTCTTGGTATCAAAGCATACAGATCTCACTTGCATTTTCTCCCTTTCATATTTTACTGAATAAAGGGTGGATTGGTGGCAGACATTAGAATATTGTCGGATGCAGGTGATCAGGGTATTTTTTTATACCTATTAAATATTTGGATGTTTTTTTATTTATTTATTTATTTTACATACATTATGCCTATATAGTTGGGAAGTACGCATAATGCAAATGTTGACAACAAAGCTGTACCGTCTACTTTTTGTACCCACACAAGGTCACTGGCGCCACCTTGCAATTCAGAAAGGTACTGTAGAAAACTAAATTATTTGTAGGATTTCAGTGTAAAGCTTTATGGTGAATATGAACATTTTTATATTCTTCAGATCAAGCAAGGAAATAAAAAGATTACTCAGAAGATTAGATTAGAAAAAATGCACTCTTAAAAATATGCAGGTTTTTTTTCTGTAATGCCAAATGGACCAATTTAATAATCTGACAAAAACTTTTTCCACTGTTGTTGTCTCTTTTTGTTTTTTTGTCTATTAAAGGTTCATCATGGAATCATAGAGGCTGATGAAGAATCTTTATTTTGTGTTAAATAGACAAAAACTTTATATTCTAAACCAAAACTAAACTAACTATATGTATGTATGTATGTATATCTATACTAAAAATGTAATGTAAGATAATGAACTAGTGTTCTGAAACATTTAATCAAATCAATGAAGTTAGAATGCATTTGTTTTAGCTGTGCTAAAAACAATGCATTTTACTTAGCCTAGCTTCAGTCTAGAGAATCTAGACAGTTCAGAAGCTTCTTTTTAACTTTGCACAAGGCACCAGCTGTCTTTGTCTGCTGAATTAAACCGCGCATCCTCAAAGTCACACGGGAACGGCACAGTTCTCACCTCACATCCCCAGCCACCAGAGGCTTCTGCTGTTCTTTCAAATGTCACAAACACCCAAGGCTCACAATATTATACATAAGCCTTACATAAGAACATTTTTTCTCATGTCCTGTCCTACATTCTGACCTACATCACAAGTGACGATGATGAAATAAGGGGATCCAAGATCCAAACCAAAAGAGTGTTACTAATTTTCTTGCTTTGAAGGCAAGGATGAGTCACACCGGCAGATATTTAGCTTTTGAGATCATGTGATGATGTGTCTCCTCATTTCTCATGATGTGTTATGCAGCTGGACATTTTACTTAAGTTGGCCGAATGCAGCATGCAGTGGTTTTAACGAGCTGCTGTGCCGTTGCTAGGGGGTTTTGGATAGTTGCTAGGTTGTCCTGTTTGATAGGCTGGTACAAGCAAAAAGGCAAGTGTGCACTGCCAAGTTACAAAATGACTTGGATACCTTCTTCAATGTAAATATTTTTTTTCAGTTTGTTCATTAGGTAACAGATGACGAGCGAATCACTTAATCATTCATTCGGCTGACTCGTTCAAAGCACTGATTCGTTTAGAAATTGAAAAAGTGACTTGCGTACAAAAAATGACTATTTTAATGAAGTCTTACTTTGGCAGTCCTAATGGGACAGTCAAAAGCCTCCTGGTTTTCAGGTAAAATATATAAGCTTTTATGGAGTTGGAGCGACATGGGGGTAAGTTATTTTCATTTTGGGGTGGAGTAACCCTCAAGGTAAAATAAGTTTGTTTATTTTAAAAACATTCTTTTTAATGTCACTGCGCTGCATCTCACGATTTTAAATGCAAGAACGTTCTGTACTAACAACAAGAGACACACCAAAACGCTTTAAATTACATTTGCGGCTACCAGACAACAAAATGTATTTTGAATGCTAAGTGGAAGATGCTGTTTTCAAAGTAAGCTGCACACGGATCCAGACACACTCAGTCTGATGTTCTCTAATTAGTGGCCATTGTGTGGCATCATTCTCTCTGATCAGATACCCGCTGGTTCACAGGGCCAATCCAGGGCACACCTGTGAGCAGTTGGAACATGAATAAACAACACCAAAAACTAACGTGTAGCTAAAAGCTGAGATAATTAATCTCATCATCAGGGTCCATCTGGGAAAAGAACAACCATGAGTGTGGCCAGCAACCACAAAAGCAGCTGTGAATGAATGCAGCTAAAGGGGTGCATTAATATTTGATTTAAATGGTTTTCGTCTCTGGGCCCCAATCCAAACACACAGATGACACTTCAGCTGTAGATAACACTTTAGAGATTGTTTTTATTTATTTGCCTGTTCATTTACAGTGTCCTGTTTACCAGGGTCTTCTAATAACAGGACTGTGAGTGGAACAAAACTTGAATTAATCTTAAATGATTAAATTCACCCTAAAATTGGGGCAATAGTTGTCATTGTTGTTATTTTTTAATCAAATAATTAGTATATTTTATGGATGTATAACTGTATATATATCTAATCAGAAATATGCAGTGCAATTCAGATGCATCTCTTTGACTAATTCTGTCACGTGATTTGTCTTAATTCAGTTATTCAACTACATTGTCAAAATGCATAAATTTACAAAGAATATTTAATTTAGTATTTTGCATTGATGACAAAAAAAATGTAAAATCATAATTACAAATGATATCAAGTGTAATTTACATATTCACTGCAACACAGCTGGGATGGGGGTAAACTTTTCCCAGTGTTGTGAAATATTTTGCTCAAGTATGTTTGGGCTGTACTGCGGTATAATAAATGTCTCTCGGTCTGATCTTTTGTTATAGCATACACAACATACATACATTCGTATTATTGTTCTCCTGCACTGAAGAGTACCATCTTATTCCTTCCAAACAACACATTTCTGTAAGGATTTTCTTGAGAAACAATACATTTGGCTTTGAAAGAAGGTTTCTCACAGTCTTTGTGTATTACTGGTTTTGTCGGCCCAAAAATTGCAGTCTTAGAGAAAAGTGCACAGCACAATTGGCTTCCACAGCTTTCCATCTCTTTTGGATTCTCTCTTCCGTTTCATTCTCTCTTCCTCTTTTCTAGCTGGCACAATGATCCATGAATGGCCAGCCCCCTAAAATCCCATTTGTAAAATTGTGACTCACTGCAGCATTTTTGGCAGGTATTTAAAAGCTGTTTGAAATCCCTCGCACCATGTGTTATTCCAGATTAGCAATTACATGACATTTGTGCTAGAATTCAAATATTTGTGTTTATACAAAGATTATACATTTTACTCTTCACCTATCTGAGTGTGAAAATAGCATTTTGAAATTAATTGTTGAATTCTGTTTGGTTGTTTTGAGAGGGGGGGGGGGGAATTCTACCTCTCAAACCTGAATGCTATTATAGTCTTTTGTGCATTTTTACAGCATTATATCTGTTCCAAAGTCATCATAAACGTATCCCAAATTTGAAAAGTCATAGGAAAGAGAATCATGTTATAACATTTGGCCAACAATGAAAATTATAATGTCTTTTACTCACCTTTAAAACATCCTGGGTGTGTGTGACTTCCTTCTTTCAGACGAATTCAATCGGACTACATTTCCCAGAGGTGCATGCGCGATTCGCATATATCCGCCGGGACTGCTTCCGGTTTCCACAAACAGCAGACGTGAGAGAAAAGTGCTTGTTAAGTTTGAAATGTGGATATTTATCGTACAAAAGTGCATGGATTCGCTACATGAGGACTTTATTCACCTCCCGGAGCCTTGTGAGGGATGTTTTATTATGTATACGCTCACGTTATTTCACGTCTTCCGAAGTGTAAAGGTTATCACCCATTTAAACCTATTCAAAGGCTTGGAGAAGTCTGGACAATATTTTTTTATAACTCCCATTGGATTCGGCTGAAAGAAGAAAGTCACAAAGTCACCTAAGATGTAAAAGACAGGATAATTTTCACTTTTGGGTAAACTATCCCTTATTTTAAGTTTACTCAAATGTTTAATATTTTTTCAACATCATGTACCTGACTCATCTTTGCTCTAAAGAAATATGACAGCAAACTATAAGTCAGCAGCACCAGAAATAAAACTAACCCTCCGTCTTTTACATCTTACATGTGTAGAATATCAAGAAAAAGTCTTTGGCGCACAAGCAAATGTTTTCTGACACAGTTTTGCTTCTGATATGGGATAACATATTCCTCCCACTGACACAGAAAAGAGAAAAATATCAGCTGATCTTCTCTTGAGCTACATAAGTAGCACTAATGTTTGATCTGCTGCAGGACGTGCGGTAGATAGCGGTTTAATCCACCATCACAGGTCTGCAAAATGACTAAAGAGTTGCTAAATTGAAACATACTCTCACTCTGAGGTCCTTCTGAAGGGCTTCACTTTAACACTGTATCTTTTTGCAATAAAGTACAGTATGCAACATGGGAGATATGCGTATGCAGATAGCAGACACCTAATAGATAATCGTCCCAGTTACCCATTTCTATCTGGCCTTATTGAATCATTTTGTGGAAATGGATGGGCCAAGGATAAGGCTAAGGATAGTCCTTGGGCAAAGACTAGTTGATATGCTAAACTCAGTTTATAGGTCCTGTCATAACAGGGGCAACCATTAGCACCAACAGGTTGACTTCAGATGCATAAAGCTTCTTCCCACTCACCCTACAGGCAGGAGTCCAATTTTAGCTGTCTGTGGAACATTGACTGTTAAATATGAAAAAAAAAATTGCTTTTTTTTTTTACCAATTTCATGCACTGGAAACTCTCCTTAAGCAAGTGTGCTTCTGTAAAAGCTTAAACTAGTTACTGTATGTCCAAAAGTGAGTTTTCCTTAAGGACTGACTGTTTAAAAACCAAATGTTTGAAGTCTGACATCAAAGATTTGTGCTCAGGCGATCATTATTTAATCAAAGGGATAGTTTTTTTAAGGCTGAAAAAGATAAGTTACACAACTGAGCAATCGGTAAAATTATCCGAAGGCCAATTCTTGCTCATTGGATAAAAAGTCACCGAATGGGAGCAGTTCTTCAGCATTAATTATTCTTCTGCATATTATAGGTCATTGCACAATTACGTGTGCTCGGCAAATCATATGTTTAAATATTCAAGATGTTTCATACAGCTATAATAAGCCCATCCTTGGTTTCCAGTGGCCTTGTCCTACTCATGTGTCCCAGCTGCATTTTTTTTGCACGTCGGCCTTGGGCTTTCTATATGTCACTTCGTCGCTTGTTTTTACTTTAAGGCTTTCACCTGGCCTCCATTTTGACTTTGCTGCTGTCCTGCCCCAGGTCTGTTTCCAAGAGTGTACTCATTTTTTGGAAAGCATAGATAGAGAGAAGCATAGATTGCAAAGTGCATTCATTAGTTGATTAAAAATGTTACTCTGTCAATCGTTCTGTCTCCCTGTCGGTCTGTTTCAATTGCTTTTATTAAAATCCTAATTACGATTCTTGAATTTAATTGGAATCCGTTTTGAATGGTGCACTGAGCACTCAGATAAAAAGATAGATTAAGTTATAAATGTATATCCTTGAAGTAAGTTAGTGTTGTTATATGGGGGATATACAGTCTTAAAGCCTTACAAAATGCTGGCTGTCCATGCCTGTGCTCCAAAAGATCGTGGGGGCGTCTAACTACATCGCCCTGGGCTTGTTCAGATCGAAGAAGGAGGTTGGTGTTAAAGAAGTCAAAGAGCACAATACTGTAGTGCACAAGTGCATGAAGGTTCCAACTGAGCAAAACTGTGCTTTATATACAGAAACAGATGATCCACTTCACTTCTTCCTGTTGATCCAGCTTTTCATCCACATGGATGACGTGAAATCCATTTAGTGCAAGGATGATCAGTGGGGTGATCACACAAACATAGCAAATCGATAACAACAAGATCTTCAGCCATTAAGGTAAGTGAACCAAAGGGCAATTTGTTTAGTGAGTGCAATATGCAAAGAGAGAAGGAAGCTACATTCTATTAAATTGCTGAATGTCATAATGAGGCAGTTGATTGAACAAAATAAGATTTCCCTATGAAAGAAGTCAGACAGAGAAGTATTTCATGTCAGCCCCCGAGTTCTGCTCAAATCACATGCAGGGGAATCCACGGGATCACAATTCACCTATTACTATTTTGATACAAATGAAAATCTTTTGTGTAGATGGTATTGATTGAGTAAATATTAAGTATTTGAACATCTTTGCATAAACAGTTTTCTAGTCTTTGTTTTAAGCTTGTGCTCGTCTGTCTCTCAGGAATGGCCCTTACCCCTCCCCAGGTGCCCTGACCTAGTTGTGAGACGCCTCATGGAATCATGGGTCATTTTAGCACTCGTTTTTCATCACTGCTGTCAGCTCTCACTGGGAAAGAGAACAGCTTGACCAGTGTCCTTGACTTCAGAGAGGAAGGATATCCTGGTTACCAGGTGAATGGATGATTTTATAAGCATTAGCCAGTGTCTAGTAGTTGCACACTGTGTGAACGTCTAATGCAGCTTGTAAAAGAGAAGTGTACTGTACTGTGTGCTTTTCTTAGATCAAACAAAAAATTAAAAGGATAGTTGACTCAAAAATGAAACTTTTGTTCTCACCCTCACGTCATTCCAAAAGACATTTGCTCAAAGAAAACAAAAATAGCATATCATCAGCATACCTTTCTTCTCTCCTGATAAACGTCTTCTGCCATTTTAGAGAGTGTCACTACGTAAGCGTACGCTTTCCTCTGGACGTAAACAACCGCAGATTACGTACACGTGCGTGCTTTCACGTGATTATGTTAGATGCATTAAAGCATGCGTATGCATTGCGTTGAGATACCCTCTAAAATGGCGTAAGATGTGAGTCACCAGAGAAGAATGGTATGCTCATGATTTTTGTTTTCTTTGCACAAAAGACTTATTCTCCTAGTAGCGTAACACAATGTAATCACTTTTTGTCCAAATTGTATTACTTTTTTTTTTTAACCACAATAAACTTTGACCTGGAAAAATTGCACATTAGTGCCACGACAGTAACTGTAAACCTCTTTAACCAGTGATTTCCCCCTTAGGTGTTTTTTATGCCTTGTCCTGTTCATTTCAGCTCATGCATGCATGCATGCACACAGACCTGTACACACACTCACAAATGCTGCTGGACAGACAGTGCACTCTAATTACACGCGGGCCCCTTGGAGTCGCATCTGAATTTCTGGTGCCAGGAAGACAGGTTGGGGAGGCATCAGTCACCTAGGGAATAGACACAGCTCTTATCAGTAGATCAAACACATTCAAATGCACCCTATATATAGCTCAACCAGGGCATGTAGAGTGCTGTTTTCCTCTGACTGAGTCCCAAATGAATCGTCAATTTGAATTTTATGAATGTAGCTGGAAGAATGAAACTCTCATTCTCATATTAAACACAAAAATGCAGACCTTTTAATATGTCACTGCAGGTTCAAATAAAACCTGTTTTATCCTGCTGCACATTTCAGTGAAAATGTCTATCTGCTGTACATTTACTTAAAATATAAGACATTCAGACACTATTCAGAATAACTATAATGGTTGTCATAATGTCTCTTATTTTTAGATGCGTTTAAGATGGTTACAGCAAACTTTCTTAAGGTGTTTAAACATATTCAGGAGTTTGAGCCAGCATCCCTTAAATGTCCTGGGAACAGGACGAGCAGTCTGCTGTTAGAGGAACCAAAGCACCATTTAAGGGCTTTCGTAGTCTGATATATCATGAGCGATTGAGAGGAGGTATTCTTGTTCATTTGGAAAGTTTTCAAAAGGCACAAGAGATAGAAATAGCACAAATCCAACATATCTCCAGGCTGTGGATTTAGCATTCAGCTTGGATTGAGTGGATTTATTAGGATAGCAAGCCTGGTGATGTCTTTTTCACAGACACGGAGGCTTTTGTTGATTGATTATTTTCAACCTAGAGTTTTACATATTTTTCCTCCATGCAAAAACTGGCTACATGATACTAAAATGTTGTGGGTGGTTGCTAGGGTGTTGCTATGCGGTTGCTAGATATGTCTCAGTTCCCTCCTTTGTTGAAAGTCTATGGGATATTTTTTTCCTTATTTGCAGGTTGGAACTAAAATATATATCTAAGGAAAGAATATATCATTATTTTCTCTTAAGACAAAGATACAGAATTAGTCACTTGGAAATAAACTATCAGGGAATCTAAATGAAAGCTGATTTTGTTAAGAAGGATTTCACAGATATTAGATTAAAGGTTCTAAAGGCTTGTTGTCCATTTATATGTCATATTTTGTCATATAATAACATGTTCCTTCCGTGCAAGTCATACTGTAGCTGTGGCCAGTGAAGCGACTGATTCTCGAAGCTTTTAGAGTCTTTGAGCAGACCTTACAAGGTCAGCGTAATCTTCCGGCCATTTGTGGTATTTTAAAAGGATCAACAAGTCGCATGGTATGCTGCCCTTAAAAACACAACCTAAACAGAAAAATTCAGACATAGATTTTATTACATGTGGAACAGTAAAAACTACTTATATTACAAACAGTCAATGAGTTGCACAAAGATGAACAGAACAGGCATGTAGCAATTTTGAAAAATGTTCGCATTAAAATACTTCTCCCAGCTTAATGTGCAGAGACAATTTGAAATCATTTGTAATCATTGAAATCATTGATTCAACCAATAGTGCAAGTCTGGGGCGGGGTTAACTGTTGTCCAGCCAATGGCAGTGTTTGGGAAACCTGTTTGAATAAAGAGTTTATTTTTGCAATTCTGTTTTGTGCCACTAGTTGTGAAGAAATCACACACTTCACCCTAAAAGGAGTCGTAATATACTTTCGTCTTTAAAATTATTTTTTTTTTAAGTTTTATTTTGTATTATAATAACAATTTAGATTTTTTAAATATCATTTATATTAACAGTTATAGTCCATTTTCCACTCTTAAATGTTCTGTTTTTGCTGCTGTCTTTTAAATTTGGTATGAAATGGAAAATCAAGCTAACTAAATGGTGGTTATTGATATTATTGTGAACTATTCATTCATTCTTGTTCCATTTTTCATCTTTAATCAAAATGTCATATCATGACTCACGCTCATGTTGTTTAAAAGATATTCTGAATACTGTTAGCAACCAAAACATTTTGGTACTCATTGATTTCAGTTTGTACCATGCAATGAAGGCCAATAGGAGCTGTCTGGCCACCAACATTCTTAAAATATATGATGTTTCACAGAAGAAAGAAAGACATACAGATTTGAAACAACATTAGAGTGAGTAAATGATAACAGAATTGCCATTTTTGGGTGAACTATCCCTTTAAACCATGCCTCTTTCTAAGCTGCCTTTATCCAATCAACCAAGTCTCATCACAGTATGGAAGAAAAGATCTGTTGCTACTTCCATTATATCGCAACATTAAGAAATGCCCGATTTGCAAGTGAAACAAGCAGCAGCCCTTTATCTGCAAGCTGCAGGTTTGCACTCATTTCTCATTTCACTTTGGAAAACTGTATTAGATTGTTACAGAGTCGCAAAGTAAAGTGTGTGACATCAGAAACATGAGAACGTTCAGTTGTCTTCGCAGTATGATTGAAATAAATTATTTTGAGGCAAGTTACAGTATGTTTTTCTAATGCAATAAAGATTTGGACTCCTCATGGTAAGACACCTTTACAGGCTTTTGTGGTCCTTAAAAGACCTCTCTCGCTCACTTGTTCTTTATCTGTGTCTCTCTCTCTCTCTCTCTCTCTGGTAGCTTGCAAGCCTAATTCTACCACCAGAGATCTCCTGCACTGCTGCGTGTGCTGGCTCGCTCTCGCCCCTGCAACCGCAGCATCTCCAGCACGCTTCTGGCGTAGGCGTCCCGCAGGTTGACCCCTATCGCCGACATATCCGAGGCCGAGCTGCGCGTCAGTCGCTTCAGAGCCTCCCCGTGCCTCAGCGCGGCTTCCTTCATTTTGAGCGTGAAGTAGCAGGCAGAGAAGCGATCGTTGATGATAGCGATAGGCAGAGCGAGAATAAGAATGCCGGATAGGATGCAGATGAAGGCCATCACCTTTCCTAGCACTGTGTCCGGACGAATGTCTCCGTATCCTACCGTGGTCATGGACGTGGTGGCCCACCACCAGGCGCTGGGCACGTTTGTGAAGGTGGTCTCTGGCATGTCGTGTTCGATGGCGTATTCTACTGTGGCGAAGATGGAGATGCCTACAGAAAGGAATAGCATCAGGAGGCCAACTTCCTCGTAGCATTGGGCAATCGTCATTCCCAAAGACTTAAGACCTGGAACACACAAAGAAGAGATAAAGTTCTTTAATCTAAAGGCCTGTTCATGTCAACACAATTGTTTGTCAAACTGGTCAGGGAGAGGAAATGTATTCAAACAGTATTTACTTAGCTGTTCAGAAAAAACAATCACATTGGTGGCATGTGAATATTTGTTTGGGTTTTGAACAGACGGACTAAAATTTGGAAGAATGCTGATAACTAAATAGTTTTGGTTCCCATTGTCTTCCATTTCGTTTTGTGTCTATACAATAGAAGTCAATGGAAGCAAGTTAAAGGTGCCATAGAATGGAAAACTGAATTGACCTTGGCATGGTTGAATAATAAGAGTTCAGTACATGGACATA
>JAUCMS010000028.1:15535124-15553054 GCA_032357445.1 Enteromius radiatus | reverse complement strand
TGATTAGAAATATATTTCAGCGGCACTTGAGGTCAATTTGTACACAAGCGACAAGACTTTTGTCAGGGACTGTACACTATATATATACGTCCTCCTTGTGGCCAGTAGAGTTCGCAGTTTTATTCGTTTTATAGCTTTAACATGTTCTGTTATGGCCAGTAGAGGTCGTAGTTTGACGCGTTTTAGCGTTGTTCTGGAGGTTGAAGTTGAGGGGTCACGTTGGCTTACAGTAGCTGACATGATGCAGGCAGAACAGTACAGACTTACAGCCACCTGCCTGTGAAACGCAACAGGAGCCGAATCAGCGTTAAAACAAGCCCTCAGAGAGCAAGGCTAGAACCTGTCATTAGGGTAAGCGATGGTTTGAGCACTATTGTTTTGGTTTGTGTGCTTATGTTGCTAAATTAGAGCATTTTAGAGGCATGGCAGGCCCTTAGTGCTTACTATTTCTGTTAGCAGGTCCAGTAACATGCTGTCAAAGCGCTTCCTAGATAGATGTGCATAGCTTGCCGCAAAGACGAGGTTATTAAATGAGTATTTTCAGGGTGATGCGTTCTATTTCTTGCCTATATACGTCAAGCTAAAAAAAAAAAACTGGCAGGTGCTTTATATTTGAATTATTGCTAATGCTAAAGCGTTAGCAGCTCGGCTAAAGTTAATGCCATGGAAACGTGTATCAGTTTCATCTCCTTGCACAACAAAACGATAATAAATAGTAACGTTATCTCAGGAAAAGGCGAGAAACGCAGAACTGTACAGACAACTGAGTAAATGCAAAACTGTATTCATATGTAGTTCAGTCACTGTTAGCTTTAGCTCTGTTAGACTGATTCCAGCTCAGCTAATTTACAGTTTAATTGACTGACAATAATTGCAGAAGAACCGTAGAAATTGCATCAGCCTGGACACCGCACGTTACAATATAGTACGTATTTTGTGCAGTACCGTGAAAGTACAAAGGTATGCTTACTACATTTTGGAAATAAAAATAATATAATAGAAAATAACACAGCTACTGTATCATACCTCACAATACCATGGTGCAATCACAGCATGATTTTGTAATTATATTAGTCTATTAAATAACATGCAACTAACATGCGACATTTTTGTTAGTGCAAATTGATTTGATTGAGATTAAATATACTTTTCGTGTTTATATGGTTGTGTTGGAGTTTATTTATCATGTTGGCTTTAAGTACATGTGAGATGTTTTGGCATTTGTTTAACTACATTAATATAATGTTTTGGTTATTTGTAATTTGTGGTTTGAGTTTGACAGGAATTGCTTTTTAATTTAAGTTTTAAGTATCTTTAGCTTTGTTTATCTTGCTTTGGATATAGTATGTCCAAATTAAATAATACATTAATTAATAATTAATACATTTGTAAAAATTTAATCAGAAACATAAACATAACAATAATAATTATGTAGAGCTTTTTGGAAGAAATTCAATAGAAATGCAAATGTAAGATATTTTTAGAAAAATGAGTGAAAATCAAAATGTTATAGAATTTTTGAATATTTTATCATTTTTAAATAACTTTTCTCTGGTGTTTATTATGAATGTGAGCAGGCAGAAATCCCTGACAGCTGTTTTGCAATAGATTTATGATCAGATGGTTTACAGTGTAACATTCTGATGCAGATATGAATCCACCGGAGACTGTAGAAGTTGTCAGATTTCTAGTTTTTAAATTCCTTCATTTTTGAAACCATTCTTAACCATTCTTGTGCTGTTACCACTGTTACAGTTCTGGTGGTTCTGTCTTTGCGTTTTATCTTAGCATGCATAGATTAGTTAGTTACCAGGTTCTTCTGTTACCAAATTGTCAAACAGGGTTGCTTTGCTCAAACTGGTCCTTCTGTCAGCTGCACGTGTTTATTAGCCCACTCCTGCACATTCCCCTAAGAATTTAGAGTCATTGCCTGTTTCCATGCTGTATCATTTGGGTTTGCCAAGATCTGGTTCTCTTGAAAATCTTCCAGATTCGTCAATAGAGGGAGAGAAGGAAGTGTGTGAATTCAGTAAGAGAGACGGTTAAGAATCAGTTTGACACAGTTTGTCTCTCTCTAAGCTGGAATGGGAAAAGGAGTGTTAAGCTTGGATATATGGAAATAATTGACCCCAAATTGAAAATTCTGTCATCATTAATTTGTTCAATCTTGTGTCTTTTAAACATGTATGTCTCTCTTTCTAATGGTGAACAGACAGGTCTGTGTTGGTTGATATTTTTCATACAGTTAAATGCCTTAATAATTTAAGAGTTTTCAAGCTGTAGGTAGGATGCAAATAAATAAAACAACTAACACAACCTTGTTACCGTCTTCCTTATGACTACTGTGCTGTAAGTCTTTAAAAAGTTTTTGTTTTTCACTTGTTCAACACAAATGACTGTGTTAGCATTCTTATTTTTTGACTTTTAATAGTGGCTGTTATTGTTTTTATTACCATACAGAAAAATCAAATTTTATTTTTTGTTTTTTTTATCATTGCCTTTATTGGTGTATTGATGCTTTGGCAATATTGTGTATAGGGATGCAACGATTGTACATTTTGTTGGTATGATTGTAGTCTGAAGAATTATCACGGTTTTACGATTATGATGATTATTATGCATTTATTCATTAATCTCTGCATCCCTAATTGTGTACATACAAATTTTAAGGTACTACAAAATTGATCAAATTGATCATAAAAATGTATTTATCCACTTGGATTTTCTAAAAAGGGAATTGATATCATGTAAAATGTGTCGACCTGCTTTGATTACAATCAGTTAGTTCTGCTTTCAAAGAAGCGTTTAGCCCAATATGTGTCTGTTTTTCTGAAATCTCTTGCATCATGTGTTATGACATTTTCCCACAAACTTGAGCAGAACATGTGATGTGTAGCATCTTTGTGAGGCTCTGCGTGTCATCTTGTTTATGTAATATTTATAGAAAAGCATGAACGGTAGCCACTCAGGAGGTAAATTCCTGGGGGGAAAATCTGTGCTCTGTGGTATAGTCACAGGGGCACCTGATGACAAAAAAGAACTCTTTGTAAACGATAGACCGCCAGCATTACCCTTGAACCCTCTAGTTTCATAGTTTGAAAGTCCAGCAACTACTTCTAGGCAAAGGGTTAATTCTAACAGTTTGGTTTTCTAAGGAATGATCTGCTAGCTGGCTAGCTGCTGGTAGAATTTTTAGGCAGCTGTATTTATTTAACCAAAAATAGAATAAAAACAGTAAGGGACAGGACTGTGTGATTGTTTTGATGCATTCAGTGTCACATTAGTAATATTAGTAATATTTTGTATTTTATAGTAATATTGGTGATATTTTTGTGGAAACACTGATATAATTTGTTTTCAGAATTCTCTGATGAGTTAAAAGTTCAAGAGAACTGCATTTATTAAAAATATGAATTATTATAGATGTCTTTACGCTCACTTGTGGTCAATTGAATGCATCCTTGTTGGATAAAATTTGTTTCTTTCAAAAAAAAAAAAACACATTTATGTTGTATTCATTCAAATTAGTTTTTAATTTAAAGCACCAATGATTGATAATTAATAAATATATAAGCATTAACCAAAACTAAAAATGCTATGACATTTTTAAAATAATATTAATGTAAAGTGCAACTGCTTGGTTTTCTGAATCTTTTGGTGGTCTGTATCATAATGCATTAGTTTTATGTTGGCCATACATGTCAATGGTTTTTATACAGTTGGTGATGAGTAGCAATGAAGCTATTACTATTTTAGTCTGATTATGAAGCAAAAAAATATAGATAATGCTTTTAATATGTGCTTAAAAAGGTTTTGGGTTTTATTAATAACAGGAAAAACACGTTTCTCACATCGCAATGACAGAGAGCCAATTATAGTTCTGTACATGCTTGTTGGCACAGATCCCTGGATGCCCGCCGGTGCCCTCGCCCTGGCCGCACACGCAGACTCGATGGCCATCAGCTGACCCCTCCTCCAAGGATGACGGTGAGAGAGCGGCTTCGACAGAACATCTCGGCCGCCTTTTACCGGCACGGCCTGCTATGCGCGTCCTACCCGGTTCCCATCATTCTCTTCACCTCTGCCAGCATCCTGACCTGCTGGTGAGTTTGCAGTCGTGATATTAAATTCAAACAGGAAGTAATGGGATTGGAACAAGATTTAAACTAATCAGGGACACAGTGGCTGCTAGGCCACGGTTCTGATGGCCTGTGTAAAATGTTGAAGTACTTTATGTACTTCTGTGGGTTAGGAAAAGCAGCTTATCTGTACAAATCTGCGGGTGGGATGTTTTCGGGTGAGAGAGGGCAACAAAGGAATGAAGTTAGCTTGTGGTCGGTTGTTCTGCTGTTTGATTTAACAGCAAGATCATGCCAGGAGGACTGTGTGTAGCACAAACACAAAAGTAGAGCGCTGAGCTGGAGAAACGGTTTTCTCACGCCTTTTCTTTTAGCCTCGGTCAGCAAAATGTGAATTAAATATCTGACGCTTCAGATAAAGGGCAAAATCCATGTGGAAAAGAGTGAGTGTGTGAACATTTCTCCCAGAGAACAGCCCAGTGTTTTTAGCTGCCTGGAGGAACAGAAGTGGGCTTTGTGAAATGGCAGCTACTTGTCACTGCGTTCTTTCTCAGCTAGAGAAGAGAAGGTACTGGGCAGAATAGCTTGACTCAGCCTCAAGACGGATAATAGAGGAATATACTGAATTAAACACAAATTAAAAGATTAGCTCATTTCTAGAATAGAAATTTCCTGTTCCCCCATGACATCCAAGATGTTCATTCCTTTCTTACATCAGTCAAAAAGAAATTAAGGTTTTTAAGGATTTTTTTTTTCTCTGTACTCAGTGACCTCAATGGGACCCAACGGTTTAAAGGTCCAAATTGCAGTTTCAGAGCTCTCTACATGATCCCAGCCAAGGAATAAGGGTCTTATCTAATGAAATAATAGGTCATTTTCTAAAAAAAATAAAAATGTTGGACACAAGCTCTGCGATATGGATGTGCAACTTCACACATTACGTAATCACGTTGGAAAGGTCAAGGACGAGTAGTTCTTTGTCTGTGTACTTTGGTTCAAAAGGGTAGTGTAAACCATCTAATTTATACATATAATATTTAATCGTGTTGATCCCTTTGAAGCTGTACTGAAACTGCAATTTGGATCTTCAACCTATTGGGTTTTATCAAAGTCTAATATACTGAGAAAAATCCTGGAATGTGTTCCTCAAAAACCTTAATTCTTTTCAACTTAAGAAAGAAAGATACAGACATCTTGGATGAGATGGGGGGTGAGTGAATTATCAGGAAGTGAACTAATCCATTAAGCACGCACAAAATTATATTGGTTTGTCTCTTAGTTAAGGAAAGCATACCTGGGTATAATGTATTTAACACAATAGCCTTCTGTTTCCCTGATGTCAACAGTATCATGTGTTTTAAGCCTTATCAGCCTGTGCTTCTCTTTTTAACACACTGCTGTTGTTGGTGGGGGATATTCGTGGCTTTTGAAGCACTTTAAAGGGGAGTGACAGATGCTCCTTTTGTGAGAAGTTGGGTTGGTCAGATCATCCATCTGGAGAGTCCTTTGTGTTTGTGCTGCAGGCAGTATTGTGGGTCTTGTGCAATCATTTATTTCCTAGTTAGTCTAAACTTCTTGTTTTTACTACCCTTGGTTTTCTTGCAGCTTGCTAGCCTCAGGATATCACAGATGACATGTTAATCATACTGGTCTGTGCTCCCTCCTGGTCCAGTTTTACATTTGAAGTTCACTCTTGCTGGCACCTGTGTGACTGATTGAATGCTATAAAACTGTCAGTAAAAAATGCAAAAACAGCTCTTTGCATACTTGTCACTCTTTTCATTCAAATATGATTTGTTTTATGGACCTTGTATGGGCTCTTCGTCATGAGAAGGCCGTTCCTCAATTTGGAGATACCGTGTCTGTGAGGAATGCAGCTTGACGTTGCTAATAAATATTGATTTGTTGTTCTGTAACCATGCTTTCTTTTACAGTTACCCTCTGCTGAAGCTGCCTCTGCCAGGAACAGGGCCTGTGGAGTTCACCACTGGAGTACGAGATTACTCAGTACCATCCCATGAGTCTCAGGGTGACCCATCAGAGCGCCCTGATTGGGTAAAATTAAATGTTTGTTTTTATATACAGTACTGTGCAAACGTCTTAGGCCACTAGTATTTTCACCAACATATAAAAAAGGTTTTAAGTTGGTTATATTTATCTTTTGCGGTAGCGTGTCAGTTGGAAATATATAAAAAAACTTTGTTTACATTTCCAAACATTATTTTTGTCATTAATTGTAATAATGCAGTGAGATTATTGTCTGCACAAGGAGTCTGACGACAGCCAGTGCTCCACACAGAGATCTGATCATCATCCAGTCTGGCTGGAGTGACATGAAGTAACAACAAACTGAGACAGACTCAATCCAGAAGAACTGTGCTTAAAAAAAAACCTACCTGCAAAGCTACAGTACTGTTCAAAGTTTTAGAGGCTCATGTAAAAATGCTGTAAAATGAGGATGCTTTCAAAAATAATGCCATAAATAGATTTAATTTATCAATTAACTTCTATTAACTAAATCAAATAAATATTTGGTATTAAAACAGCTTCTGTTCGGAGTTACTCATGCCCATAGTTTCCAGGTAGGTTTTTTGAAGCATCTTGGAGACTTGTCATTCCAGACAGACTGGATGATGATCAGATCAGATCTCTGTGTGGAGCACTGGCTGTTGTCAGATGATTATCTCACTGCATTATTATAGTTAATAATATTTGGTAATATTTCCAACTGACACGCTACCGCAAAAGATGGAAATGACCGAATGGTTTCCACAAAAGCAGCTAAAGCTAGTCATTTCAAGTAAGCTTTATTTATATAGCGCTTTTAACAATACAGATTGTGTTAAAGCAGCTTTGCAGTATCAGATAGGAAAATGGTGTCAATAATTCAAAAGGACAATAGTAAACACCAATACATTTTCAGTTTAAGGCAGTTCATCAGTTCAGTTTAAAAAGTAACAATCAAGTCAACAATATTGCTGGAAAATGAAGTGTCCTTGACTAAGCAAGCCAGAGCCATTAAATTTCCAAGCAAAGTTTTGATTTGGGGCAAGCAAACACCCAGCTCCAACACTGTAACATCAGGGAATTAGCTTCATTAAGCAGCACTTAAAATGTAAAAGTCTAGTTTCTTTTGAAGACATGTTACTGTTAATCTAAAAATGCTGCCTTTCTTGCAGTACCGGGGTCCTCCGGTGGCCTACGTCCAGCAAGTCCTGGTCAAGGCAGCCGTTTCACCATGGGACAACAGTCTGGTTCCTGTGGATGTGTTTCGCTCTCCCCTTGGCCGCGCTTTCAGTCTTCTGGAGGAGATTAGAAACCATGTTTACACAGACAGGTCTAAGATTCCCTGCCTCAGTTTATTAGCTTATATTAATTTATTTCAAAAGATTCAGTTTACGCTTGTTACCACACATTTCTCAACCTCATTCTATCCTGTTTTATTCCCTTCTCTCTTCTCAGAAGTTTGGAGGCTCTGTGCTTGCAGGTAACGGACCTGTTGCCAGGGTTGCGGCGCATGCAGGCGGTCCTTCCAGAGCACGGCTGCCTGCTGGTATCCCCTGGCAACTATTGGCAGAACCGACGTGACTTGTTTGATGCAGATCCAGACCTCCTGAAGACGATCCACCAACATGAACCCAAAGGCCTTCATACTTCAGCCACTCTGAAAGGCAGGAAGCTGCTTAAATACAGTTTAATCTCTGCTCAAATAAAGGTTTGTTTAGAAACACAATTTTTTTTACTGTGTGTGCTTTTTAGATTTACTCTTTGGTGTCCCGGGGAAGCAGACTGGTGTAAGCCTGTACAGCAAGAAGAGAGTGGTGACATACACCATCACAATTGCACTAAGCTCCTATGATGCAAGGTCAGCCTTTCTAATATTTAAAATAATTTGTGGAAAAAATGTGTTTTTGTAGCAAAAATGTTTATCATCTTCTTTGTGTGTTTTTGGACAGGTTTGTAGCCAGTCTCCGAGCTCGTCTGAAACAGCTTCATCCTTCAGCGAACTGCTCTCTGCGTGAAGACCACATGGTGCACGTTCATTTCAAAGAGGAGATTGGCATTGCTGAGCTCATCCCTCTGGTCACCACGTACATCATCCTCTTTGCTTATATATACTTCTCCACCCGTAAGTGTCATCTCTACCTATATTATCTGTCATTAATTAATATTATTTTTTTTTTTTTCAAAAGAATTAGTAACTTCAATTACTTTTTTTAACTTTTGGTAACACTTTATTTTGATGGTCCCTTTTCAACTATCTGTTGACAATAAATAGCTTTGCACCTACATGTCAACTAACTCTCATTAGAATATTAGTACACTCTGTAATTAATATCTGCTATCTCTTTATTGTGATGGTCTCCTAAAAGACGCTCTACTGACTATAAGTAACTTTGCAAGTACATATCAACCTATTCTAACCCTACCAGTCTACTAATACACTGCTAGCAGTCTACTGAGAGTTGGTAGATATGTAGGTGGAATGTTACTTATAATCAACAGAATACGTTAAAGGGACCGTCAAAATAATAATAACTTTTGATTAATGCTGGAAAAAAAAGTATTACGAATTTCAACAAAGGGAATAAGCAGCACAAATGTTTTCAGGGTCTAAAGTAGTAAGAAATTAAGAACTGCATCACAGAAATAAGTAAGATTTAAGAATGTAAAATAACTATTTTAAGTTAATATATTTCTCAAAATGAATTTTTTTTTAAATGTATGTTTAGTCAAATATGATGATGCTAAAAATTGGCTTTTCTTAATATACATAAAAAAGAGGATTTTAAATTGTAATAATATTTTACGATATTACTGATGTTTTTAATCAACAAATGATAAGATAAGATAAGACATCTTAAAAAAAAAAAAAAAAAAAAAAAAAACTTTTTTTTAAACCAAACTTTTGAACCATAGTGCACATGCATTTTTTTTCTTCATTTGTGTAATGGAATGCCTGGTTGTGTAATGTCATTTTACAATTGTACATTCTGGACCTTAAAGAACAGGGTATCCTGCTCTTTCTCAGTGTTGTAAAACAACAGGTAAAATTCAGTTAACATGTTTTTATAAGAACATATTTTATTTAATGGGCCATGATCTGGCATGCATTAGATTCTATAACTTTCATGATAAGGATATTTGCGGTGTTGGATGATTATATGCACACCCATTTTTTTTTTTTTTTTTTTTTTTGTGATGTATTGCTGCCGTGACTTGTATTGCTATTGCACACAGAAATCTTTGTTAAACCTTGATTTGTGTCCACTACTGTTAAGTCATCTTGGAAATGCTACAATTGGCAGAATTATTATTATTATTTTTTTTTTTTATTATTCATGTTTTCTGTTGTTCTTTATTGTTTATCCCTAGTAATTATTCCATATATCTCTAAAAATGATTAGGAAGTAATACAAGAGTGTTGAAATTGGACGTTTTTCCATGTGCCTTTGGGAAAAGCAGTACATTGGCAGCAGAAAGTTTTCAGATTAGCAGAGCTGTTTGGTTTCTGACTGAGCTTTCGCCAGATTTCGTGTTCGTCTGGCCTGACGATTATCCTTAGAACAGCACGTTCATTATCAAGAATTCACATACCCAATTTCCAGCAGCATTTTATATGCTTAATGACGTTTTTGTAAAATGCTCTTGACACAAATAATTTGGATAATCTCTCGCTCTCACTTCACAGGAAAGATTGATATGGTGAAATCCAAATGGGGCTTGGCTCTGGCCGCTGTGGTGACTGTTCTCAGCTCTCTGCTTATGTCTGTGGGACTCTGCACCTTGTTTGGCCTGACGCCCACACTAAATGGAGGGTAGGAACTCTGCCAAAACACACCTTCATTCATGCCACTAGAATTATTCTGTGCATCACTATCACAGGACTGCTGTAGACTTAATCCATCAGGAATTAAAATGTCACGGTTTGTTCTTTGAGCAGGTTGATGTATAACCAATCGTCAATAATAATGATAGTGGTTTAGGGGAATTTCAGTGCCAGGAAGTGTTTGAGTAGGCAGGGACAGTCCTCCACCAGCCTATAAGGTTGCATGTATGGACTTACAGCCACAGTGGTGTGAGCTCATGCTGTCCAAACAAATTTGACTTGGTTCGCCAGAACAGTGTGCTGCAGTCAATACAAACTATTTAGGCCTTGTGTGTACTCCATATTGATCCAAGATACACACAATCAGATAAGGTCAACTCTTAAGCTAACTACAGAATGTTATGCTTTTATCCTCCGTAATAAGCTAGCACTTCAAGTTCTTTTTATTTATTTATTTATTTTTTATGTTAGCATATTTTTTTTCACATCAAACATAATGAGTTCTGATTGATTTTTCGAAGGTTTAGTTGTTTTCTCGGTTGCTGTTTTGCAGGGAAATCTTCCCTTACCTTGTGGTGGTAATTGGTTTGGAGAATGTCCTTGTCCTCACCAAGTCTGTTGTGTCAACGCCTGTCGACCTTGAAGTCAAACTGCGTATTGCTCAAGGTCAGAGATGATGCAATCATCTGCACTTTTACAATATGTGCTCATTGTTTTCCTTTCCTAATTTTTAAATACAAGTAGAAGACCATTCGGTACTAAGTACTGTCTTTATACTTTTATGTTGTGACACTTATAAAATAAATAAATAAATTTTTGCAAAACTATATGCAAATTAGGTTTAAAAAGTAGACCAATCAGTATGTAAAATATAGTTAGTTGTCTTTAAGATAAACAACAAACATCAATATATATATATATCAAATCAAGTTGTAGTTTATTTCTGTAGCTAAAAATGTTCCATAAAGCTCTTAGCAATGTCTTAACTAGTTGAAAACTTTTTTTTTTTTTTTTTTGCTTTTGCTTTTGTCTTAAGGTCTAAGCAATGAAAGCTGGTCCATCATGAAGAATATGGCAACTGAACTGTGCATCATCCTCATTGGATACTTCACATTTGTTCCAGCAATTCAGGTGAAGCTCTTGTAAATAACTGATTTTGGTGGTAGTTATACAGTTCCAAATGCTTTACACTTCTCCCTTTTTCTTTTGCGTGTAGGAGTTCTGTCTGTTCGCTGTGGTCGGTCTGGTGTCCGATTTCTTCCTGCAGATGTTTTTCTTCACCACTGTGCTGTCTATTGACATCCGCCGCATGGAGGTGAGAACCACCCACACAGAGAACCTTCTAGATAGTATCTTTTGCAATTCCATGAGAAATGCATGAATCATTCATTGCTTCATCTGAGTACCTTGTCTGGAATGTTCAGTTGGACTGTATCGTCTTTCCCAAGCCTCATGTCTCTACGTTAACAGTTGGCAGATCTGAACAGGCGTCTCCCGGCAGAAGCAGGGATGCCTCCACCTAAACCAGGCCCTTTACGTCCACGAGAGACACCTCCTCCACCCCGCCCTTCGCCCCACACCATCACCCTGCAGGCTCCTGCGTTCCGGAACCTCCGCTTACCCAAGAGGCTCAGGGTGGTGTACTTCCTAGCCCGCACCCGCTTGGCACAGAGGATCATCATGGTAAAAACTACACCCTTTAAATAGTATAGTTCACCCAAAAACGACAATTCTGTCATCGTTCACTTACCTCCATGTCATTCCAAACCTGTATGAGTTATTTCTTGTTAAACAAAAAAAGACATTTTGAAGAATTTTGAATAACCAAACAACAATGCTATGAATCCTAGAAACACTATGGGTACCATCAATTGTTTGATTACCAGCATTGTTTAAAATATCATCATAAGGAAGAAACTCAGACAAGAGAGTGAGTAAGTGATGACAGAATTTATATTTTTGGGTAAACTATTACCCTTTAAAAAATTCATTGTGATATGTTGAGCTGGTAGCTGGTAAGATTTGTTTTTGCTGTATTTTTAATCAATAAATGCAGGCTTCTTTTTAAAAACATAAAAACTTTTGAAGAGTCTAAATTAAATAAAAAATGAAAAAAGAAAGTATGTTTAATTTGATCTAAATTTGTTTGTTTATTTCAAAGGTTGGCACCGTAATCTGGATTGGGATCCTGGTCTACACAGATCCTGCTGGTCTGAGGACTTTGCTTGCTGCCCAGGTGTCAGAGCAGAGCCCTCTTGGGGAGGCGGGGCTTCCTCCTCATTTAGGTGTTGCTCCGGTATTTCCTGGTGGAGACCCAACCAGCACACTGAGCGTGATTCCTGCCCCTGAACCCACTCCTCTTCCTGAAAACCAGTCCCAGGGTCACCGAGCAGGTCGGCCAGGAGTTGCCCCTGTGTCCAGCCCTCAAATCACTTGGGGCCCTGAGGATGAAGAGCTGTGGAGGCGGCTTTCTTTCCGCCACTGGCCCTCACTCTTCAGCTATTACAATATCACTCTTGCAAAGAGGTCTGCTATTCTCTAATCTATTCATAGATGATATAGTTCAGGTCCTCTCTATGTTATGCCCCTAATGTACCTCTCTCTGGTGTCCTCAGGTACATCAGCATTCTTCCAGTTATCCCCGTCACGCTTCATCTCAGCCCACAAGAGGCCATAGACACACGCCATCCCCAAGATACACAACATGCTCCTCCTCCCAGCATCAAGACCTCGGATCTGCAGACAGACCTCACACTCTACAAGTCAGTGTTGCACTTCAGCTATTTGGCCATTCTAACAGCTTTTCTAAATCTTACTTATTCTTTACCAATTCAGTTTAAATGATTACTTATTATTATTATTATAAATTAGCCATAGTTTGGGCAACAATGCACCAGATATTTAACAAATGAAGCAATTCTTGATATTGTTTTTGTTTAATTTTGTTTGTTTGTTAAACTAAGTTTGGGGTTGAAAAGATTTCTTTTATGCTCACTAAAGCTACATTTATTTAATCAAAAATACAGTAGACACAGTCATTTTGAAAATGTATTAGAATACAAAACAATAGTTTTGAACTCTAATCATATGTGACCGTGGAACACAAAACCAGTCATAAGTAGTATGGGTATATTTGTAGCAATAGCTAACAATACATTCTATGGCTCAAAATCATCGATTTTTCTGTTATGCCATAAATCATTAGAATATTAAGTAAAGATCATGGTCAATGATGATACTTTGTAAATTTCCTACTGTAAGTACTTAGAAATTCATATCACTAAACAAAAATTATGTTTTTAAGGACTTCATTTGGACATCTTTAAAGATTATTTCTCAATATTTTTAGATATTTCATAATCTAAAGCTTATTTAGTCAGTTTATTCAGGTGATTTAACCCTTTGACCCTGGTTTTATGGTCCAGGGTCACACATTTTTAAATGTAGTTTATTGTTGTCATGGCAAAGCTGAATTTTTATCATCATTACTCCAATCATCAGTGTCATATGATCTTTTTAAATAGGCTGATTTGGTGCTCAAATAGCATTTATGATTATCAATGTAGGAAAAAGTTGAGCTGCTTAATATTTTTGTGGATTTTTTTATATATATAATTTTTCTTTTTTCTTTTTAAATTGCATTTATTTGAAATAGATTTTTTTTACATCTTTGCTGTCAGTTAAATGCATTCTTGCTAAAAAGTATTGATTGCTTTTTAAAAAGCATACTAATCCCAAACTTTTGAACAATTTATTAACAAAAAAAATGTTTGAATTATCTGGCATAAACGTAGCATGGGACTGCATTGTTTTTGTGTGTGTTTTTTTTTTTTGTTATATATATACATATTGACTTCAGTTGAAATATACACTTACATTTTCATTTACGAGAATATAAATGGTCTGATCTCGCAAATTCCCTTTTTTATGGCGTAATCTAATGTGGTGCATTTTTTTGGCAACAAAGCAGAAATAAATTCAGCTCTGTCATGTTACAATAAACAAAGACTTCATTCTCTTTCAGAAAACTCCTACACTATTTGGGTGTTCACCAAAGGGTTGTAAGCATGTCTTTTTTCGTTTTTGTAAGCAAGAAGGATTTCTTTTTTTTCAGTTCCCACTTTGTTGTATTTATAGATCAGATAGCATTCATTGGTAATCTGTAAGTTGCTTAATGACGTTTCTCAGAAAACATGCATTAATACTTTCCTTTGTGGTCTTTCTGTGAACAAATGTCAAGAAGCTTTAAACCACATGGAAAAACTATTACTGGTTAACTACGAGCACTCATTTATATCTCATACCAGCACACACAGGAGATCCAAATATGTGACTGCAGAGACAAACAATAGTCTCTCTCATTCACAAACAAACACACTCAGATTGTGGTGTTCAAGGTCATTGTTCCAAGGCCCTGTTCTTATCTGTGAGGCCGTTATGGTTGCTAGATACACATCAGATAGATGTAGGTCAGTTTGCTCTAAAACTTGGCCCCTTCTTCTTATTCTTCCTTTGGCCCCCTGCCTGCGTTTCCTGTTTTCTGTGCTGCATTTAACCTGTGAGGACAGGATCAAGAGTATGTGCGTGTGCTCAGATGTTGTCCAACTTTCTGCATCTAATGCTTACCTTTGAGTTCCCATTCCTGGAGGTGGGTGGACTGGAATTTCAAGAGCGACTTGTTTTGCAGGGGCTCATGTTTGTATGACAAGTTTTAAATTGATTGAACCATTCATTACAGGTGAAGTGTTTAGTGTGTGTTGTCCCAGAACCAAAATTTCTATATTCGGTACCATTACCATTTTTTTTAATAGTGTCAAACTAAAATAAAATGTACAAAAATCAGTGCCATTCTTTTAGACTTGTTTAAAGTTGATTTGTTTAAATTCCTTCCAGAAGTATGAAATAAAAGTATGAAAAACAAGTTTCTTTTAAATAATGGGTTGACAGAGCACTTGGTATCAAAGTAATGGGCACCACACAAATTAGGAAAAAAATAAGAAATCTTTAATGTCAGGTTTCTCAAACACTTCCCTCATCTGGCATTGTTTGGACTAATGGATATTTCATTTGATTCCTATTGTTATTTCTATTTTATTACTTAATTGTATTCTACATCATTTATTGTAATGTGTGTGTTTGTTGCAGGGTGGCAGCTCTTGGACTTTTCGCCGGAGTGGTGTTAGTTCTGTTACTCTTTTGTCTGTATCGTGTACTCTGCCCTCGGAACTATGGGCAGAACGGGGTGCCCCATGGTCGCCGTCGCCGTGGAGACCTACCCTGCGATGAGTACGGCTACTCTCCGCCAATCAGTGAAATTTCCCCTCTGCTGCTGAGAGGCCACAGCATGGTTAGACTCAAATTGACTTGCACTGATACGTTTTCATAAAGGCACTCTGAGATAAAATTACCGTTGGCATCTCTTCCCAGGACATTGAGTGTTTGGCCAGTGATGGCATGCTGCTGGCCAGCTGTTGTCTGGCAGGACAAATCCGTGTGTGGGACGCACAGACAGGAGACTGTCTTACTGTTATACCCAACAATGGGTAAGGAAATGTATAAACATATATATTTAAAATATATATGTATGTGTGTCTGTATGTCTGAATGTGTGTTTGTTTATGTGTAGGTTTTTTTTTTTTTTTTCATTCATTTTCATTAATTGTATTTTTATGTATGCGTATTAGTTTGCGCAGGAGCAGCAGCAGTGGTTGTTGGGAGCACCGTGATGGCTGGGATCACATAAGTGCTTGTGAGGCCGAGAGCCTCTTGGGGGCAGACTTTCGGGAACCAGGAGTAGCGATGGGAGGGCCAGATGTAGATATTTTCCCAATAAGGAGGAGGACCACCCCTGCACGCCCTGCCCTGTTTGAGGACCAGCCAGACCTTACCCCTCTCATTGACACCAACTTTGGGTCATTGCCCCCAGCTCAGACTTTAAGCAGCTCTGGCTTTGATTTTGGGGAATTGGTGGAGCAAGCATACCAGGAGCATGAGCCCTCACCAACAATGGCCTTCCCACCTTCACCTCCGGCTTCACAGCAAAGGCGACGCAGCCTCGGGGACCAGCCTGTCTTACAACCAGAGCTCCCCCCGCAGAGCAATGGCGACTGGGACAGCTCGGTGTGGGCCATGGAGCTGAGGGGTAACCTCATTGCCACAGGCCGCAGCACTGGAAAACTAGAGGTGAGCGAAAGAGATGGCTTTTATACAGAGAACATATTCATCCATCAGTGTGATTAATATGCTGTTCCTATTTTCTTCTATGAGCTGTGGGATGCAGTAGAAGGATCATTACGGTGCAGTAATGAAGATGGAGTATCTGGAATCACTGCCTTGGCTTTTCTTAATAACAGGTGGATTTCACAACAACCTGAAGCTCAAATATAAGCCACACTCATTTCACACCCGACCACCTAACTTATGTTTTTCCTGCTAATGGGGGTATTTTTAATTGCAGAATTGTGGCAGCTCGTTTAAATGGCTCACTGGATTTCTTCACAGTGGAAATCAACAAGCCTCTGGGGTTGCTGCAATATCGTGGTGAGTCACTCAAACACAATATTCCCACGGCTTTAAAAAAAACATTTAAAAAATGCCAAAATCCAGCCTGGAAATGTCATGTAAAATAATGAAATGGAATGTGGAATAGAATTTTATTTATTTATTTATTTTTTGGCTAGAATTTTTGATCTGATTTCTACAAAATGATTGTTAAAAATACAATCCAATAATCAAAACCAACTGGAAATGTTATGGAAATTCATTAGATCTGAAAGCCAGGTAGATAAAAGCTTACTCCCAGGAGAAAGTGGAGGACCAAAATAAACAGGCATTTTAAAGGGATTGTTCACCCAAAACACAAATGAAGATATTTTTGATGAAATCCGAGAGCTGACCTTGCATAGACAGCAGTACAACTTCCACATTCAAGGCCCTTTATGCATATTTCCTGATATTTTTGTGTTAGGACCCCCAGGCCGAGGCAGTCTGCCCCCCTCGCCCTGTTACAGCAGTGAGGATGTGATCAGCTGTCAGCTGACACGCTCAGTGCAGTGTGCCCACCAGAAGCCCATCACTGTGCTCAAAGCTGCAGCTGGCAGAGTGGTCACCGGCAGCCAGGACCATACCGTCAGGGTAATGAACATATGAGTGTATGAAAATATAAATGTATTTGCAAACAGGAAGATCAAATTTAGCACAATACAACACAGAAAAAGAAACAATATTTATGTTCTCACCACTGGTGACGTTGTGAGTCTAAAAGCTCTTCATCAGATAATGAGCACACAAACAGCTCAGTATGTGTACCTTGACTCATGAAGAGCTTTTAGACTCACCTGTGTCACCTGTGGTGAGAACATAAATATTTTTCTACTTTTGTTACCAACTTTGATCTTCCTGTTTGCTTTTTTTTTTTTTGAGCACCCACATTGATCTTTTGCCATTTGGATGGGCGCAATCTTGTAGAAAATAAATGTAAAATATATCAATTTGGTAAAACAGATAATGCAACACTTTGGTTATTAAAAGCATTATATAGAATATTAATTAACAATATTAGGGTAATTTGGGGAATTTTACATTTATGTATGATTTGTTCAGGATGCTGGAAATATGTAGAGCTTCCTGTGAGCACAGGGATTCTTCTGTGCAAGCCTACAGCGTTAACTTGAGCTGGGCAGTATGACCAAAAATTTAAATCACGGTATTTTTCTAAATTATACCGGTGTCACGGTATTTGACGGTATTTTTTTCCATACATGACTAGATGACAACATTTACATATGATGGTTGTTTGATCAACGTCAGATTTTTTTTTTTAAAGCCGAAGTATTTCCACACAACCGACATGGCTCCTCTTTTTGGAAGAAGTTCCTCTTTGTCTGTGCGTTCGACTGCGTTCTAGTAGAATCATTTGTCTGACTTTGATCGGCGCTGAAGCCACCTTTCGATCACATGTGCCATCAAAGTACCGTGAGAGCTAAACGAGAGCAGTCACAGAGGTCAGGCGCTGCAGTTGC
>JAUCMS010000028.1:15517073-15535024 GCA_032357445.1 Enteromius radiatus | reverse complement strand
CACACTACGGAAAGTGTCCGACTTGGCGGCCGCCTCTTTACTCCTCCCCCGAACGCAAGGGGCTGCTCTCGCCAGCCTGTCGAACGCACCTATTTTCTTCATCCATGCTGTTCACTGCTCAACACACACACGGGCTCTCATGCAGACGCATACAGCTTGTTTGGTACCACTGCAAAACAATCCCCCTCTCAAACAATGCCCCGCAGTGGGACGTTCCACCGCTTTGTGTTCCCGACGCTTTGTACGCATACACTCACTGGTATTGCGGTATATGAAAAATGAATATCATTAAAAAAAAAAAAAAACACCGGTATTCGGTATGAAAAGGTATACCGCCCAGCCCTAGCGTTAACTCATGCTTATGTTCTGTGACTCATGCTTATGTTTATGTGACCTTTTTTACAGGTGTATCGTTTGGAGGATTCTTGTTGTCTCTTCACCCTGCAGGGCCACTCAGGTGGCATAACTGCCATTTACATAGACCAGGTCAGAATCACACCACCGTCTCACACACATACACCTTGTGCAATATTTCTGCTCATTTTTCTCATTTACAATACTGAAAATTAACTGAAAACATGGTGAGTGGATGGGTGGACCAATGAATGGTTAGTTAGATTTGTAGATTGATGGATGGATGGAGAGGAGGGAGGGATTGAGAGAGATATATAGAGGAATAGATGGTAGATGAGCAGATACAGTGCTGTGCAAAAGTCTTAGGCCGCTAGTATTTTGACCAACAAAAAATGGTTTTACGCTGGTTATTTCTATCTTTTCTTGTAGCGTGTCAGTTGAAAATATCAGTTTACATTTCCAAACATTAGCTATACATCTATATTATATTTCCAACTGACACACTACCGCAAAAGTTAGAAATAACTGACTTAAAACCATTTTTTGTTGGTGAAAATACTAGTAGACTTTTGCACAGTACTGTATGCTTGGTTGGATAGATAGGCAGATGAATAAATTGATAGGTAGACGGATGAATATTGTCTTTGTACAAATAATGATTTTGTCCCAACTCAAATTTTTCTGGGCTGTGTTGTAGACCATGGTTCTAGCCAGCGGGGGCCAAGACGGTGCTATCTGCGTGTGGGACGTTCTTACAGGCAGCCGGGTGAGCCACGTTTACGGTCACCGTGGTGATGTCACCTCATTGGTTTGCACAACTTCATGTATCATTAGCAGTGGTTTGGATGACCTCATTTGCATTTGGGACCGTAGCACAGGCATAAAGCTGTACTCCATACAACAGGTGTGTGATTATGAGAATATTATTGCAGGATTTCTTCAACAAATCAGCATATTGTGATTTTGTTATTAGTAACATAACATAAAATCTCTCCTGTCGTCTTTTGTGTTTTAGGAGGTGGGCTGTGGGGCCAGTCTCGGGGTGATCTCTGAAAGCCTGCTGGTGACGGGAGGACAAGGTTGCGTGTCATTTTGGGACCTGAACTACGGGGACTTGCTGCAAACGGTGTACTTGGGTCAGAGCAGCGAAGGTCAGAGTGTCAGGCAGCTCCTGGTTCTGGACAATGCTGCCATAGTCTGTGACTTTGGTAGCGAGCTCAGCCTAGTCTATGTGCCCTCTGTTCTGGAGAAGCTGGACTGAACGTACACACAAACACCAGCCCACAGATTTAGCGTATTTTCAGAGCGGCCGGCACAAAAGCACTCACCCTTTAACCTGTATCACTGCAGGTTCGTGAATGATGTTTCTCGTGTCCTCTCATGTACCACCCTACACTTAGTAGGGAGGGAGTGGCCACTTTCTACCACATCTAAACAGGATGTAAATGCAAAACCTGATTGTTTGGTGTTCAACAGGCCTCTGATGCTCCACCAGAGCATTTTGTACTTTTGGTAGAACATCATACAGATTATTCTGTGTATGAATCCAGAAAGAAATGCATAGCTGCTGACAGTGAGAGTGGGCTTTCTTGGCCTGCCGTATGATGTCTGTTTAGGTATGTTAACAAGGTCACGTTGAGAATGCCAGGCCGCCCAGCCCAGAAACTCTCAACTGTGTGACAGCTAGAGGTGAGAGAGTTCACAATAACATGTTTGCAAAGGGAGAGGAGGAACGAAAGGTGGTCGTTGGGGCAGAAAAAGGCATAGATATTTCCCGCTGAAAGGAATGTGTTCCTTGTGTGTAACAGTGTTTGAATCTTCAGAAGTGTTCAGGTCATGTCGCACCCCATAATCAAAAGAATTCTTTGAAGTTTGATTAGAGACTCAAAGCTTGAACATCTTAGCAACTGCATAGGAATTCTACATAAATACAGTAAACCTATTTTAGGACTAATCTTTATTATATTACACTGCCCTTAGTTATATAAACAAAGTTATTTTTTTTTTTATATTATAGATTTAAGTTCTTTTAAAAAAACTAATAATAGATTATTTTTACTAAGTTTATATATTTGTTTTTTGTTTTTTTATATATCTATATATTTTTTTAATTATAGAGAATTTGGGAGGGGGTGCTTAATTGCCACAGAAATCTTTAAAGTAGACCTCAGATTCATTCTTTTTTTATTTCTTAATTTCTTTTGATTTTGGGGTGAAATTTGAACTGGATGCTGTGTTTCTGTGAGAGGTTGTGCTTGTAAGAGCATACTGTATACGTCTGAATCTCTGGGGTGAGGGGGATCTCTTTTTAATATTGAAATCAAATATTTATTAGTGAAATTTCTAACAGTTTGTATGAAAGTGGAGCCGTGGTCATACATTTTAATATACAAGAAAAGCTTTGACTAACTTACACCGGAATAATGATTTTATTGATATTATATTGAAGTCAGTTTGTGACAGATGTTAGGCAGCAAGAAGGTTGGCTAGAGAAAAGAGAAAGGGAGATGTTCTCATTCCAGTCCTGCCTTAAACACATGAAAAATGTTCCTTGGCACATGCTGTGATGTCATATGTGTTTCCTGAATGAGCATTTTTAGTAGGGTTAATGTCAACAGCACCTGTGTACCAGGTACATTTTTAGCTAAGTCGTTAGTATGAATCACCCAAAGTCGTTTAAAATGCTAAATCGAAATGCAACAGATCATGGACACCTCTGAGTTTGATGTCTCTCCGTGCTGAAAACTGATGGACAGGGCTGCTTTTTATTACTAGATGTGTATATTTTCTTATTTTTTGGTATTAAAATGTTTTTTGTTGTTGTTGTTGTTGTTGTTGTAGAGCCATGAGCAGTTTACACGTTTCTCTAAGATTGTTGACCATTAGTAGTTACTGTATATTTGGGCCCGGTTTGTAAGTGTGTGAATGATAATACACTAGTATATCAAATCCAGCTCTGCAGAAACCACACAAATGTGTGCAGTGGTTTGGCCTATTTTTCATATAGCCATAGCAGTCAACCAATTTTTTGGTTATCTTTCAGGACAAATACACGCATTCGTGAGAACTGAAATAGAAATATTAAAATGCACTAAGAGACTTCTATAGTTTGGTTAGACAGCAGCAGAGATTTAAATATGCTTAATTTACAACATTTTCTACACGTTATTTAAGTTTGACTGAATGTGCATTCCACTGGCAAGTTTTTGTGCATTTTGATTCATTTTTTTGGTAAGAAAATCTACCAAAATTGTCCCCATTTTCAATGCATGTGAGTCTTCGGTGGTTTTTGCTGCACTTTAAACTTACGATGCTTTAAACTTTAAAGGTCGAGTTTGATACCATTGCAAATTGTCGTTTTCTAGATTCCCCATATTGTTTGATTTTTGCAACAACATGTAGTCATATAGTATAGGACATACTGTATAGTCCCCAAAACAAAACATGAAAATTACTTTTCCATCTGATCAAGTCAATAGAAATGCACATGACTCAGTCAGTTATTAGTCCTCTTTTACGAATGTAAATATTAGTTAATAATGTTAATGAGAGCACTGGTGTTAAAATAGTTAATTTTATGAACTACACGCTTGAAACCATGTAGTAGCATTGGTCAAAACAATTGTACTACTTTTTTTTTTTAAGTATATGTATGTGCATTTTTCAGTGAGTTTGTGATTGTGGCATTGATATGGCTGAAGTTTCACAAGAGCAAGGATGCTCAAATATGAGAGAAATAGCAAAAAGCAATCATGTTCACCATGACGTGATGATATATGGCCAGTTATCGCTCAAGAACAAACGTGTGGCTCGCAGCTGGGAATAGTTCGGAATTATTTATGAGTGGTTAAAACTTGTCACATGATGAGATTAAGCATTAACCACGTGAGATCAGAGTGCTGAGACAAGACAATGATTTATAATCATTTCCGTGACCATACTGAAAAGCATCATTTACTTGATGGCAGGGTTGCTGCCACATACAATGGCAGCCTTTTTATTGTGAGGAGTGAAATAGCACCAAGCTCCATTGTGTTGATTTTACTGCTCTCTCTCCCTTCCCAGAGGAGCACATTCCTAGACAGGATCGATGTATGCGGTATTGAAGTGAAATACTGCTCTCAACTTGCTGTATCTTACTGCTGCTGAAGTAGAGGTGGAGGATGTTTAAAGTGATGTGAAATGCCTGAATGTTGCACTGTTTCCTAAGATGGGGAGGGGGCAGAGAGAGAGAGAGAGAGAGAGAGAGAGAGAGGGTGTAAATATTGTTTTGTCTTTTTTTTTAGGGGGCCTGCTCTGCCCTCTTCTGTCTTTCCCAAATACACTACACAGTGTAACCGGACAGTAGAGGATGTAACTAATGCTGTGTTCTATTTTTAACATGGGAGAAAAAAACTTTGTACTAATTCGCAAATAAAAAGGCTTTCATACAAACTGTGTTTTTTCTGTCCTCATTTGTTAAACTCAAGGTATTGAAATAGTATTCTGGGTTAAATATAACCGTTTATGTAGCTTGCTGTTCGGCACTGAAAACATTAGTGGTAGTGGTACAGGTTTTTACCATTTAAATTTCAAACTGAACTCAAAGCAACTCCGTAGGGGGAAAAAGTTGGGCGAGTTTAAGAACAAATATTAGATTTGAATGTGTGATATACAGCAAACTGAAAATGTCAGTATTACTATGAAATAATTAAAATTTGGGAGTTGGTGTAGTTACGGCATATACCACTAGGGGCTAATGATTCCATGCTAACCCTCTCAAAATTGTCCTCTTTTCATATTTTTGCTATTGCTTACAAACAAAAATCAAATGAGACCAACATATTGACATTTGTTAAGATTTATTTACACAGTTCAAAGAAAGACAAGTTAGAACCAACTCATAAAAATGCTATGATTTCTGAAGTGATTCAGAAATTTGAGTGTTTTAAGTATGAGTACATCAAGTCATGTTTTAATCACCAGCTCAATTTGTCCCTACATATACGTTGCAGACCACTGTAGCTCAAAGACAGGTGTGGTGATTAATCATATACAACCCACAGTGCAAGCAGCATGTGTACAAAGGGCGAGCAGATAGTCGCTCAATCAAACGGTTCATTTTTGTTTTCTGATAATGACAACAGTAGCTTGAATGTCAGTTTTCTATCACACGGTTTCCATTTTTGGTGTAAAGGCAAATGTCCACTGCAGAGGAACCATTAATCAGGCACCTTACAGGCAATCACAAACACCATGGCATTAGGAGTGCATGCTAGGAGACAAAACTGGATTTACGGAATGTTACCGGGATCAGTGTTGGAAAAGTGCCAACTGAAAAGACTTTTCAGAACACAAGCGGACAGCATACACATAGTGATGGGGTCCAAGAGGCTTGAACAACGACAAGATGTTACACGGGGTTAGAAACGGTTCAAAAGAGGGCTGCCTGTGGGGGAGAAGATAAAAGAGAGCTTGGTTATGTTGTTTCAGCTTTTGTTGAGTGTCCAGAGAGGATCCAAAGTACTGAGCGGATCGTCGCCCTCTGGTGGTCCCTGCAGGCCTTTGCCTTCTTGCGGCTGAAGGAAGCTTTGCTTGCTAATCCGCTGCTTGCCTCGATGGGCACTGTCCAGAGTGAAAGCTTCAGGTGTGAGAGAAGCAAGTAGATCTAAAGATGAGGAGGGAGGCGGAGAAGGAGCATGAGGTGCTGCTTCAGTGGATGGGTGGTGATTTGAGACGGGAGATGCAGGAGTGGACCCGGTGAACCCATTCCCTTGACCGCTAGGAGGCGAAGGTGACTGCGTCTTGCCTGGAGAAGAGGTGCAAGAGAGGGGGGGACTGATGGAATCAGGCAGAGCTTCATAACAAAGCCGGTCCTGAGAAGGCTGAAGTGATATATCTGTAGAATCTGGATCCACTGTGCTTGCTGCTTCAGAAATAGAGGGCATCTGGTCTTGGCCTGCCTCTTGTTCATGGTCAACACTGGGTGGGCGAATGCTAAGTTTGGCCACTGTAGCCTGTATGGAACTAATAGGCATATCTCCTCCCAGAACAATGTCCTGAGTTTCCTGTCTCGAGTATGACTACAAAGACAAACAAAATATTAGATAAACAAACAGTTTGCTGTTCAATTTATTAAAAAAAAGTTAGTAAGAAATTGGTGGTTACCTTCAATGCAATGTTATTTGGGGTTCTGGTGCAAGGGGACATAATAATGCCATGGCGTTGAAGGACCTGCTCTGTATGTTTAAGAACAGCCTCGTAGCAAAATTTGAGATGAAGCTGTGGAGGTTTTTGACAAAATTACTTTTAAATTATATCAACTTAACATTGTGTAAAATCTCAAACCTCATTGGGAGCACACCCTTACCTTTTCTTGCAGCATGTTCTTTCTTTGCTGCCTCATCTTCCTCACCAACTGGATCATGTCAGGTATTCCATTGCCGGCCTCAATTTCTTGCAGCGCAGCATAAAGCAGACAGAAGGCACCAGTACGGCCAACACCAGAGCTGTGAGAAACAAACAAAACAAAAAAAGTTAATGTACTTGTTCTTCTCAACTTTTGTTTAGTCTTGTCTGCGTTCAGTAAAATTTGTAATGTCCTTTATGTGCTAAAGTATGGTACCTGCAGTGCACCACGACTGGAGTGTGTAGTGGGCGCTGAAGCAGGTAATGTCCATGGACTTCTTGAATGAAACGGATTAAGTTGCTTTTACTCTCTGGAAGGCCCCTTTTTGGGAAAAAAAAAATACAATCAAAGGTTAGTGTTTTGAGACTTGGCATTTTTAATATACTGTTTAAGAATGAGTACTCACAGTTCAGGCCATGAAGTAAACTGAAGGTGTACAACAGTGCGTCTCAAACTTTGGTCCCGATACTGCAGTCCGATCATGCGCTCTATATGGGTAGGAGTGCTCTTCTGTGTGGTCAGGGTAAGGGTGATTGGCCCCTGAGCTAGCTGTTGGCCTCTCTCTGATGGAAAGTATCGCAACACCTTTTGCTAAGAATAAAATTGTAAATAATTTACAATCATGTTAAAAGCCAACAGGATTTTTGACATTTTCAAAAAAACTCATGCCAAAGGAAATGTACCTTCTCCAGTTCTTGCTCAGAGACCAGCATGACGATTACAGAAACTTTCTGCTCATAAACCATGAGCCAGAAGTCAGCTGCAGTGCCAGTGAGGGGAGCCTGTGTTCCAATGAGCCGGGGGCAGTATGGAGACAGGTCCTCAATGAAACTGGCGTTGATGTAATCATCTTTACCAGAGCACAAGACAACACGATTACAGTCGTAAGGCATGACATCCTGATGACGGTTCTTCATGGTGTAGCAGCGAGCAATAGCAATAGACAGCTGGCGAGTATCCTTCTCCTGCTGCTCCTGAAGTTCTTTCCATTGGCCGTCAAGTTTTGACAAACCTCCTTCCCCTGTTGGGCGCTCTAAGGATTGGACTGTTGATCTAAACCGTTCTAGCTGTGCACTGAGTTTCGACACCCTCTCTGGTGCTTGGTAAGGGTCACCCTGGATAAGTCTAACACCCTCTGCTTTTTTTCTGTGATGTTCCTCCTGAGGGTCAGCTTTTGTGGGTAGTAAGACATTGGCAGTGTCCTTGGTGCCTCCATGCTGGCTCTCTGGGCTTGAGGAAAGCAAGTCATCAGTACTAGAGTTCTGTCGCTGAAACAAAGTGGAGTCAGATGGAGTCATGGGACCAGTGGCTGTTGGAGTCTGAATTGAGGACTGTGGCAATGTTGCTCCTCCAACTGGGGTAAGAGCAGGAGATGGTCGTTGTGTGACCATACCAAGGGAGGGAGGACCAGGGGAGGGAGAAGGTGATGGGGCAGGAGAAGGTAGCACATGAGGCTGTGGTGCCCCTGGTGCTCCTGAGGATGGAGGCATCATGATTTGAGGCCCTGGGGGAGCAGCAGCTACAGGATGCTGCATTGGTCCAGGAGGAATATTCCCACCTTGTGGAACAGCATAAGATATTGGGCCTCCTGGGGGTAGCTGTTGTGCAGCTAAAGGCTGTGAAGTGGGTGGCTGAGACTGAGGCTGCATAGGTGCCACAGACTGGTTGGAAACCATAGGAACACCTCCTGGAAAGCCCAAAGGTGCAGAGCTAGGAGGAATGGTTGGCTGAGGTTTGTAGATATTGTGAGGGAGTGCTGAAGGACAGGATTGGGGAAGGATTTGAGGATGAGGGTGGGTTTGCTGCTGTGAAGGAGTGCTAGGCTGCATTTGTATCTGTGATGAGAGAGGGCCATGGGGTACCTGAGGTTGAACAGGAACAGTAGCCCTCAGAGGGACTGCTGGGTACACCGGTTGTTGGTTGGGTTGATGAGTAGGAATTATCTGTGACTGGGGGCAGTGAGATGGCGGTTGGGATACTGAGGGCATTTGTGGATGAGAGGAAGGAGACATGTGAGTGGACGGTGCAAGCATTTGTGGCTGCTGGGGAGGAGGCATCTGTTTTGAGGCAGGAGGTATCTGCATATTAGGTGCAGGACCTAAATGATGAGAGGATGGGGGTATCTGAGGGTGAGGAGCATGGGGTAATTGATTGACTGGAGGTGTTTGGGGCTGTGAAGCAGGGGGAATCTGTTGATTGACATGTGATAAGTGTGGCATTGACACAGAGGGCACTGGCTGGGAGGAAGGGGGAATTTGTTGATTAATGTGGGCTAAATGTGGCATTGACATAGAGGGCACTGGCTGGGAGGACGGAGGCAGTTGCTGATTAACATGTGCCAAGTGTGGCATTGACACGGGAGGCACTGGTTGGGAGGTTGGAGGCATCTGTGGAGGTATGCCTGCATGGGGCATCTGGCCTGGGGTGACAGTGTTAACTTGTGGAGGTTGGGCCTTTGGAACAAATGAGACAGGGGGATAACCCTGATGGGGCTGCACATGGGTAGCTGGAGCTCCAAACTGTCCTTGGATTTGAGGTTGATGAAAGTTTGGTGGTCCTGGTTGTCTGACTTGGGCTATGTACTGTGGAAACTGAGGCTGAGTATGCTGTGGCCCAGGCAAAGGTCTTGGCATTTGTTGTTGAGTTGGTACAGGTGGGTAAAATGGCTGTGGTTGACTTTGACCACCCTGTTGACCAAATACCTGCTGAGGTTGAGGCTGTGGATGAGGGGCTGGCATTGCCTGTGGAGGCTGGCTCATGGGAGCACCAGGTTGTTGCATGTACTGGACGTGGGGTGTCATCTGAGGTGGAGCTGCATACACTGATGACACTGGTGGAATTGGTTGGTGTTGGCCAGGACGAGGCATAACTGCTTGGGCAGATGCAGGACTGTAGCTAGGAATAGGTGTCTGCACACTATCCACTGTAGTGGTAGAAGGTCGGACTGGAGTGACTGGTGGGCCAGGTTGGTTCTGTGAAGATGGAGGGCAGTACCCTGATGGTAGTGGAAGAACCTGTGGGTTGGGCAGCCGTGGGAACTGTTGCTGTGCCAGTGGAGGCCGGGGAAGACTGTGACTGAAACGCTGAGAAAGGGGAGGAGTTGGAAAACAGGAGATCTGAGCAAGAACTTCAGGAGGAGGTAAATTTGGAGGAAATCTGGGTTGTGTGTACAGTAAACCAGAGTTAGCTCCAGGCCAAGGCATAATAGAGCTAGCAGCGGCTCCAGAAAGCACAGCAGGGTGACCGGATCGTGGAATGGTAAGTTCAGGAGGTAGGCTGCGTAGCTCTTCTGGAAGATCTCCTCCGAGAGCTAGAATAGCAGCACTTAGCTCTGCCAGTTCAGGGTCATCTAAATTGGCGGGATCCACATTTTGGCCTGTCTTCGAGGGTGGCTTTGGGGCAGTGGGTCTTTGGGGCACCTTTTTTTTGAGCTCTCTGTGAAACATTTAGAAGAGACGTTTCAAATTAGAAGAGAAGAAATTGGACAACACATTAAACTTTCTATTAAAACAAAAACGAAAGAAGAAAAGGAGGTTTGAGGTTCTGTACAAAGAATTATATAACAGTAAAAAAAAACTCATAGTTACTTTTCCATTATGGCTTGTCTCTCTTCCTTTCGGGCCTTGCAGACAGTTTTGGCTTTCTCCAACAGGCGAGAGGCCTTTGTTTCCAAATCTTCATAAAACTCTTTGCCCTCCTGAGATTTCTTCATTAGATCTTCATAGGCCTCATAGGAGGCCACAAGCATTTGAACAGTACTGTTCCATCTAAAAAGGAAATAAGTATACTAATGATGCTACGATTGCAAAAGTTAATGCATATTTGTCAAGTAAATGTTACTCCTTTGAGTCATACTTATGTTCAGTTTCTGCCAGGCCCTTGCGGACAGTGGCATACTGTACATTAGCTTCTGTCAGTGCCTTCAAGATATTCTCTTGAGCTGTCAGGTTCTGATCAAGGTATAATTTCACCTGCTCATACTTCTTAAGCTGTTCCTTAAACAGTTTCTATGAGGGGAAAAAGTAAGCAAAGATAAAACTATAATGCAGTGACAGATTTCTAATACAATCCAATTAAAAATGTATGGCACAGTTATGTACAGCTCAAACCTTCATGTCAGCACGCTCAGTTGTAACCAGAGAAGTAGTGATGTCATCCTGCTGAATGAGGTCTCTAAGCTGCTTTTCCAGGGAGCTTCGTTGTTCCCGCATTTCTTGCACTTTGGCCAAAATTCTCTTCATAGTCTGGAGACCTGCCATCTCATCTGAAAATGTCAAAAATTTTAATTCTCATAAACATACATAACATGATCTTTCATGTTCACGTCATAAAACACCTACCCTCGCTAAGTTGAGGTCTTGGCAATGCCTCTCTAAGGGTGTCTAGTGGTCCACCAAGGAGTCTCAGATTGCTAATGTGAAGATTCATGGCCCGATGAAGCTCTGTGTTGGTGAAGCTAGCTTTCTCATGTGCTTCCATATACTTTTCCAGGTCTCTCCGCAGCTCAGCCAGGGCTGAGGGCCGTTCTGGCACAGCCTGCTTCCCAGCAGCCTCTTGTAAACTTCGCTCCTCTGCCTCATCCTCATCCAATACATCTCGAATCTCCCGCAGAGAGGCTTCTACATCGGTAAACACACCTGAGAGAACTGAGTAGGAAGGAAGAGGAATTAGATAAAATAATTTTATGTTTAGCTTTATTACCGATAACATGAAAATATTATGAAAAAGTAAGTGACGCAACTAACCCTGCATTGACTGAATTAGATTTTTTACAGTATCGGGTCTCACACTCAACGCAGCACATTTTTCCATCAGCACAGAAGGAAGGGTATTATACATCTCCATATTGTCTACTGATTCTGGGTCCAGACCAAGAGAGTCCATGAACTGTCTGTGGGATATGACAACTGTTAGATTTAGATGCATGCTATGCATTTATGCGAAATTTCTTTAAGCTGTTCTTACTCACTCTAATGTCTCATTCCTGCTGTCTATTTTTGCCATGACATTCCGTAGCAGCTTGGCCTTCTCTTCACTGTAAATTTGACAGAAAAAAAGAAGAGTAATAAAACACTTGATAATTTGTCCATTATTGGAAAGCCCTTCAAGTTTAGCATATGGGTAACTGACAATTATCATAATGAGGAAGTGTTAAATGGTGTGGGAGTATATATAGATATATATGTACATAGAGATAAAGATACTAATTAGTCAAACCTATAAAGAGATGAGGCCTCGTGGGCAGACATGGGCACCAGCTTTGCAAAAATGTCTGGGCCTGTGACACTGGGGTCTGTTGGGTTTACAGGCAAGGCTTTCACCAGTGGGGCTCCTGTGATGGATCCAGAAATTAACTTTTAAAACAGTTTTTAAACTTTCGACTTTTATGTTTTTTTGTTTATCTCCAGCAAAGCTAATAGAAACATGCAGTTATTCTAGTCATGCCATATAAAAAAAGAAAGACATCCCCATGAAGTTACACAGCACTATAACATAATGTTGGCCAAAATACCTTTCACTGAGGTCAAGGTCTCCAGAGGTGGCACAGATTCATGGTAAATGAAGTCGTTGTCTTTTTTGGCAGAATTAAATCTAAAATGAAAAGTCGAGACTGAGTTTCCTGCAACTTTTTATGCAAAATGAATTAAGCCTTTCTGATAAGTTACGTATAACCATATCTGCTCACTTTCCCCCAATGACATCCATGGTAAATCTAAGGGCTTCCTGTACACTATCTGGTTGACCCTTAGCCATCTTAATTGCCTCACCGAGTTTGTCTAGTGAGCTTTGAAGATAAGCAACCTGTTAAAATATAAATAAAGTATTAGATTAAATTAAAAACAGCCGTTTCCAAAACAGCTGGTTCTTTCTGAGTTCATTTCAAACTTATTTCAAATTCATCCTCTTCCTCTGCAAAATAATTAATGAACTTATTTTAAAATCATCTTCTTCCTCTTTCTATATAATAGGTTTTTAAAATGGTTTCAGCTAGAGATAGAAATAAACTACATGAAACATTAGTCACACTTCTTTAATTTTTTTTTAAATATATATATTTTTTAAAGGACAAGAGGCTAAGATGAGGTTGAAACTAGTTCTCCATGCCAAAGAGCACAGATGGCCACTAACTGAAATTGAAGACAGAAAAAACAGGCATGTTGTACCCTCTCTCCATACTTCTGCTGCTCTTCAGCCTGTTTCCCCATGTGCAACTGTTGAGAGAATGAAGATTTGTATTACATGTTTAGAAACATTTTTTTTAAATCACATTTGACCAGCCGGCTCTGTAGTTAATCCAACCTCAGTTTGAACAGAAGACTCACATGAGCAATTGCAGCAAAGTAGTAAATCTTCATTTGCACCAATTTCTTCCAGTCTTTCTGTATCTTTCCTAACATTGAAGCTGTTTCTGAGTTCTCCAGAGCTCTGCATGCCTCCTTATAATAGTCCACCACCTGAAGACAAAAAAAAGAGAAAATGTCATATCCGAACATATTTTACTGTCATAATGCCACTAAATGAGATACATATAGCCATAAACATGCTTAAATTTAACAACAAATCATAATCTTAAGATGAAATGTATTTTTAAATGGCACCTGGGCACTTATCCGAGCGACGAGAAAGCTCTTCCTGTTGTCCAACATAGATTTTTCCAACAGGCACTCTTGGGCCTGACCCTGGAAAGAGCAATTGGTACTTTAGCCTCAAACTACAGAATGGCAAAAAAAGATATAAACAAGCACTTTTATGACAGCAGATGAGTGAAAGAGATCATACCAGCATGAGGTTGATGTTGAGATTGAGGATCTGGTGACTCATGTCCACACTGAAGTTGTGGCTGAAGTGATCTCTCAGGTAGGTGAATGCTCCAGCCGAGCACTGGAAGTGCGTGCAAGATACTTTCATTCCCTAACAGTGATGCGAAACATGAGAGTTAGGATGCAAGAAAAAAAACTAAAAAGGTAAAAATAACATTCACATAGTGCTTCAACCCAGATTTTTCGAATTTTGTGAATTCTCACTTTTCACTCTTAGTCAGAGCATCACGTGGCACACCCACAGAGTTCTCACAATCTGTCGCTGACTGACCAACGCATATTGCTCTGAGAGCTCTACAGCATTTTCTCAATCTGGTGTCATGCAAAATGGTGGCGAGGTAGCATTGTACCACCACAAACTTCTGTTCTGTTAAACTTGTTATCATTTTACTATTGATATAAAATTGGCATGAAATAGAAATTCAAACTATTTTCCTAATGCTTTGCTTTGGTCTTTGATTCATCCATGCATATGCTTCATTTATTATTTAAAGAAGTGAAGAAGTGATATGAGTATGAATAGCTCAATCAGCAATTCCAACATGATGTGCACGCTGTATTAAATCACATGATATTTAAATTAGCTCACCTCTTCAGACACCCTGTTGTCCATAGCTCCCAACATTGAATGGAGTGCTCCTGCAACATGGAGAACATGACTTGAATGAGGAAACAAGCCTGGTTCTGAACAATACCCTCCTCTCAGCAACACAGTAGTTATTTTAATCCCAAACAATGCAGGCATTGACTAGAGGAATAATACATATCAGTCTAGTACTAACTCACCCAAATTATAAAGGATGCATGCCTGCTCATAGCAGATGTCCTCATGGGTCACTGTCTTCCCAGAAAATATCTCTGTCCTATATATTAAATAAGAAAAGCGTAAGAACAAGGCAGTATTCGAGAGGGGCATATGATGGCTGGGTTTTTGCCCTCACCAGGAGATAGGGACAGCAGCTTCCTGACCCAATCCCAAAGGAACACGACTCTGAAGATAGTGCAGTTGTCCAAAGTACTTCCTTAAGGTACTGCAGCCCTCAAAGTCTCGTGTGACATTCACAGCACTCTAGAAAGCCAAGAAAATGCACAGAATGTAGAAAATGCGTAACCATAGACTTCCCATTTACCGCTTGCTTAACTGGTAGAGCAACAGGGATCCAATCTACACTAAATTAAAGCAATGTATTTCAGCACTACAAATTAATTTTTAGCCATCTCTGCTTTATTTCTTAATAAGCAGTTTATTATTATTCATCTATTTGTAAATACAGTACTGTAAAGGCATTTTTAATGTTTAAAATTTATTTAGGCTACTGCAAAAAAAACAAAAAACAAAAAAAAACTCTAAATATTTATATGTAGACTATTTTTAATGTAACCAAAATGTGTTTATTAAATTATCATTACTAATTGAGAGACCTTGTGTGATGTTTATGTCGTTGTTTTGGAAGACTGCTAGCATATGTAGTTATAACGTTCTGATACTTTTATTTAAAAAAAAAAGTAAAAACAAACTTTCCCAATTCAGTGTCTTCGGTCAGATGAGATGTTGGTTTATTGTAAGTGACATTATTCTATAGTTATTTTCGTAACTGGTTATAAAATAAAAATACTATCCTGTCCTGCCAGATGTTATGTCATGTTCGTTGCATGCATAAATTTGCTTTGTTTTTATTTTATATATATATATATATATATATATACATAGTGGGTCACAGGAGATGACCATGGGACACTGTGGGTGGGACAGCTCTGTATTCTGCGGAACAGACAGACATTTTGTGCGTGAGATTACCAATAACAAGTGCAGGCAAATGTCTTTAATACTATCGCAAATTTAAAAATGTTAAAATATGCTAGGTAATGATTATTTAGATTTTTACCGATAGCAGAACCGTAAATTCAGAGCTTATCAATATTTCGGTCTTTTGTAATTTAGCACCAGTACGGATTAAGTACTGAGTTTGGGTACCCATCCCTTTAGAGCAAGGTGATAGAAATGTGATTTTCAGGGAAGAAATAGAATGAATGAAAGTTAACTGCACTGTAAGACTCACCTGTCTCAGTTGCTCCAGTTTCTTTAACTGCTCATTATAATTGTCAGGATCTTCACCATAGTTCTTCAGTATGAACTGTGAAAAGGCAAATAAGGGTTTATGCACAAAAAATCTAAGCAGGAAAGTGTTCTGATCTTTTTGGCCACTAACATGACAGCACAACAGTACACAAATAAAAAAAAAAAAAAATAATAATGTCAATAGAATACAAATAATAACAATTACAAACAAAATAAAAGCATATATATGTATATTTAGGATTTATGATGGAACCTACAACAAAATATGGAAAAGCAGTTCCTCTTGAACCTCACGAAATTATAATAGTTTTGCCAATTCGTTTGCACGCAGCACTGACAATAATTCTCATGTATAAACATAAACAACAAAGTTTAACAACCTGAACCTGCTATTTTCCCTTTGGCCTAGCTTGTTAGGAATGGATTCGATAACTACCATGACGCAAGCTGATAAAAATTCCTGACTACTGTAAGGAAGTGAAGGACAAGCAAGCATGATATTTTAAAATACATATTAATACATAAAACATTAATATACACATTTAATTCATTACCACACAGTGCTTTTAAGTATCCTATGAAGGGACACTGCTGTTATTGCAGATGAAACAATAATCATTTAATTTACTCCCCCTCATGCCTTTTAAAACCCATATGACTTCGTCAGGGTAACTTAAAATGAGTCATTTGTAACAGAATGTATGGTCACAACTATCACGTGTTTAGTAAGATTTTCACTGAGTAATTGTTTTGATGTCTCTATACGGTTATCATTCAGTGCCATACAGCTAAAAGAGGATTTGGAATACAATACAAGAGTAGCCTAAATCATTTTATCATTTTTCCTTTTTTTTCGTCATTTTAAGAGTTTGACATCACCAGTCCTCATCCTCTCTTATTAAATGGAAAATACAATATGAAAATACTTTAAACCATCTCCTTTTGTACGAGACAAAAGAAATCAAGACAAACTGATTTTAAACGACACCTTGTTAAATAAATAATCACATATATTTTTGGTTAATTACAGAATATACGTTATTTTTGGTTGATCTGTTTCTTTAAGAAAACACAGAACAGCTCACACAATAGCTAAAAAACAAGGCCCTGAGCTAAAACCCGAGTTTTGGGGTAGATCACCTATACAAATCATGCTGTTTGGTTTATTTTTAGTGTGTATAGGAGCAGTGACAGTAGTGTGTGTCTCGATCAGGCCTGTGTGGTCCCTCACCTGTTTGACAGTCGGGCTGAACTGAAACTCCCCTGCCTCCTTCAGATCCAGCCAGATCATCGGCATTCGCGGCACGGCTTCCATCGCAGCCGCCGATTTCGCTCAGCCGCCTAAAGTAGAACAGTGTTATAGCGATCACGCACCTGTTACGATCCCTGCGGAAATATTATTTTCAATTTTACAGCTCTAAACGACTGTGTCATGTCCCCATTTACACCCATACAGGAAGCGATTGCAGCTTCCGGAAGTGACGTCATGAGACGTGAACTCTGATTCAGGGAAATGTAGTTCTGCAAAAAGGCACAACATTTTTTATTTTTTATGAGGAATTGTTTACAAACATGAGTTAACCTTAATATCGTGCTTTTCTTTATCTGTGTTCGTAACTCCACACGTTTAGCCTGTGTTTTTTTATATGTAAATGTCTTATTAGAGATATGACCATGTTTTTTTCCTGATCATATAGGCCTAAATAAACACTGCTGGATATTGATATATTTTATTAAAGAATAAAATAATTACAAAATATCTAGCCAAAAATAATAATAATAATAAAAACTCTTTTACTTAATTGAAAATGAATAAAAATGTGTTCAGAACATGTTTTACATCTGTGAAAAAAAATTATTATTCACTGTACAGTGATAAAATCATAACTGTAAGCTAATAACTGAAACGGTGTATTGAAATGCTTTTAAAAAATTTGTATTTTGTAAATGTACAATTTCTTCTATTATTATTATTATTATCAAACTGCAAAAAAATGAACAGTGACATAAAATAGTGCAGAATCATAAATATCTATTACCATCTCTATGACATAACTTTTCTTTAATTCACTTTTTTTAAACTGTTAATTTCCAGAAGGACATTAAAAATAGTTTTTCAGTGTGTTCACAGATGTGATCCATTATCTAAAAACGTTACAATAGATATCTGATAGGCAATGCCCCATTCGCCCATGCCTAAAACAGCCACTGGTACTATGATGGGTATTAGAAAGGAAGTGGAAATCATCATTCGTCTGAGCAACTTCTTCTTTTCTTCATTTGCTCTTCTTGTGTTTTGTCTGACACA
>JAUCMS010000028.1:15497152-15508520 GCA_032357445.1 Enteromius radiatus | reverse complement strand
AGGCCAAGTGATTAGCACACCTGATTCTGATCATTTGAATGGGTGAGCGAAAACTTTTGGTAATATAGTGTATATTACTTTTAGTTTTGGTCCTAAATTCACTTCTCTGTCCAGCCACCTGGGAGCAGCATTGGTCTTTATAACTAACCAGTCAGCATTATTTCACTAGTTGAATAAACCTTGATGTTGCTATAAACATATCTGTTATTCCTTATGATCACAAATGGCGTAAGATCAAACTCTCTATTATTCTTTCATTAGAGAACAATATTTATAATTGATATAATTTTAACACATGCATGCTTTCATTGGTTCGTAATGTAAATATTTATTTTTCTTTATAGGTCCACATTACATTTTTTCCTCAGACAGAATAAATGGCCTGTCACTTGAATATTAGCTAAATTGCATTAAGTCTTATGCGATTTACTAGATTCTTATAGTTTTTTACATTTGAAGACCTGAGGGGGTTTCATTGGTATCATCTGGATGTGTTGTGGAATATGTAAAGTTGATTTATTGCTTTTGTAGAGGACTGCAGTTATAAACAGGCAGGTTTGCTGTCGAAAGAGAGATAAGAAAAGAAAAAAGGAAATTGTTTTTTTCAGGAGGCAGTAGGTGCTTTGGTGATCATGGCAATATTACATCTTACCCAGATTCAGTTCACAGCAAAGCTCCCTCAATAAATTTAAACTAACAGCTCTTACTTCATGAGGATATTGCTCTCAGAAAAGAGCAAATACTTGGCTGTGTGTGTTATATGGATTTATTATCTGCCTGTTGATTCTGGTCAAAGGCACTAAACTATTGATCTTTTTCCTTGGGAACCAAATTTCTACATAGTTTCATGTCTTATAAATATCTGAGAAACACAATTACACTACCATTCAAAAGTTATTTTTTAAAATATTTTGGAAAGCCATGTTTTATGCTTGCGAAGGTTGCATTTGTTGATAAAATTACAGTAAAAACAGAAATATTGTGTAATATTACAGTTTAAAATAATTGTTTCTTTATTTCTCTGATGGCAAAGCTAAATTTTAAGCATCAGTTACTCCAGCCTTCAGTGTCATATGATCCTTCAGAAATCATTTAATATAGAAAAAATATTTTAGATAATAATAGAATAAATTGTAAAAAAATATTAATATTTTTGTAGAAACTGTGGCACATTTTGCAAGGATTGGTTGAAGAATAGACAATTAATACTAAACTAAACTAAACTAAAATAAAATAAATGTATTGAATTTTACTATGGCATTTAATTTTTTTTGCCAAATAAACCAAACTAATTATTTACGCACCCTGATATCATTGCTTAAGAATATTTTGTTTTTCCTTCTGTAGAACTCATAAGGAGAAATTTTCGTTAAAATTAACGAGGATGCAAAAGCACTATAAAAGTATCATAAAAGTTGTGCATATCTGAAGTTATATGATAGTTTTGTGTGAGTAATAGACTGAAATTCAGTTAAGAGGTTATGGGTCATCTTAGCAACTGCCATTAAGGATACATGGGAATTTTAATGGATAGTTTCGTCTGTGTATTATAGATCTGGGACAGTAGAGCTCTGTCTTGATCATCATATTTTGCTGTTTAGACCAGCTTGTGGCATATTGTCCTACCCATATAGATTTCTACAGTTTTTGGTCTTTGGGTTTATAATTGGATTCATATACACAAGCAAACTGCCTGGAGAGTAGCCAGTTACAATGTTGTCAGTTCATTTGCTGCTTTTAACTGTTCTCCATGTCTATCACACTCTGCTTGGCAACATACTGTGAAGTCCATATCAGATGAGAAGCTGGAACTGAAAGCTGGAGAGATGCTGGTAGAAATGGAGGCCAATTAGGAAGAGCTCCACGCTTTCGCTGCCCACAGACGAGTGGCGTCACGCTACGGGTTACTGTTCCTTTGGCCCTGAGCTTTCTGCTTGTTAGCCCATCGCTGCCTCTGAACCTGCCACACGCAGAGTGCTGGCACCAAACCTGAATGCCCACCTTCAGGACACCAGCGCACCTCCTGATCCTTTCTCTCCAGCACACTTACACACCGGTTCTCCTTCCTTAGTCTTCTCTCAGCCTTAAAATCCTGCTGGGTGTGTGTTTTGTTGAAACTGACTCAGTGGCTCTTACAGTGCTATGAACTCCTTTGTTTCTTTGTGAGAGCCAAATGTCAGTGCTGAGGGCTGTGAGCCGAGACTGCCGTACCCCTTTCCTCCAGCTGGCTTCTCACTGGGCTTTATTAGCCTAGACAAATGACTTCCTATTCCGGATTCGCCCCAAAAGTAGGGCTCACATCCTGTGGGTCCCATAGCAGGTCTTTCCAAGATGCCACTGCTTCAGCTTTTGCTTGAATGTTTTATATAGCCGGACTGGAAATGGTGTGTATATATATATAGACTGATGATGAAGTAAAGCTGTAGAGAGATTGTATGGTTTTTATGCTTATTGCTTGTTTGGGATTGTAAATAATGTCCTCTTTACCTACTTTTGATGTACGAGGCCCCTTATAATACATTTTAATGCAGGTTGTTTTACACATATTGCTTACCTCTGGTTTGTTTTTGTTTTTACATTTCATTTATCACTTTAAATGATTCTACTAGACACTTGCATTATAGATTTCTGGAGCATGAGAATACAAATCACCATCTACTTTTCTTGCATGAGAAAAGAGCAGCTTGGACATTCTGCTGAACGACTTATTTGGTGTTGTATACTGTAAGTTGATTTGATCCATATAACAGATAATCTAATATATATATATATATATATATATATATATATATATTCAGTGTGACACAATCTGTTTTTCATCCAGATGGGGAGCCATTTTGAAAAGTGCGACCTTTACGCAGACAACATCTCTATTTAAAAAGGTTCTGTTAACGTTCTGCTGCCTGCAACATGACCGGTTTGGCAGTGGGTCAGTAATGATGTGGGGTGGCATTTCTTTGGGCACAGCCCCCCTGTCTCGTACCATCCACTAAAGCCACGTTGCACCACAGACTGTCCAGGAGTTGGTGGATGCTTAAGTCTAGGTCTGGGAGGAGATCCCTCAGGAGACCATCCACCACCTCATCAGGAGCATGCCCAGGCATTGTTCATACAGGCAAAGTATTTAATAAGAATATTTAATTCATTCAAATCTAGGATGTGTTATTTTAGTGTTCCTTTAAATGTTTTTGAGCAGTGTATGTTACCCTGGACCACAAAACCAGTAATAAGTATAATATATTCCAAAATTTAGATTTATACATCATCTGAAAGCTTTATAAGGTTTTCATTAATGCATAGATTGTTAGGATAGTACAGTGTTTGGCTGAGACAATTATTTGAAAATCTGGATTCTGAAAAAATAAATAAATTGGGGGGGAAAAAGTTACCAATGCATATTACTAATAAAAAATCTAAAGTTTTGATATACAGTAGGAAATTTACAAAATATTGTACTAAAATATAATTCAGTCACTATGAAAGTAGAAGTCTATGGAAATCCCCGACAATTCACAGAAATATTAATAGTTTCAGATTTAGTTTTAATTAACAATAACAAAATAGATGCGTGTGTTGTTCTTATGACTTAAATTAAATGTTTGTACTGGTCACACTTTTGGATGCTTTCAAGTCTGTAAAATTATAAAAAGAACTGTACGTGTTTGAACAATACCTTTGAGTGAGGAGCATTTGAAGTTATAATCAGTCTGATTAGTTTTTGGGTACTGGATAAATCAATGCGTTAAGATCTGACTAAAACAAAGCAGACACCTTTTGTGAACTTTTTTAAATAAGGATAGTAAATAATGAGACAATTTACATTTTAGTGCTCCATGATTAAATTTGAAATGAGATTTAAAATGATTTGTTTCATTATTTGTGACCACTGATTTTATCTCTTGACCTCTTCACCCCTTGACCCCTCATGACCTATTGGGTATTTTAATTCTAAATGAGGAACAGTTGTCTCTTTATTACAATACGACAATCACTTAAAACATAACACCAGTATACCAAATCTAGAGCATTATAAATATCATTTGTTTATTCTCCTTCCTGAGGCCAGAAGCGGCTAATCTCACTCAACAGCCCTGCTAGCCCACTTTCAGCTTGTCCTCTGTGGATTTCCTTGTCAGACAAGATTCCCTGGAGACTCCTGGTAGCAGTGCTTGTTTCTGCTCACCTCATGATCCAGCGCTCAGTTATGCAACCTCCCACTTGGGTCCAGAAATCTCCCAATTTGTTTGCAGGTGCCCAGACTCTCTTACAGGCTGGTCTCTCTCCACCTCTCTCTCTCTTAGGTACTCTTTCCTTGCACACCACTGCATGACAGATTTGGGGCTTTCCTGGTACATCTGTTTGATTCCAGACCTTTAAACTGGTTCATTCACTGACCTGGTTCATCTATCATGGGGATCTTATCTCCATTTATTTTTTTACATTACACATCATAGTCAATTAGACAGTGTCTTTTAGAGTTATCCGACCTTAACACCTCAAAAAGCTAAAGATTTTGCCACATTTACAGAGAGAGTTGCTCAGTTGATGATGAATATAATCCATCCATATTGCAGCCAAAATAGTCTAATTGTGTGTGTGATAGTCTAGGATGATGTCACAGTATATTCGGCAAAACCTTGTCACAGATAAGCTGCGATTTTAGCCAAGGCTTTGGTTCAAGGGATGTAGACTGAGAAAATGAGCAGGGGTTGATCAACAGAGCCTTGTCATTTCCTGTATATTCATACCTGTTTCCTTTGATCTCTGGGTTGAAATAGAATATGGAACCATGCAGGTTAAAATTGCAAAGGATTGCGGTTGGTTATTTGCTCAGCTTTCCAATACCCTTAAAATAGATCTCAAATTGCCTCTACGCCTCCAGAGAGAGACTAAGAAATGGGACATGAACGCGTGTTCAATTATTCACCACAGGAAATTTCAGTGGTTGATGTTTTTCTATCAATGATATACCATTTTCTGTCAGAAGCGGTCTAGCTGAGCTTTACATTCTTGCAAGCGTAAAAAAAATGCCTTGGATTTAAATAAACATGTATTGTGAAGCAATATGGTGAGGTTGAAATTGTTACCCCACATATATTTGCATTTAGACTAAATCGAATTATGCATTCTCGTTTCGCTTATCAGGCAACCATACCAACACAACAGAAAAGTATAGAATAGGCTTGTATATAGTCATTCTGGACCACAATTTTCACATCACCCTATTAGAGAGAATGGATAGTCTTGTACAGTAGATACCCTTATTTAATCTATTTACAAAATAAAGTTAATATCAAGATTTGTATGTTATACTTTGTATTTTAAATTACCCATATCTGTCCTTTACAAAGGACTAAAGGGGTTCAATACTGTATTACATTCATTATCTAACAGACTAGAGAACATTGATTAGTGGATTTTTACATTAACCAGATGAGCCTGAATAATTTTCATGTATTGTGCTATGTATTTCATATACAACAGTGGGATAAAGAAAGAGAGGTTGTTTTCGTGAACGTAGTAGATAACTGCCTCATGTTAAATGTTTTTTTAAGAAAGGCTATTAAATGATAAATAGTGTAAACTGTAGGCTGGTGAGGATCGATTGGAAATAGTTTAATTTGTCTAGTAATTGACTGGATCCTTTGCTAGAGGTGGATAAACGTAAATGCATTATCTTGGATGATGTAACAGCTTCATAGATGATCATAATATCTTGTTGTTTTGATCACTTATCATTATTCAGGTGGAAGGTTCTAATGTGAATCCATAATCCAGAGTGTAAACAGCTTTCCACAACATCAGCTAAACTGTTCATTAGATTGGTCTCGTGACATAATGCATTATCAAGGTATGTTAGCTCTAATGAGACAAGAGAGGAAGTGGCCAAGACGAAATTAGATTTTTGAAATTAGACCGACCTGTCATACTTCAATGTAATGATTCTTTGTGTGTCTCACCATCGAAGTAAGTCTCACCGATGTGAGCTTCAGAATGGTGCGGCCTAGTGTTTGTGCCATTAAAGTCATTGTTTGTTATTTGAGCTGCTACATCACTTCATGAAGTTGATCATGTTGCACATGGTTAAAAATCTGGACTGGTAACTGAAGCCTTATTAATATTTCAAAACATCCAAAAACTGTAATTGTTGGTTTGAGCAATAACATAGCAGACTTGGGCTTATCCATCACGTATGCTTGAATATTTAGTTTAAAGTTGAGCATTAGTTTTATTTCTCTCTAGAGAGATATGACATCTTACAGCATGATAAATAAATCTTGCCTTATTTCCCTGGGGCGTTAGTGCCATTTTAGTAGGTATTATGTGCATAAAACGTTATGTTGTGCATGTTGAAAAGGTTAACAGGATAGTTAACAAAGAATGTGTAGACAAATAGAGATTCTTTGTGCAGTGTAAAGCCTCATGCATTAAAATGGAACTTTGTGATGATCTGAGATAAGTGATAGCTTTTTATTGATTATAAAGGGAGTGCTCTATGTGTTTATAGGCTGAATATAATCCATTCATAATCTGAATAAATGTTTTGCATTTCATGCTGCTCAGGGGACTAGCAGCCACGCTCATACTGCAATGTGGGATTAACTCTCAAAATTGCAATCACTGACTGACATACTGATAACTATATCAATGGACAGGAAAAAGTACATTTTAAAAATGTGTATTAAGGCTAGCAGACCCTCACTAATATCAGGGACATCCTCAGAGATTTGATTCTGGATCCAAGGGTCGAGTAGACACAAAGTTGAGGAAGCAAGCAATTTCAAAGTTTCTCTAGGGAATGCAAAGCATTGAAATATTTCCTCCCATCTCATTTTTTTAATCACCATGTCCTCATAGGGGGCTCCCCCTTAAGCTTATTAGAATCATTGGCATTACTAAATTCTCCACAAATAGCGGCCACATACTCCCCTCTAAATGTCCAAACAATATTTATATCAGTTGCTCAGTCTTTGTCATGGTTAGCTTATCCTGCAGGACATTCATGGTCACAAATAAAAAAAAAAATTAAAAAACAATTTGATTTGTTTGTTTGTTCTTGAATTCCCTTTGGGGATCAATAAAGTATCTATCTATATATCTAATGTAGAATGGAGCAAAGCCTCTTGGGAATGGGGAATGCGTTTATCCAATGAACCGATTGCAGGTCAAGTCTATTTAAAATAAATGAGCACCCCCTCGGTGCTAATGGTATGACCCTACACAGATAATTTAGTCTATGTCTCAGGCAGATAGTTGCTGCAAGTTCGAGGAAAAGTAGTGCCCCACTCCGCCCCTGATCCAGTTACAGTCTCTTCATTTCATGGCTGTTATATGGGGTGGACACTTTTATCATTGCTGGGTAAAAATTTTTTTGCCTTTTTTTGCCTGAAAAATCTATGCAAAATTTTGCAACTGTGACCTCAGTAATCACATGAAGTGGACGACTTTTATTAATCTCGTGATACTTTTACACATTTTTGGAGCTTAAATGCACCATTGCCCATATATCAAGTCATATGGGTTTGGAATGACGTGAGTTGTTTCTTGCATCTTTAAAAACACATAACTTATTATGCCCGTGTCTCAGTTTCTTAGAAAACATGACGAATGAGAGCTATCCAAGCATATCCAGCATTGAGCTACTGAAGTGCACTTTACCTGTTCCCTTTGCTGTAATGATTTTCAAGTAGGAAGAGGAAAGAACAGAATGTAGGAGTAGAGAGAGAGGAGAGGTAAATGAGAGTCCTCCTTCAAAAACCTGAGAACCAATTTACAACAAAACCAGGAGGCAGATGCAGTGCGTTCCTCTCTGTTGGTGGTATTTGATTAACTCCCTTAAGGTCTGGAAATAAGGTCACTAAAATATGATTTTAAACCTCTGCTTTGTGTTAAATGCTCATTTGCATTTTTCTTCTCGCTAAAAGCCGATGGGATTAAATTAGCCGCTCTGAGCATTCCTTATTTGTCGCTTTAAGTTGAATTATGACAGGCATAAAGTTTGATCAGCATACGTGGCAGTCATATTCACTGCCGACTGGAGGAAAGACAATCCTCCACAGAGTTTCTCTCCAATTATCATTCATTCCAAGATCATTTGTCGTTTTTAAAAATGGCTAATGATCACAAGTTCTGCATTATTCAAGACCGTTGGTTTTTAGAATTTAATAATAGCATGATAATTTATGCTTATTGTTTTTATTCAGATGGATTTTCTCTGATTTTAAATCCGTGTCATCATGAGTGTCTTTCATCTGAAAAGCATCAGAAGGTTGTGGATTGTTTTTTCCTTCTCATGCCAAAAGGTTGAATAGGCAAAGGCAACTTTCTGTCAATGGATCTCTCTGCCTCAATTTTAACACTAAAAGCGAAATAATTACAGTGACCCTTCATAATTTGTGAGCTAATGACAGACTGAATTTGCAACGTGGCCCTGGCTTCCCGATCCCTTCAAGCTTGAAAAGGTCAGGGAAAACAATCTGTTCTTCCCTAAATGACATTTTAGGGACGTGACGCTTATATAAACACAGTGCATCTGAGCAGCGGTGGAAGGGCACGGGAAGTAGGAAATTGAAGAAAGACTGGAAAATTTAAGGCTGAACAAGCAATAAGATGAGCAGGTTGATATGGGTGGCTCCTGAGAGCAAAACTCACAGCATATCACTTACATTTGTTTTATTTTCCTGGTTGTACTAGCTGTCAATCCTGAGGGTCCTGTGAAAATACATAGGATGCTTAATTAGAATATACATATAAGTAATGTAAGTAGTGATGAATGTGGCTGACTTTGCTATGATGGACAAAAGCAATTAATAAGCAATTTCTTTCAGAAGCAATTGGTTTTCAGAGTCATATGATCCTTCAGAGTATTCTTTTATATGCTGTGCTCAGCAGTGCTCAAGAAATGTTGACTATTATTATCAATGTTGGAAATATTTTTTATGGAAATGGTGACACTACCATTCAAAACTTTTGGAGCAAGTATTAAAAAATAAATTATTCATCAAATAATCCTCAAATAATATGTCACGTGGAACACAAAAATATAAAAAATAAAGTAAAATAAAAAGTAAAATTTCCACAATACAAGAAATTAAGTTTCTACAATATATTTGATTATTATAGAAGATTAATATATTTACCATAGGGAAGAATTTGGTATAGAATAATTATAATAGAAAATATAATTAAAATAGAAAACGGTTCTTTTGAAATTGAAATACTTTTTTACAATGTTGTATGTAGCCTTGATGAGCATAAGACACTTTCAGAAATATAACTTTTTCTAAATTTTGTCAATTTCTTAAAAATCTTTTGACTGGTCGTGCATATTGTATACATTTATTATTGAAACCAAGGCTTGTCTTCATGGCACTAAGACAGTATAATCCAGCTCAAGATATGTTGTTTCCTAAAATTCCTCCTTTCTGTGTTTTTTGTGCAGGAAGGTGTTAAAAGAGATTCCTGTTGGTGATCTTAAACCCAATGAGACTGTCCATGCCACTCAAGAGGCTCAGCTTCTCTCTCAGCTAAAACATCCTGCCATCCTCAGGTTCTACACCAGCTTCCTGGAGAGAGACACCTTCTGCATCATCACTGAGTACTGTGAGGTAAATCATCCTTTGGGAACACCTCTTTTATGGCAATTTCTAATCATAATAAGCCTGAAGCAAGTCACGTGATCTGGTCCTGTAAACTGTGTTGGCCTGTTGTGCAAATGTTTGAGCAAATGTCTTGTTATGGCCTTGGAATACACTCTGGGGAAGGAATACTATTTGCAGGGGACGTTTGAAATGAAAGTGAGCGATACAATCACCCTCTTCCTCGAGGGCTTTAAAATGATGATCTTAAAGACAATATGAAATTGACTCTATTTACTTTCTTTGTACATGCTGCTGGAGTTATTATGCATGATTCATGAGTTCAAAAAGTAATTGAAAAGTAATTACTTCAACTTTTCATTTCCTCTTTGAGTTTCACATAATGTTACAGAGGTAAAATGAATTGCATATGCCTTTTAGTTGAATTTCTAGCCACAATTTTGGATGTATTTGGTCCTAACCCTATTCTTTAACCAGCTTTCAAAAGCACTCTGCTTACACCAGCTGATCCTTCATCCCTGTGGTGTCTTTTCTGTGTTCAGCAATGGATCAGAGATGCTGAGAGCATCCTGACATCGCTCTGAGGTCACGCTCATCTCCACCAGAAGCTTCTGTCTCAATCTCACCATCTGATCTTCTCATCTTTTCCTTACTTATTAAGACATATCTGCAGGTCAGACCGGTCTCGTGTCATCTCTGCCCTGTGCTTTTAGAAGGCTTGGTCAGTGATTGTTACATTTTGCACGTCTCCTTTATCTTTTTGTTTGGCACACAGGCTGTTGTCTGGAGCTGCTTTGTTCCGCAGGTAACTGTGAATGGAAAGAAAAATCAGAAATGAGATCTCTGACCGTTTCTTGAGAGAGCAGATTAAGATGTTTGCTTTGTATGCTTTTTAGATTTTTGAGATACTGAAATATATCTCAAATGAGTTTCAAAAGATATTTTGGTCCCACTTTATATTAAGTGTCCCTAGTACCTGTGTACATCCATAGTAACTAGATGTGTATCTAGTATGTAACCACAGTGTAAGTACACACCAGTACATAGTATATACAGCTGTAATATTTCTGTAATTTCACACATGTAACAACCCTCAGAATGGTGTGTGTAAGTACAAATGTGTAACAGCACTTTTTGGTAAATAAAGTGTTACACTTTATATTAAATAGAAAATTGCTATGGATTTAGCATGGCAGTAAATTAGGTTTTACATATAAATTGTGGTTGGTGTCCAGAATGGTCCAGAATATTTTACAATTTATATTAAGTGGGCAGTTCCTGAGGAGTTATCATGTATATACACTGGTATTACAGAGGTGCATCAACTCCACCCACTTTACATATCCCTAAACCTACCCAACTACACCCCCTGATCACCCCCTGTCCCAGTTACTCTTATACATACTGCTGTTACAAAATGTAGCTATGTAACTCCTGTTACATGACTACTTAGTGAAGTGAAAAAATTGTTGTGTTGTGTACCAATGTCCTGTTACACATTTGTACTTACACACACCATTCTGAGGATTGTTGTGTGTAGTTACAGAAATATTACAGCTGTAGATATTATGTAGCAATGCGTACTTACACTGGTTACATACTAGATACACATCTAGTTACTATATAGGTACACAGGTATTAGGGACACTTAATATAAAGTGGGAACTAGGGATGCAATGGTACAGTGAGCCCACGGTTCGGTTTCGATACATCAATATTACTGTACAGTACTGTATGTGAGCTCTAACATAGCAGCAGGTCATTTGCCC
>JAUCMS010000028.1:15473087-15497052 GCA_032357445.1 Enteromius radiatus | reverse complement strand
GAAAGTTTAATGCCTGAAATAGGATACCGAAATATTGCGGTTCACGTGGGTGTACCGAACCGAACAAGCCGAACCGATAAATTACCGAAAACCGTTGCATCCCTAGTGGGAACAATATTTTAATCATCCAAAAAAAGATTCTGTTATCATTTACTCATCCTAATGTTGAATTTATTTCTTCTGTTGAACACACAAGAAGATATTTTGATGAATCTAACCAAACAGTTGCTGGTAGCATTAGACATCCTTTTTTTCATAATAATGGCTACAAGTTTGGTTAGAAACTCACACCTGTTTGTAATAACTTGAGGATGAGTGATTTTCAGTTTTTGTGTGAACTATCCCTTTAAATGTTGCAAACTCTGGTAAGAGACCAAAGTCAGAGACTTCAATACAAAGACATTTCTCATCAAATGTTTACTGTATGCCAACAATTTGGGGAAATGTTTGGGGAAATGTGAGAAAAAGACGATACTTGATGAAACATAACTGAGAACTCTGTGTCTCAGTCTCCTGGGTAGCAATAAAATTCTGGATTTTCTGCATCTGTTTCCATGCCTTTCAGTGTCAAAGCCAAGGCGTTTTGTTTTGAGTGAAGATGCTACAGCTATGTTACCTTGGAAGTGTGTTTCTTGCTCTCGGAATGTAACAGAGATAGTTTGCCTTAGGACACCTTATTTTTTTCTTGTCCAAATTGCTGTATTAAATTGAAGTGTCAGACCACATCCATACAAAAATGATTAGCTTTATTATAGCTTTATAACTTGTCACAAAATTTGAACCCTGTGTTAACCCAAACTAAATTTCAAATGTCCAACATTTGCAAAAGTGAAAAGTCTAATTTCAGTCTAATTTCAAACATGAACACTGACATCTTAGGAGATGCTGAAATTTAACATTTTTATATAATCCAATCTATTGATGTTATATTATTTTATCAACATTATTATTTTATTATTCTAATATTATGGTGATTAAACATTCATAAACATCCTTTATTATTTATTTTACTGCCAATATAGCAAATGTTAAATATCCAACATTTGCAAAAGTGTAAAGTGTTATTTTATTTATTTTTTAATTTTACTTTATATAAGACCTGACTACATGCGAACTGACATCCTAATTTCTAAAAGATAGTAAACTTGTTAGAAATTAGACAAGTTTTAAGTTCTTTGACAGGGAAAACAGTTTTATATAATCAAAATCACACCACATCATATAATTAATCTTGCACAAATTAATATGTCATGACAATGTGTTTTAGTTTTTGAGATGTTTAAAAGTTTGCCTTATTGACAGAAAAAAAAAAAAACCAACAACCCAGTAACACTTTGCCAACTGTTGATTTCACATAGTTTCCAAGCTGTTAAAAAATAAAAGACACCATATGCCATAAAATCATAAAAAACAGTTTTAATGTTAATGCTGTTTTGATTGTGTTCTGTGCTCTGGGCTACTGTGTGTCGTGTGGAGATGCTATGTAGATTAAGGGGGATCCCTCCTGTGCTGAGTATGTGCATTGAGTTCCACTCTCTTATAAGAGACATGGGATGAACAATAGGCCTATCCATTGATCTTGTGTCTGTCTTGTTCTCAGCGAGGCAAGGTTCACTCTGATCTACAGCAGTTGAACAAAGCATGAAGAAAAGCTTATGGATAGAATAAAAGAATATCTCTTCTTCCGGCTTCTAGTTCTCTACGTTCTGTTCTCTTTCATCTGGTTCATGTTTTCCATTGTGCTCCACATAGGTTGACTTGCATCTGACAGACACTCACTATAATCAAGATGAGACTCATTTTTCTTTGATCTTCGTTCTGCAGTGCAAGTGTACTGCTTTTCTGTTACATAAGGTTTCTGTGCAAAATGGGTAAATTACGCTTATTATTATTATATATTTTATTGTATTTATTCTAATATATATTTTTAAATAAACAATTTTAAGACCACGTTTTCCTTTGCAATAATGAGAATTTGAGTGGGAATTGTCTCAATGCAAAAAAAAACATACTTATTCCATTGACTGCCAGATTAAAAAAAAATCTGGAGCTGAATTGACAGACTGACTGTATTCAGGATGCTCTATAAAAGCATAATGGGTGCAAATATGGAGCTGGCTGTGTGTGTTTACTAACTGTCTGGCATACCACCATGCAATTATTTGTGGAAATGTAGCCTTTAGTATAGCAAAACAATATTCTGTTATAAATTAATAAAAAATTCCTTTACATGACTCACTGCAGATCTCATTACCACCTACTCTCTTGGATAAATGTCATGTCTCCATACTAAGAGAGTGAAGCCACACACACATACACACAGAGAAAGAGGGTCTGGTTTCCTGTTAGAAACAGCTCTGGGTGGGAATCATTAGAGATGGGAAGCTTCTATTACAGTACACACATTCGCCACCTCCATGAAAACACACACACTTGCATGAAGAAAGTGATCTGATTGCCCTGGAGCACTTTGCACCTGAATGCTTGAACAGTAACAGTGAGCTGATAAAGAAGGAGCTCTGCTTTGTCTCCAGCAGTGTGGCTCAGATCTGTCCATGCCAGTCATCTCATCCCTTTAACCAGGCCGGTCCTCACCCCACCAGCTGCTCCCATCTCAAGATATCAAAGACACTGTTGAGACCAGAAGTGTCGTGCCCAATCAAACTGAGAGATTGCAGTCCAGATCTGCTTGATGCAAAACAAACCAACTTCAGAAAAATAAGTTGTTTGATAATAGAAAGGCCATTAGTCACATTACAGCCTTTTCTTAGACTTATACTGACACCAGGGTTATCAGCTTTAGCAAAATTCTGAATTTCAGGGACATTTCAGAAAAAAATATGTTTAAAACTGGAAAACTTTCCGTTCGCTTATCACCCTTTGACCTCAGAGGCTTAATAATTTTATGGAAACTATTTTATGCATACTTTTCATTGAGATTCTCTGATGAATAGATAGCACTTATTTGAAAAAGAAACCTTTTAAAACTGTCTAGTGTCGCTATAGAAATCTTTGCCCTTAGTTGCCTGATGCATTTGCTTCAAAACTTTCAATATATTTCATTTGAGATCCATGACATTCTGATAAATGAAAAACACTATGTGTGTGCGTGTGCGTGTGTGTGTGTGTGTGTGAAACGAAGGTAAGACTGGCAGAGAGGTTTTCATTTCTTCTGTTCATGCTACAATGCTTATTTCAAAATTCATTGCTCAATTAAACCTTTGCACTCATGAAAAGCATTGATAAAAGCTTTTTGAAAGCATTTGAGGAGGCTTTTTGAGTGATGATGGTCATAACTGTAGATAAATATGTTAGGGGGCTAACAAATTGGCCAGTCCCAATTACACTCATAATGCGAATCATCCTTTTCTTGAATGTGTGGCGAGCCGCACTTACATTGAGCAAACACTTCCCTCGGGCAGAAGGGCTTATCCAAAGACTTTTCAAATGAACTGCCAAGCCCGCAGTATATCCAGACAGTGTGCTAATCTGACTCATGCCATGCGTTACCGAAGACTTTCTTAATGGAACTCACTCTCTTGAGACATTGACAAATGTCTGTTGTTATTGAAATGAGGGGTGCTGAGTTCAGCTATGTGTTCAAACTGAGCTCCGCTTCTGCCGTATCATCAGTGGGATTGATTATTCTCTTGGTGGCACTCGGTGAAAACAGAGAGATCCTTAAATACGCTGCATGTTTATATGCTCATTCTTATTCCATTACTGTACATTTAAGGAGTAGTTTAACCAAAAGAAATGCTCACATATTGTTTCAAACTTTCTCTCCATCGTAGCTTTGAATCTCATCTGCTTAGCATTCAAACTCAGTGGGTCAGTGTCTTGTAAAATGAAAAACTGCATGTTTATAAGAAACAAATGCATCATTAAACCTTAGAAGGATACTTCTGGCAAAAAAATTCAAGTCCATAATCCAATAATTCAGTTGAAAACTCCATCTCCTGTTGCCCTTTCACAATAAAATCCACCACCATTTGTAATGTAAAAGTATAAATTATGAATTCTATTTCTCTCCTGATTCAGAAAAAACAATATTTTTTTATTGAGCCAGATTTGTGCTAATGGTGGAATTGTTTCTTAGAAACACATCTTTCACAAAATGTACATTGATAGACTGGAGTTACTTGTGGATTATTTTGCTCATTTTATCAGCTGTTTGAACTCTCATTCTGATAACACCCATTCACAGCAGAGGATCCATTGGTGAGCAAGTGATGTAATAATACAATTCTCCAAATATATACTGATGAAGCCAGGGATTGCCAGTGGGATCATTTTCAGCAATATTTTGGGGTAAACTACTGTATTTCTTTAACAGATGTTAGCTACTTATTTTGTATTTATCTCATGTGAAGAAGTTAACACTAATATTTGCTAAATGCAATAGAAAAAATTGTATGGCTTTATTTGAATGGTTTATTTACATGAACACAAGTTAAAATATAAAGAATTTATTTAACAAACGCAAACCTAAGTAAACCTCCATAAAACTAAAATGGCACGCGGAAGAGAGGTGATCTCCTCACACACCAACAGGGAGCAAGCAGAAGCTTTTATAATGAGGGAGGACTCCGGGCCCAGGTGTCCCACTAAAACACAAAACAAAAACTTAGGTATGCAGGCCATCACAGTAGGCTTTAATTATGATAGAATATTAATTTTTGGATGAACTATCTTTTCAATTGACATTCTGAATTAGTTTTAATCGTCTTTGATCATTAGCAGTGGGGTCTCTTTCTCTCTTGCTCTCTTGCTCTCTCTCACGCTCCCTACAGAGGTCTCAGGAGACTCCGGGCATCGTGACTAGTGCTGCTTGTGTGTGTGTGTGTGTGTGTGGGTTTGTCTGAAGTGTAAATAGGTGCCCAAAGACTTAAATTCTTAAAGACAACTTCACAATCCACTAATGCAAACAGAGAAAGATCAGAGAGAACGTACACATAGGAAACCAGAGAAAAACACCACAGTATTACTCTTTGAAGTATCTTTTTGGGCACAAAAACTGTTTATTTAATCTACTTCTTGTCTGCTCTGTGTAGCCAGGACTCCCAGTGCTTCATGTAAAAGAAAGAATTTTCATTTATAACATTTTGTGCCTCTTTAATATCTCTTTGCTCCGCAGGACAAAGATTTGGACTGTAAGTTGGAAGAGTTGAAACGCACAAACCGGACGTTATCAGAGCCTCAGGTTTGCGATTGGCTCTGTCAGCTGCTGTTGGGAGTACATTATATACATCAGAGGTGAGCCAAGAATACTGCTCCTCGTCTTTACAGAGAATAATTCATAACTGACCTATTTTCTGTTCATTCAAATGATGTAAGTCTTTTATGGCTGGCCCTTACATTAAAGTTTGCACTTTACAAGATAAATATGCCCACAACGGAATAACACTTTTCTAAACCCTTGCTTCTCGCAGCTTCTGTTGCTATTGATTCTTGTTTGTCTTGCTTTAACAGGAGAATACTTCACAGAGATCTAAAGACCAAAAATATATTTCTAAGGAAGAATATTGTTAAGATAGGTAAGCTCTGCTTCACAGCCCAAAGGATGCTTGATGTGTGTTGTTCTGGCGTTCAGATGATGACTTTTAATGGCATCAAAAGCCCAAACACCTCCCATTTGGTAAAACAGGCCATTTTTTTTTATAACAGTTAAGACACTCATCTTCACCGAAACAAGATCATTAAAAAAAAGTGTACGCTGGTCAGCTACCTCAGTTTTGATTGAACACAAGAAAAGCCAGATGAGCGTTGCTTTTAAACAGTATTTTCAGTTTTAGTACATTGATGCACACCAACAATTTCTCGTCATACATTTTGATATGAGTTTGTCAGCATAAAGTCATGTTTAGCTCATTTTATGTGTGGAATGATGGATTTGTGCGGCCTTGAAGTATGAAATTCCTTTGTACAGCAGACTCACTTGAACGCTAATCTGCGCGTTTGTGTTGCTTTACGTCAGTTTGGGCCTTAGAATGCCAAAATAACATTGTTTGCTTCAAACTAATTCTCTGGTCACGCTGGAAAAAAATTAAACGTTGAGAAAACTCATAATATCATGTCAGCATTATGCAAGATATTTACAAGTTCTAACCAAAGTGCTTCTAAAGGATTTACAAATCGGCAGCATTACTTATAAGGTTATAAGCCCTTTTATTTAGTTTAAAACGTTTTTGCTAATAGAACTGTTTCATTTTTCATTTAAAGGTGACTTTGGTGTATCCTGTTTGCTGATGGGGTCATGTGACCTGGCGACTACCTTCACAGGCACTCCATACTATATGAGCCCTGAAGCCCTCAGTCACCGAGGATATGACTCCAAATCCGACATCTGGTAGGAATAACTAAACCTTTAAATCATTTCAGTTTAATCTTAATCAACCAAGACTTTGGGTTTTGCATTATATTGTATTATATTTGCCGTAGAGTACACTTAAACAAATGATTAGACACACTTCACTGAATTTATGTTTCTTGTGGTATTAAAAATCTTTTGATCTAATTCTAAAGAATTATGCTTGAAATAATTTGTGTTGACAAGAGAATTGTAGACAAGAATGGCCATTTACATAATGCTCATACAAAGTAAAAATGATTTTTTGAATAAAACAAAAAATCTTGTGGTTCGTTTTATAAGAAAATAATATCTGTTTTCAAATTTCACATTTAATGAAATTGATGTTATTTATTTTGTTATTAATATTCTGAACTATGAAAAATGGAAATAATAAAAAAATATATATTAGATGCATCCAAACATTTGACTGATGGTGTATCTTCTAGCAGTTTTTACTATCAAGTAACTTGCAAAGTTATTCCCATTAAATCGAAACTTATAATCTTCAAAAAACAATCAATCATTATTTATTATGCAAATTTGCGAGTAATGAGGTATTGTGTTTAATTGCTGTCGAATAGATGTCTTGAAAAATTTGTGAGGTCTGGCAATCCATGAAAGCTCATTACATCAATGTTTTTTTTTAGTCGTTTTAGCTAGAAATTTACTGAACGATGCAATCAGGTGTAGTTAAAAGTGCAGGTGAAAAACGGCAAGCATAATTAACATGCATTCTGATATCTCCAGTTGCTTATTGAGCTGTAACAATCTCTATCTGAGCTGTGTGTAGAGTGGAATATAAATTCATGGCATGAGACACCAAAGGCACCAAAGCGAGGTTCCCCCATTAAAGATCTTCACTAGACAGTCCCTTAACACCACCAGAGCCCTGTCCTCTCCTCCTCCTCCACTTACAGCATGTGCCCAGATAGATATATGAAGGGAGGGAACATGGGGAAACAAGATCCACTGGGAAACAGTGAGATAACAGCATATTAGTAAAGTAGAAAAACTGAGGGGGAAAAATGACCAGAAAACAATAAGATAGAATGAAAGACAAAGAGTGAAGACAATCTCATTTGCCGAACAGCTACCGGCACTAGCTGCTAATTTAAGGGTCATTCTTTTCCTCACACAATCACCTCATTGTGTATGTGCAGCTGAGAGCTGAGGGTCTCTGTTCAGTCTCATAAAACAGCCAACTGGGAATTGGACTCTTCACATTGTGGTCTTGAGTTTGTAAGGCACGCTGGAGGAAAAGGTTCACTGTGCTGCTTAACAGAGATAGAGAGCAGAAGGATGAGCTACGGAGACATCCTTACACAAATTATACCCATTTTTCTCTGTTTTTTTGTGTGTATTTTTAAATGGGCCAAGAGATTATAATTTTCTAATTCTTTAATTGTTTTACTATAAGTCTAATTGGAGTTCGGATTCATGCAGTTCTTAATGAGGCAAACAAAAAAAAGCACTTTCATAGCAACCAAATGAGCCAAACAGTGATTTATTACATTTATTTAAATTGACATTTATTAATGTAATTGTATTATTCTTTTTAACATTGTTTATATTTTAATATTAAAACATTTGTTTAAAATTATAATTATACCTTTATTCTATTTTTTTTCTTTTATATTGTCTTATTATCCTTAACTTTCTGTTAAGATCTTTAATTTCCAGGATTGTCACTATTTTTGTTCCATATGCTAAAATTACAAGAAAGCCTCAGCATATATATGTGTTTCCTTTTTACTCCAGAACAAGAAGATATATTAAATGATGTTAATAAAAAGAACATTATTTTGTGTATTTGGTGTAATGCAATTTGTTTATGTGGTTTAAGGTGCATAAAACACAATATTTAATCATTCTTTGTGGAAACATTTGGGCAGTGTTTAAAAAAAAAAAGTCTGTGATGTAGAAAAGTGTTTTAAAAAGCCGTTTAGGGGGTGTGGACAAGTATACTTTTTGTGAACTTTTATAAACTTTTATAAAGAATTTGTCTTTGGTTTTGAGACTTTAGTCTTTGCAACTTTAGGGATCTTATCTACCACGTTCCTCTCAGACAGCGCACATACAGTATAGCTAAATGAGATCTCTGCTCAATAGTGTTGTCATCAGTTTCACTGCTGATTGCTTTTTTAACAGCTTAAAATCTCTTGTTTTTAAACTGAAATGCTTTAAAATTCATGTAAAATGCATGTATTTCTTGTAGCAAAGAAATATCACATGAGCATGTAACCTTGAAAGAGACAACAGAAAAAAAAAATTTCTACCGGTTAACAGATTTGTAGCAGTATATTGCCCACCCCTAATGCGAGGGTAAGTAGTAGATGACAGATTTTTCATTTTTCAATGGAATGTTTCTTCTCTATTTGTTCCACTGCTGCAGGTCTTTAGGCTGTATCCTCTATGAGATGTGCTGTCTAGTGCATGCTTTTGATGGGCAGAACTTCTTGGCCGTGGTGATGAAGATTGTAGAGGGACCTATTCCATCCCTGCCAGAAACATACTCACGGCAGCTCAACTCTCTAATGCAAAGGTACCAGAAACAGATGCTGCTCTGCTCCAGGCACAAATCAGGCCTATGTCAACCCACTCCGTCAGGCTATATCTGTCCATCTGCCCGCTGTGGATGAGTAGATAGACACAAATCAATGGCTTGTTTGATTCAGCCGTTTTTCAAAGCAAATTATGCAAAATCCAAGCAGGTTTAGAAGCATTCAGCTAAAACTATCAGCATTTCATGAGGTCTTAAACATAATTCTCTCTCTCTCTCTCTCTATCTCTCTGTTCCTGTGGTGCCAGCATGTTAGAAAAGGATTCTTCACGCAGGATCTCGGCAGCAGATGCGCTGAGGAGCAGGTTCATTGAGGAAAGCTTGCAGGTGAGGAGACGCAGTTAATCAGATCAGATGGACGGGAGGGCATCCGACCAGCTGTTCTGAGTGTCTGCTTCAAAGGTTAATGGGAAGGGCCATAATGCACCAGGAAGACTTTGATTGCTGGCCAAGCTCAATAGGTTTCTAAAAGTCTGTTATGCACACTCATCACATTATCGATTCGCCATCACATTTGACTCACCTAGTCCGTAACCTTTTCAGATTGTACTTATGAAATGTCAGTGATTGGCATTGTTGCCGCTTGGTGATTGTATTGATTGTGGCTTGTTGTAGTTGGCCTTGTTCCCTGGAATATATGAATTTTTATGTATGTGTCTGTAAATGTATAAAAGTTCAGAATGTTTCAGCAAACATTTCTTTACCCTTTTTGGACAGAACCATTTTCTTTGAAAGGCTTACAAAAATGAGTTTTTCACAGATTTCAATTCAGTTCAATTTTCTCAAACAACCTCTGTAAATAATTACAGACCAAAGCTCAACAATAAGCATGGTTGTATCAACTCTTCTAGTGAGACAATGTTTTATTTTATTTTATTGTAGTTTTCCTATAATAATTATAACTTTATTGTCCCAGGGCCAGTGTATGAGAATGTACCAATGTTCAGGTCACTTATGGGCCAGTGCTGGGTTACTTTTACCAATTTTGCATTTATTTAAATTTCATAATGTACTTCAGTTTTTCTTTATACATTGCAAACTTAAATGTTGAAGATTCCTATAGATTTCTAGTATACTGTTAACTAGCTGGTTAACATTGATGATTTTTGTTTTTGCACAGTTGAAATTGAAATTTTTTTGTATTCCAACAGATTTGTGGAGTTACATTGTGGCTGCATGATTAACAACTTGTTACATATTTTAATATTGAAAAAAGAAAGATAAGATATTTATTTAAATATTTATTTAATGCTTCTATCAGTTATTTAAAAAAGAATTACAGACAAGAAAATAAAACTGGTGAAAACATCAACAGCACCTTTAGAAACATATTTACTATAATTTTTTCCCCACAATGCTTCTCCTCCTGTATTTTTGCCATTGTCAATTAGCATAACAAAAGCAGAGCTTCTTGTTGCGCTGCCTGGTGCGAATTCATTATGGATCCAGGCCCTTTTCTAACTTTATATGTGAAATAACAGTTGGTGGTTGAAATACTGCTGGCACCCTATCGAACATAAAATAAAGTGAAATCAAGCGAATCAGATCACAAACTGTGCCAGGAATAATCCTTAATGAATTCTTCCTTTAATTATAACATATGCATAATTGTAATCAGATACAGTATATAAGATGTAAACACCCAGATCCAGCCAAGATATCTTGTTAATAACTGCAACCCAAAGATGTAATCTAATGAGTGCATAACTTCCTAGAGCTACCATACATGTCATTAGTATTTTTCATTACATAAAGAATTATGAAACCATCCCACTGTGAAAATATAATTGCTATACTATAGGCATCTTTATCATGGTGTGTACTCATAATGGCCCTGTGCATTGATTTTTTTATAGCCTTGTTGAATGCATTTCAGTTACAGTATTTACAGTTATAGCACTCTTTCATCACTTGCAGACCTATTGACATGTTTACATAAGCGCGTTTAATAATATATGTCTGCCTTTGGAAACTAGTGATCCCCTAACCCCCATCTGAAACATCTCCTGGCTATTACACCATCACCATCTCAGAAACATGTAATCAGAGAAGGAAAGGGCATCTAAACAACAACTCCGTACACAATACTCTCTGATGGCTTTTCTCTCCTCTGTTGTTGTGTACAGTTTCAAGTCTTTCTTCTGCCTGTGTAATTTGCGCCTTACAAATGTCTCGTATTGTTCTTTAAATGTGCTCATTATGGATTCTTCCCTGAGGATAATATCAGTCTTTCTCTCCCCCCTTTTCCCCGTTTGCTGTGATTCAAAAGTTCTGAGATACTCAGGAGGCTGTGCGACAGTTTATACTGATTGAAAACTAGCTTTGTTGCTGCTGTTTTGCCTCTCTGTTTTTGCAGCTTCCCTCAAAACACTATCTTTTACGAGGCCTTAGAGAACAGCATTAACCGATTTTTCTTCTCTTTTGTTATTTTTTTCACTGCAGAGCATGAAACACAAGTTTTTTAACCTGACGCTGCGAGACAAGTCGATGGGGGGAGAGAGAGACGTGTCGCAGATCCTGAGAGCACTGTAAGTTGTGGATTCAGAAAGAGAGAAAGATATTTTACAGGCAGTCGCACTTCTCTGTTCCTGCTGTGACACTGTCAGCTGAGAAATGCATGGCACTATCTACACCAGGGATTTCTGGGAACAGGGGACTGTTTTTTTGTCATTTTCACAGTGCCTTGTTGGGGGGGACCTAAAAATATGTATGTAGCTCTGTTGCTTTGTACCCAGCGTATGGAACATGTTAATCAGGTGGCAAGCTATGAGCAGACTTTCATTAATTCAGTCTTCGCTTCCCATGCTAATTAAAAACTTTGTCACCAAAGCATGTGCCAATCATAATTAGCTATGTCCTAGTGAAAATCTATGTTGAAGCTAATAGTGCATAGTGAGATCTGCCAAGAGCAGTTCATTAGTTCTTGAGTACTGAGACAATATTATATATAATATTGGGTACGCTTCCGTTTACAAGTTACCTCTTTCAGCATATTGTTCAGCATATTAGAATGATTTCTGAAAGATCATGTGACGCTGAAGACTGGAGTAAAACTACCATCAGAGGAATAAATTACATTTAAAAATATTTTAAACAGTGCTTCAATTTGACTAATATTTCACAATATAACTGCTTTTACGTTCTTTTCATCAAATAAATATATTTATATATCATATATGCAATATTGAAGTATTTATAAACTATCTAAATATCAATCTGTTATTGTACAGTATGAAAACATGGTTTCATATGTACAATGTAAAAAAAAAAAAAAAATCTGTAAAATTTACTGTGAAAAACCAGCAGCTGTGGTTGCCGGAATTTGACTGTAAAAAATACGGTAACAGCGCTTTAGGTTTTACGGTTTTAAGTTACATTTACAGTTAAATACCGTAATTTATTAACTGATATAATGTTAATATATCAACCTATTAAAGTACTGTAATCTGTTTTGTACCTTTGCAATACACTGGTAAGCACCAAATGCAGATGGTGATGAGAAAACATTAATTTAACAGCAATGCATGTAACATACAACCCTAATAAACATAACTGATAAGAAAATCTAAGAAGAAACTAAATGAATTAAAAGAAATATACATAGTATGTTTGTGTTAAGAACATTTAAGTGATCATTTGCTTTTAAGTTTAAATATTGCTATTTTAAAAACAAATGGCAGTTAATGTTGTTGGACATAATTTGTTTTACAGTAAAATTAGTGAGTTCCTTTATATCTTTTATTTCCCTTTCTTGTCTGTCGTGAGGCATAAAGCTGAGATATATGCATGAGGTTATATGCAGCCTTGATTTGAACTGAGAAATCTGACTGAACCTTTTGCTCATTAGCTTTTTCAAACACCATTCTTATATGCTTGGTGTTCAAAGACTGCACACAAAGCATCTGAAGCTGTCTCACACAAGTTCTCATGAATAACCTAATGATATTTTTTTCCTTGTTTGGTTTTTACTCTTGTTTTGTCGGATCAAATCCTAACTTCAAATAAAATGCCCTATTTCTTTTGAGATTTTCACAAGTTATAAATACACCACCGGTCACAAATGCGGACACACATTCTCTTTTTCGTATTCCTTTTTCACATTTTTGTATAATAGCAAAGTAATATATGCTGACTAATAAACCCCACTGGCAAATTCATGAACATCAACAACTTCATCACATCAGCTCTTATCACACAGTTCAAACAATGTCTGTAAAGCAAAGGAGTAGTCATTAGTCATTTCAATAAATGTGGTCCTTGAACCCCACAGGCAGAAGAAGGTACATCTGCAGACACTGCGGGAGAGATCAGAGGTGCAGAAAATGAGCCCGAGAGAACGCATGCGGCTCCGGAAACTCCAAGCAGCAGATGAGAAAGCAAGAAAGCTGAAGTGAGTGACGTTCATTACGCTGACCGTGTCACACTGAATGTTAATCAAATGTGACTCGCAGTTCATATTCCATAAAGTTAGTGCGAGAATCAAGGCTTTGCTGTTTTCACGGTGCAAGGATTTTTGGCAGCGTGTCTTGCGTCAGATCTGATTCATTGCATTGATAGAATAGGAACAGTAATTGTTAGCATACATGCCACACTCAAAAACAGACTGATGTCTCATGCACATTATTACACTATATTATTCTGTCATTATTTATATATATATAGCTGATAAAAACATCATAATAATCTACAAATAATCCATATGACTCCAGTCTGTCAATTAACACCCTAAGCAGCAGGCTGTATGTTTTGAAATAAACCTCAATAATTTTTTATATATCCATAATATTGCTTTCTCCAGTGAGAACATTAATCAGGAGAAAAATATGTGCAGATCAAGCCCTGTTTACAAATGAAAACCGTTCTAAAGAGATTTGTAAGTGGATTCTGATGTGAGGGGCAACGGGGAAAGCCATATATAATGTAGTATTTGGCTAAAGACAGATTGAAGTTAAACATGTCTTGGTGATAGATTTGTTTCTTACAGCATTTTACTTCAAAAGACATAGACAAGATGGGTTGGAGTCATGTGGATTAATTTTGGATTATTGTAATGTTTTTATCAGCTGTTTTAACTCTTATTCTGACGGCACCCATTCACTCCAAAGAATACACCGGTGATGTAATGCTATACCTCTTCAGATCCTATACACATGGTTTGTGTGAAGTCTAAACCTAAACTCTTAAAAATAAAGGTGCTTCATGATGTCATAGAAGAACTATTTTTGTCTAAATGGTTCAATAAAGAGCCTTTAACATCTAAAGAACCTTTCTGTTTCACAAAAGGTTCTATTTGGTGAAAAAGGGTTCTTCAGATTATAAGAAGGTAATAAAGAGTTGGTTCTTTAAATGGTTCTTTTTGGAACCTAAAATGCTTCTACTGTATGGGATCGCTGTGAAGAACCTTTTGAAGCACCTTTATTTTTAAGAGTGTAAATGCAATTTTTGTCTTACTCTAGGCAAATTGTGGAGGAAAAATACCAAGAAAACCACCTGCGCATGCAAGAGTACAAGTCCAAAAATTTTCAGAAAGTTAGTGTGGATGTTTTACAGGTATGTTCCTAATATTCCTCCCAGAATATTATGCATTATCAAGACATTTTAGCTTTTTTATGGTGATAGAAATAGGGGATACAGCAGTAGTTTTTTTATGTCTTTTCCAAAGGTGAAAACCGAAGAAGCTGTTAGCCAGACTCAAACGATTCAGAGTGAGACACCAAACAGAAACTCCGAACTGACAGAAAGCATTTCTCAGACCTCTGATAAGATGTGCAAGTCTGTGTCAAAAGACCATGGTGAGTGGTATTTATAACTGAAGGTCAGATGATATAAATTGTAGGTCTGGTTTGAGACACCTTGACTGACAAAATCCATAACCCAGGGTTAAAAGCATCGCTTTCAGAATTATAAGATTGAAACATTGCATTTGTGAGGGTTAGAATGTGCCATTGGTCTATTAAGACCATAACCCAGGGTTAAGTGTGGCATGAAAAGCCCTACAGTAAGAAAAGGGAGTTTTTTTTAACACTGTGTAATTAAACTTTCATAAAGTAGATTAATTAAATCATTTGAAACCTAGCTCCCCTGGTACGTTTCTCCTGCTTTTTAGAGTCTATCATGAAATTTGTTTCTGATGAAATTCTCTTCCAAATCAGAAAGTTTAACTTTCCATCAGAAAAGACTTTCTCTTTTTCTACATCTTCATTAAAATTCATTGTGTGCTTGGCGCTCCAGTGCCTCTTTCTCCATGGTTTAACAAACAACAGATCCCAGAACAGAGCGAGGTACCATGAGTATTACACTGCACTGTCAGACACACACATTTAAAAAGACTGGGTGGGGGGGGGGATTTCCATTCAATTTAAAAGTCAAATGATTCCTAGAAGTTTTAATGATGTTCCACCATAGATTTATGAGAGCAGAAGTTGCCTGCCTTTATGAACATATGATTAGCTAAGTTAGAAATGGGTGGTTATTTTAATCCCTTTTTGAAGACAGGACCTGAGACTTAAACCTGTTGACGTTTTTCACAAATATGATGCTATTTCTAGATCCCACATTTATCCAGATCAGGGACAACCTACTATAGTGTTTCCTTATGAATAATGACTGTACGAGCTCCACTGTAAACAGAAAACAAAAAGCATTTTCTTGGAATATATTTCAAATGCGAAAAATAGATGCTAATCCTAAATTACATGTTGATATTCATTTTAATATGTATTCAGCAGGGATGCATTAAATCAAAATACTGTAAATTTATAATGTTACAAAACATATGCTATTTTTAACTTTCTGAGAATCTTGAAACTAATGTATCATGATTTTTATAAAAAAAAATATTTAGGAGTATATGTTTTCAGCATTCAACTCAAATGATTCTTAAGCACCAAATGTGCATAACATAGTATAGAATAGTTTAGAATATTGTAGAATTATTTGATAAATGAGCTATTAAAATTCAGCTTTGCCATCACAGGAAGGAATTAGGTTCTATAATATATGAAAATAAAAAAAGTTATTGTAAATTGTAATAGTATTATATCAGTACTAAACAGTTTAGTATAAATTGTATTCACAATTGCATGTCACTTTAACTGTACCTTCAGTAGATTTACACAATTTCTTGTTCTCAATCTTACTGGTACATGTACAATTAGTGATTATCTACAACTATGCTATACATAGTCTGCTAGACAAATGTGTGAAAATGAGGGAAAATAACTTCATGCATCCACTAAAAGACCTTGGTCGTGTCCTAAATCTGAAAAAGACTGCAGTATAAAGAGGAGAGAAGGCATAAAGATGCATCCAAATTCAATATTTTTGACACAACCTGTTTTTGAAAACAGCTTAAATGTTACCCTAAAAGCATGTAGACTGCATGTGGTTCAGCAGCTGGTGGCAAGTATAAAATTGAAATGGAAGGATTAAATGAGTTGAATTAATTTATGTTGTCATTTTGCTTCCAGTCCCAGTTCAAAATAAGCATAGCAGCTTTCAATTCTTGCTTGTCTCTAAAATGAACTTGGAAATCAGTTTCTGTAGGTGTCCTGTTGAGTCATTAGCAGATGGGCAGTACGACAGATGCTTGAGGTTTCAGACACAGCCCTTGACACAAGTGAGTTAAAGTCAATGTAAAAATGACTCCAGTGAAGTTAAGTTTTGGAAATAGTTCCATTTTAGCATCATTAGCTTGCAGATGCCAGTTGGGTTATTATATTATTATCTAATGGAATGACATTTAGACATGTGTCCAAATATAATTTTTTAGGGCCACTGTATATAATTACTGTACAGTATGTTCACGGTTTGTGTTTAAGTTGGCATATTTGTTTAGGATGACCTGTAATTTTCTGGTGCTCATTTGCATTAATCATATTGCTTAACAATACAATTGGCTTAAATTAATATTTGTGTGGAGGCCAGATTTTTGACATGTCTGTAATTCTGCGTTGGCTGTGAATATGTGCACAGTCTGATCTGGCGTAATGTTGGTTTTCGGTGACTCATTCTTTCACCAGCGTCATTATATGCATCAAGGGAAAGATAAGTTATGGCCAAAACGCCTCCTTAATCGGGTTTTGGTATCATGATGATAAATCTCAGAGACGTGTTTTCAGGAAGTCCTGAGAGGTTATCTATCAGTTCCCTTCTCTAATCACTTTAGATTCCTCTGTAAATTAGATGTTTTAAACGAGTGCAGAGCCACAGCTGTGCTCTTAGTCGACACACGGTGTGATTTATCGATAGAGGACACCGGGGGTGCAATCACCCTGAATCTGAAATATTACTGTATTGTAAGTGGGAGCATTTGGGAAAGAGAAGCGTGGAGAAAAGCTCATGTGTAAGTGTGTGGATCTGTATTGTTAAAAATGAAATAAGTGATGCATTGCTGCTGGGTATGGTATTAATGGAGTCAAATCTCTTGTTCTTTAATTTGATCTAATGTATTTATTATTTAGCTTCCATAAAAGTTCTCTCGAAGGCAAAGAAAGCTCAGCGAATGAATGATGCATAATCAGTGGTAAAATGTGCAGGTTTTGGATCGTTTACTTCGAGTCGTCGGCAGAAACACTGAGCAGGTTAACCCTGCTACATCACAAATAAAGGTAAATGCTCTTCTGGGATGAAATATTTATTCAGACATCAATATTTTACAGCTCCTGTCATTTTGAGAGTTCATAGTTTCATATTAGCATGTTATTCAGAGACCCAGGTGGCCCTTTCTGGTGATTTTCTTGAGTTCTGGAAGTAAATAAACATACGGTGTGATTCTGCTCATGTCTGCAGTTAAACTATAATGACTACACTAGGGATTTCTGTGCCTTGGAAAGACGCCGTTCAAATGAAAAAACTCTGTCAGTAAGCACATTATGTGCAAACCTTGTCAGCGTAATTATCTCCAGTCTGTAACTGTCTCCCTTTCATTGGTATGCACACATCAGTACTCTTATTATTAATTAGTGCTTTAGATTGAGTATATTGCATCAAATGAAATAATGGTTTAATAAAGCAATACGCCACAACAGGCCATGTGTATTAATTTAAGAACTTTTTTGAACATTTGTGGCCTGTTTTTACAATGTAAGATTATAATTCATCTGGTAAAGTTAGCTTCAGGCACAAAATGTACAGTATAAGGGTCATTTGCTGGGGCACTTTTAGAAAACCTTGACCCCAGGGCTGGGACTCTAAGTGCTTTCAGTATTGACTAACAGAGCGTAAAGTAAAGGGCGGGAAAACAGCTAACGATGATTTAATTGTTGTTAAATATCTCTGTGTCAGTAGCATCGCTAATTGGAATCAATAAACAAAGTAAGGAATTGAGGGTTCTCTGAAAAATGTGAACTGTCATCCGTAGGGCTTTTCATTTATCACCATTTAAAAAATAACCTAGACTTAGTCTTGGATGACCCACAGGCCTATATTTTAGAACAATCTGAAATTTGAGGTTTTGCCATCTTGAAAATGGTATAATAAGAGGTAAGTCCGATATGTACGTACACAAAAACAATACTCTTTCAATTTACACTACAGAGGTATTTTTTGATCAACAATACAGTAAAAACATATTGTAAGTTGTTATTACAATTTGAAATAACTGTTCTCTATTTTGCAGATTTTTTTAATAATATATTCCTGGCAAAGTTGAGTTTTCAACATCATTACTCCAGCCTAATCGATGTCACATGATCCTCCAGAAATCATTATAATATTCTAATCTGGAGCCATTGTTATCAATCACCAGTGCTGAAAACAGCCATGCTACCTAATATTTTTGAGGAAACTATAACCTTTTTTCTTAGAATAGAAAGTTTGAAATGTTTAATAACAATGTAACAATGTAGAAGTCTTTACTGTCACTTTTGATAAATTGCAGCCTTGCTGAATAAAAGTATTAAAAAACACTTTTAAATGATAGTGTATAAAGAAATACAAACTTCTACAATCCCTGGTAAAGTTCACCTAAAGTTCCTTAAAATGTGCAGAAATACTCAGAGGCCACAAGTTTTGTGATGAGGTTTTTGTGTAAAACAGACATAAGCAGAGTCAATGATGCAGGACTGAGGCCTGAACAAATGATCATATGAAATGACTGAGCTGAATCCTCAGAAGCTTCCTGCACAGCGATGCAGTAGAATGCTCTTTCTGCTCTTTGTCATAACTAATCCTCTTTACTGGATAAAACAGAGCTGTAGTAAATGTGCTCCCGGGGCTCTTTTCTTTAATTCTATATTGCACATTTATTGGGGCTCAGCGATTTACCAGTTTAGACAGGACTGAAAAAAAGAGCATGGTGTGGTACAGTAGGACTCTCACGAAAACATAACATATACATTTCATTCCTGCTAGATCATCAACCAGCAGGGGCTAACTGAACCATGCTAACCCTCCAAACCTTGATCTCTTGTTAATAAATGGCTTCTGTCCTTTTTGCACTTTTGGTGGTAAAGTGCAAAAAGGACAGCGGTCTTAAGGTGGAAAGTGGTCTTAAGGTGGCTGTTTGTGGGATGCAGGTATAAATGTATATGCTGATGCATTATTGCATAGGACAGTTCTCAGGTGGAGAGCTCTACAAAAGAAAATGAAACTGTTGAGATAGTGAGTCTGAAATCCCTTGGAGTAAAGTAACACCCTCCTCTTGCTCTTTCCTCTTTGTGTCTCCAGTTGTGAAGGTCCAGTCGCTGGCAGCTTTCTAATAGATTCAGAGGCATAAAACTGTGTAATCTTAGTCGCAGGCTCAGGAATGCTTGTGTGTGTGTGTGTGTGATAGAGGTTGTCAGTGTTCATTTGTTCACATGTGTTCGGTGTAGAGGTATTCTGTTGGTTTCTGATTCAGAGATGAAACTGGCACAGATCCTTGTCTTATTGTCATCGAGCAGAAAATGTGAAATGTTAATGATATACGGTAGTTACCTGTCATATCAAAACATTGCTCAACAATTCAGAGTATCGGTTAAATCTTTGCTATTTTTTTAATTGTTTCAGCAATCCCTGAGGATCCTCAGGCGGCGGAGGCATTTTACTCAGTGGATGAATTTGAGTCATGCTCGGAGGAAGATTCAGATGGAGAGGAAGACTCAGAGGATAATCTCCCCACAGACCTTTCCTGCCAGACATGTGGACAGGTGAGGAGAGATCCAGCGCCTGAGAGAAACTCTTGTCAGTCAATGTGACTGTGTGATATTTACATTTAATGAAGATTTAACTCTGTGCTGCCTCAATCTTATACACACTGTAATTAGAGTTTTCGTTTCTGTCAGTAAAGTGGAAATCTACATTTACAGTGTAAGGTATGCACTTTTTTCTTAAAGCTGTACGAATTAAGCTAAAAATATATATTAAAACTGCATACTTTTATTTAGCAAGGATGTATTAGTGACATTAAAGTGCCCTTATTATTAATTTTTGAAAATTATCTTTCATGCAGTGTGTAACTGAAAGCATGAAACATGAATGAAAACAAAATGCAAAGTTTTATATCTGAAAGTGTACTATGTATAAAGTTATTGTCTCTCAAAAAAAAAATCACTTCTAAATCATTGGAAGTAGTCGTTTTTAAAATGTGTTCAGAGCTATTTCATGTTGACAAAGTGAAATATTAGCATATTGCCCGCCCACTTGTTGGTCTTTTCGCCTTGGTCTGAATGAAAATGCAAATTCATTCTTAGCCACTAGGTGCCACTTTGTAATGTTAAAAGCTTACAAACACTGCTTTAAATGAAATCGACCAACTGCTAGAGGCGTTTTGGAGCAGTTGGGGGAACTGTGCCTTGCTCAAGGGTCTCACCTCTGTTGTGGTATTGAAGGTGGAGAGAGAGCTGGTTATTCACTCTCCCCACCCACATTCCCTGCCAGACCTGGGACTCAAACCCGTAACCTTTGGGTTACAAGTACATACAAGTCACAGTTTAAGTCCAGCATTAGCATTAAACTGTGAAAACATATAAATGGTGACGTTACCAATTACTTACACTTGCCTTTATACATTTATACTGTATACATCTGAAAATAAACTGCATCAACAAGCCAAATGCTAATGCTATTGCATCCTGTCCTCAAGGACACTTCTGGTTTGATATACCCCAAGTATCCTCATTTTCCCTTCCAGTAGCTTTTTGAATTATTCACACACTGAACTCAAAGACACCCTCAAGTCTTAATAAGTCCTCATTGACAGGATCATCTGTTTAAGAAGCACAGAATAAGATGATCTCAGTCATATCTCACGTGCAGTGGTTGGTATTTAATGTACAGGTAATATGATACCACTTGTCTGCGGTATAATTTTCCGCATTATGCAAATGCATTTTGCCCATAGAGGGTTTCTCAGCCAAACTCAAACTCATCATTGCAGATGCTTTGTATTGCTTGAGTTTTGGTTTTGCGGCAAAACAGCAAACACATACGTTCAGATCAGGTGCGAAAGAGCCAGGGGCTCATCTGGACTCCCAAGAGATCACGAACTGCGCACCTCAGCACACTCTTAAAGCAGCAATCCAATACCAGGCCTCTTCACGATTCGATCAGTCCAGGCAAGATAGATTAAAACTATTTGTCACCATTGAGAGGGAGGAAAGAAAAAAACCTGTGATGGTATAAGTATGACACCAGAAGAGAGAGCGGAATAGACTTCTGCCCCAGTGGATATTTGATAATTAGCTGGCTCACAGTAAGAGTGGAGTGGTCATGTTTGCGTTGCCAGCTGTAGTCAGCTGAGATTCCCCAGAATTGCCAATAGAAGAATTGCATCTTGTAAATAGCAGAATAATACATTGCCGGTTCTTCTTCACCAGTATATTTTCTTTTCTCATTTCTCAATTCTTTGCACAGATGGCACGACTTGATACTCTTGAACTGCCCTAGAGGCCTACCTTCTACCACAATGCACTTGTGTATCGTTCACAGTAATCTAGGTCCCGCTTCATGCTAACCAATTGCAGTTTGAATATGGTTTCCCATTTACAATACTTTGTTTCTTCATGCGTTTGGCACTTTTTATTTTGTCTTCTTTACAAATGCATTTGTATGTATATATTTGGAATTTAATATTAAAAAATGAAAGCCAGCATAAAATAAGTATTGCAATTTCAAAACTGGTCTAAATGCAGAGTTAGAGATATTTCTAAATCATATCCATATTTTATTTGTAACAATTAATTGTTCATTATTTATAATCAAACTAATATAATAATGATACATGAATTATTATTAGTGCTGTCAAATGATTAATCATAATAATGGCATACAAAACATATTTTTTGGCATTATATATATGTCTGTGTGCATTTATTATGTGTATAAATACAAACACATGTACAGTATATAGCTAAGAAAAATGTATATGAAATATATTTATATAATATAAAATGCAGAAATATAAATATATAAATGTAGATTTATGTAAACATTTCTAAAATATATACTGTTTGTGTGTATTTTTAAATATGCATATTAAATATATGCAGTACTCCTGATTTTTACCTTTGAAAAGCTTACCGCTATACTCAGCTTGTGACTCTCTCCCTGTGCTCTGTAGTCTCTGTGTCTTCCCCCAGGCTCCCAGATTCCTCCTGTGTTTCTCCTGCGTCCTTGGATAAACCTATGTATGTGGTATGTGGTTGTCTCTCCTCGTCTCCTCGTCTCCAACGTCTTTATCAGCCCCAAGTCCTCCAATGCTCCATCGACCTACAACACAGACCCCATTACTGGACTATACTATCCTTTGACAAATTATCAGACTATGTTAAACTCACCTGTGCTCACGATCTCCATTACTGGTGCTGTTAATAAACTTTATCTGTTCACTTACCTCTTGTTTCCCGTCCACTTCATAACAGAAGCTCGGACCAAAACAGGTTTTCAGCAGCATAAGCTCTCCGGATCCCTTCCAGGAACTTGTTGATAACCTTCGACGAGTTCTACTACCCACTACCATGCCACCACCACCACCGTCCTCTGTTGCACCTGCACCGGATCATTCCGCAAACATCACTCCTTCACCTCATGCCATCATCAGTCCCATGGTTCCGGCGCAGCGGGAGAGTGCAAGGGGTTTCTACTGCAGTGCTCCATCGCGTTTGCCTCATATCCTTCATCATATCCCACCGATGAATCTTCAGTTGCCTATGTTATATCATGTTTATCGGGAACAGCACTGCAGTGGGCGGAGACTATCTGGAGCTGCTTTTGTTAAACATTTCACAGAGGCATTCTGTTGTATGGATTGTGAAACCTCCATAGAAGAACAACTGTACCACTGTACCACTGTCAGTTCAGTTTATTCATTAGGTTATTCATTAACCTTTCGTACATTGGCAGCCGCTAATGGATGGAACGTACAATCACTGCTGATGTTCAAATGTTCAAAATAATCCAAAATGATAGCGATACTCGCAGAGATGTTAAGTGGGAAGTGAAGATTTATTTACAGTGCTCGAGAGGTGATACAGTCCCAGTAAAAACTTAGCCAAAGCCATTATACAAAGTAGCAAAAAAACACCATACAAAGGACAAAACAAAACAAACAAGTAATGTTATCAATATGAAATTGCTCACGGCACCACAATTGCACGCTCGCTAGCCAGGTAAACTGACACCGGTATGCTCACTTGGGCTCCTTTTTATTGCCCAAGCCCTGCCTCCTTGGGAGATACCACAGTGAGGTAAGTCCAAAACGGTAAGTGTATACACATCTTTACATTAACACATAACATATATAATTATACCACCCACTCTGTAATCACAAATTTTCATACTTTAAAATAACTTGATATATACAACAAATAACATTTCACAACAAACCACAATATTTTCCTTCTTCCCCTTTAAGAAAACATATGGACGAGTCGGTTTCCGGTTGCTTCGCGCCACTCTAGCCCTATATAGCCAGGCCACTGGGTGGCGCTCGGGTTGGCCTGCTGATGGGAAGCAACGCGGAAGACCAACGAACAAACGCTAACAAACACTGAACAGAGGTAAGTACTTACAAAAGAAAAGAAAGCAAAATCAAAAGAAAGCAAAGGAAACAAAACAACATCAAAGGTGTGTGT
>JAUCMS010000028.1:15441959-15458252 GCA_032357445.1 Enteromius radiatus | reverse complement strand
CCTGTTTCACGTTGATCTTCTGGTTCAATAAATACCCATGCAAATGGATTCGACCGTCTCTTGCCTGATCCATGACATTTTTATTATCATCAATGTTAAAAACTACTGTTTGATCAAAATAATTTTTTTTCTTGATTCTTTGATTAACAGAAAGTTCAAAAGAACAGCATTTATTTGAAATAGAAAAATAAAATCCTTTACTGTCAATTTAATGCACCATTGCTAAACAAAAGCATTAAACATAAAAATAATAATAATATTTATTTTACAGTTAGTCCTATTGGTTGCTTATTAGCGTGCGTGCAACTATTAATAAGCAGCAAATAAGGAAATTATACAGGGAAAAGATGTAGTTAATAGTTAAGTGTTACCTTTTTAAAGTGTTACCAAAAGACTTATTGACACTAAACTTCTGAACAGTAGAAAAGGCATAAGAAAGAAAAAAGAAAGGAATAGTTATGATTTTGTCATAATTTATTCCCCCTCGTGTCGTTCCAAACCTGTATAGGTTTCTCTCTTATGCTGAAAACAAAAAAAGAAATTTTAAAGAACCAAACAGTTGGTGTCCATTGGCTTCCATAGTAGGGTAAGAAATACTATGGAAGTCAACAGGGACTTAATTACCAGCATTCTTCAAAATATCTTCTTTTATGATGGAACTCCAAATAAATGATGACAAAAGTTTAGTTTTGGTTGTAATATCCCTTTAAGTGCATTGTCACATAAGATCATTTTATATTCTGAATAAAAGTGAACAGGAGGTCTTCCTACCTTATCATCCAGCTTCCTCGCACTGAATGAGAGTTCGACATAATCGTTATTTCCTGTCAGCTCCTCAGCGGTGATCTGGAGAGATAGAGAGTGATGAATTGTTTTTAGCAGAAGAGAAAACAGAATCAGAAGCTAACCATGAAGACTGGCATTTGTTTTATAGATCTCATTCTCCTCACCCACTGAGCTTTGCATGTTCAACTATTGCTGCTGCGTTCTGTCAATGTGCATTAACAAGCTCCTCGGGCTATTTTCTGCAATTATTGTTTCAAGGCTCGTATTCAATACCGCATCTGACTGTTCTGGAGGGTTCTTGTGTGCTAGGAGAAGTTGTTCTACGTTTGCCTGTGTTCAGTAGCGGCATTGATCATTCTAAGCACCTCTGTCATATAAAGTGCAAAGCTTTTAAAGGTTAGACCATGAAATGTTTGCATAAGGCCATTTTCTGGTGTGGTGCACTGCTGGATGTTTGCGTAAGTGGAGCATGAGAGAAAGCAAACAGATAAATTTGGGATTTGGGAAAGTACTCACCGTAATAGACGATTTCCCGACTGTGTTGCCCTGTTTAAGCAAGGCTTTGGTGAATTTTCTCTGGGAGACGATCTATTTGGAGAGAAGTAAGATGTTTTTTAAAGTCGGTCAGAGGCCGCCTTGTTTTGATGGACAGACCACGCACAGAAAAACACGAATATGTGGAACATAACGTAGAACATAATAACACCTCAGGGAGAATTTGGCATATAAGCTTAGTTCATAATTACACCACGAAGTCTTATGCACTCCAGATAAGTGCTTCATTATTAGCTGTTAAATATTTATAAATAGGAGGGAGAGCTTTTGGTTTTGTTTCCCCTAGAAACTCCATATGAGCGAGTGTCAACGCTTTCTCACTTTATTAAACACAGCTCATTTCAACAATTATACTCTAACCTCCCCCCTCCAACCAAAACAGACTGAATTAAAACAAACAACCCAGCTCCTCTGAGACAGAAGCAGCCCTAGAAAGTGGCTTTGATGCAAAAAGATAAACACATGAATACTGAACAAAATGAATATTGGCATTGGTTATACACTTTAAGCTTCTAGCAAATTCTTTACTGAGAAACTGCGAATCTTAACCATCTGGCGGAAGATCATGTGTCTGGTTTCCCATTTGCTCAAACTGCAGAAAAGAGAATAGCATGGCCCATCTGGGCTGGGCGTCCTCCCCACACCGAGCCAGCTACGCAGACAGCTCACGTTTCAAAATTCAATCAGCCATAAAATGTCCGGAAATGCTCTTAACGGTTGTTGGTGTGATTATTTAATTAGGATGCTTCATCTGATTTGGGTGCAGTGCCGACCCCACTCTTCCCTGGCTATGTGCAATCAGCGATCATGCAGAGATCCTGTTGCAAAATAATCATTGCCAAGCAAAAGTAGACAAACCATAATAATCACACATAGCCCGCTTGAATATCTATGCTCACTTGGCCCAGCGTGCACTCCATGGCTCCCAGGCAGTCCGCCTCTCTCATGCCATTATGACTACTGCTGATGTCGTAGAGCTCGTAACGTAGTCGCTGGACCTCTTCAAAGTAGAAGTCCATGGTGAAGACCTTAGAAAACGTGGGGTTTATACAGCTCCGAATCACCTCTGTCCTGTCCACCTGTAAACACACCAGAAAACAAGTATCTACTTCATGTTCAGAATAGCGCACCAGTATGGTACAATACTAATTTTATTTCTGCAGAAAGTACACAATGTTCAGGATATAACATTTATTAATTTATGAATTTATAAATTGTATTGCGTTCTGAGATGAGTTCTAATATGATAACTGCATGCCTTTCATTGAATTAAACATTTTAAACCATCATGGGCACTTTCAAAACACTGCTTCAAAACTTTTGCGAATCATCTGTTTTTTCAAAGCACTTATCACATTGGGATTGGCGATTGGTTTGTAAAAGGTGTTTTTATGCATGTATGAGTTGAGTTTTTGTTGCATTTATACTGTTCTGACTAGCAGAAATCCCCTTCTCTTTTTCGTCTAATGAAAGTGAATGTAATGACGTGAGGTTATCAAACTAAGCCTTTGAAATATGTATTAGATTATTTTATTACATTTCATTCACTTTTTTCAGATGAATACACTTAATACAAGTCTTCTCCAGCTGGGCTAAATTCACTGTAGTGGATGTTGAGAATAATCTCTATTGGATTAATCAAGTTGATTGCTTTCAAGAAGGATTTATAAAGTCAATATTTAAACTCAAGACAAGCTGCCTAATTAGGAAGCAAAAAGACTTTTGACAAGTACTGATACTCAGGACCAGATCGACATGGAATCGGTGACCTGGGAAGTGACCTTAAAGATCTGCAATCCAATCCTTTTCTACTTATCTTACCATTAACCAACAAAACCAACTCTAGTTGCTTTTCTTAGTGCACTTATCCTAATTGCTCTCATCAGTCTCAACTACAGCGCGTATAAAGTCCCTTTGGACTGAAAAAAATCACAAAAAATTACGAATAGATACAAAGGATGCAGACAAAAACTTAAATTAGTACACTCATGAGAAAATGGTATGCTTAATCATTCTTATTAAGCACCTTTGAAACACCCTATAATCATCTAAAGTTAACTTTCGTAAAGCCCTTTGAATGAAACCAGTAAATTGAATAAATCTCAGAGCAAGATGTCACTGCTAAATCCCTGTTTCTGAAGAATGTATCTGCCTCTCACCTCACACAGGCAAAGAAAAGGGTTTTTTATCTGACATCCCTCAGCCGCCTAGTCATGGTTTAGTCTCAGTTGTTTAACTTTCCTCAGGCAGCTCAGAGACGCAGGATTCTGCTCTTTTTCATTTCAGTCTGTTCTCAGCGAGGGGTAAACACCAAGCTTGCTTGCTTCCTTTCTGACAGAAAACATATTTCACCACTGAAAAAGATTTAAACAATAATGTAAATGTCTATCATAATAATGTATTTCATTCGTGTGAAGTGGATGTTTATTGAGCTGTGCGCTGTATATGAACTGTTATGCTTAACAACAAAGAATAGCTTATATGAAATGTTTAATTTGCCATCAAAAACCATCCAAGATGTACAATGAGTTGCATCCAAGATTTACAATGTTGTTCCATGCTTCGTTATAGATTAGTATTTTTCCATAATTGACAGTTTAAAGTTAAAATGCTAACAAAAAAATGCTACCAGCTCTCATGCATAAAAGTACCAACAAGTAAATAAGAAATAAACACTAGAGGCAGTAAAACTCTGACACCATTTATTCCTTTTGAGTTTCTTTTTGCACAATTAAGAATATCATGTTATGACTTCAAGACAATATTAATATGCTGGGAGATTTGAAAACTGATGCTTTTGAACGTTATCATCACACATATCCAGCTTCATATCTATAAGGGTTTTCAGAGATGGTACACTCTCAGAAATAAAGGTACAAAAGCTGTCACCGGGTATCTTTTCAAAAAGTACATGTTTGTACCTAAAGAGTCAATTTTGGTACCTTAAAGGTACATATTAGTTCTTAAAGTGAAGATATTTGAAAAGGTGCCGCCCCAGTGACAGCTTTTGTACCTTTATTTCGGAGAGTGTAGGTTTGTTCAGTAGCTCACGGAGTACGAGGAGCCCTGGTTCAAATCGTATCAAATCGTTCAATACCTGTATGTCCATGTAATAAAACGTGCCGGGGCTCACATACTGAACCTGTGTTTTAGCGCCACTCAGTGGACAGTTCTTCTTATAACTACGGCGAAACGTGTAAGGTACATAAAAACGCCGTTGCACAAAAAATGCACCGAGGCACATATTTTTATGAGACCGTTGGATTTGTTTCTTCTTAGAGACATGCAGCTTCACAAGATGTTAATTGATAGGCTGGTGTTGTTTGGGTTTGGGATGTTTTTATCATGTGTTTGGACTCATTTACTGCAGAGGATTCATTGATGAGAAAATGAATGCTATATTTCTACGCATCTGTTTAGATGATGAAACAAACTCATATATATCGTAGAGGGCCTGAGGGTGTTCCAGGTTTATGTTCCAACTTCAGCTTTATGATTTATTTTTTACAATACCTTGAAAATATTCTTCAAATAAATAATCATATTTATCCAAATCCACAATGGCTAACCATTTAATTTGCACCATCCATCTGGAGACCCCACAATTTCTCTTCATTAAGATCTATAAATATTTGCCTGACTCTTCCAGGTGTTTGCTTTTTATTTACAGGGGCTTCCTCGGGGCAGCTGGTGCTGTGTTATTGGGAAAGTTGCGTGTACCATCTATTCAGAATTCACCTGAAGAGAATAAACATCAGTCGGGGAGGCAGGGACCTCGAAACAGCTGTTTATTTCTGCTGCTGAATATGCAAATAAATCTCACTTATCAAAGTGAAAATAGTACAGTTCTGATTATGCCTAATATACATCCGTTCTTCGTCTAATTGTTGTTTGTGCAGGGAATATTCTGACACTGCTGTCAGGAAACATCTGCTCTGTTGTACATCAGGCAACTTGTTACCCTCTCAGAATGTGGCTTGTGACTATTCATCAAAAAAGAACTAATTGCCTCTATTTTGTGACATCTTGTCTATTAACAGAAAGTAAACATTTAAAGAGCATGTTAAGCAAGCCAAAAACAAATTGCAATCACACATGAGCTGTATGGGATTGTTCATACACTGTTCATTAAAAAGCTAAACAATTATTACATTAAATTCAATATAAAAATAAAATAAAATAAAATAAAATAAAATAAAATAAAATAAAATAAAATAAAATAAAATAAAATAAAATTAAATTAAATTAAATTAAATTAAATTAAATTAAATTAAATTATTAAATTAAATTAAATGTTAAAATTAAAGACTTTTATTGTTATTGCAAATGAGAGCAAATGAAATGCACACACAATTGCTCAATTTGCTCATTTATCTTTAAAAAAAAAAAACAATCACTAAGCACTATCGACATTGACACAAGGGGAACTACAACTTCAATTTCATCGCTCAATGATCATAAATCAGCCCTAACAGGATTTTTCCTCTGGCAAATAAAAATGTTACCTGGAACCAGAAAAGCAGAGCCAGCCAAGCCGTCCATTCATGGATCTTCTATCACACTCCCATACACATCAACAAGCAGATCCCACATGACAATTTCTGGCAAGATGGGTATGGACAAGCCAGCTTTTAAAAAAAGACGTGTGTCCACTCAGGCTTAGAAAAGTCCCTTTATGCCTGCATAAACAGGGGCCTGAGTTCATCACTACACTGGGCTGACAGTCTTTTGGCAGTGAGGGGCAGAGCAGTCAACGCATAGCTCTGGAGGTACCAATAAATATTCAAGACATCAGTGTAGGAAGGCTTCTTGTCATTCAGCTCTACTTTACTGGAGCTGCTCAGATGGTGATATTATTATTTATCACTGTGTTGATTATATAATTATGGCTTAGGGCAATAGTTATAATTTTGACATTATATACCCACTGCAATTTTGCAAAATTATGGACTTTTAAATTGTATTTTATTCTCTCTCTCTCTCTCTCTCTCTCTCTCTATCTATATATATATATATATATATATATATATATATATATTTAGTCTTTGGTGTCTTTTTAAATATTATTAATGTTGAACTTTAATATGTCCTATTTTACAATGTAATTTATTCCTGTGATGCTAATTCCACCCGATCTCATGAATATAACTAATACATATAACTATGTATTGCATATAACTAATACACCCAATAAAAACAAAAACTCATGGTACATATATGCAAAAATTGACTTTATTGTGTTTATATTACACGATGGGTATTTTCATATAAATTCCGCAAGTTTTTTTTTTGGCGTACTGTTTATAAGCATTTTCATGAGACTGGGCTGGCTAATTTGGTGTAACATGATCCTTCAAAAATCATTTTGATGTGCTGATTTGGTGTTTACTTCTTATCATTATCAATGTTGAAGACAAATGTGCTAATTAATATTTTACATTTTTATATATTTTTCAATACATTTTTTCCAAGATTCTTTGATGAATAGGGGGTTCAAATGTATAAATCTTTACTGTCATTTTTAATAAATGTAATTATAAACAATTTTTTTTTTACCACTTACTTACCAACTAATTATTTACTAATGTCATCATTATTTATTAGAAACGTATTTCCATATATTCCTCTGTTAAATCTAGTGTATTAGTTGAGCTGTAAAGTTGTTAAAATCTAATTTTTGTGATTCTGTTGTCATGGCAACAGAGTTAAATTTAAAAAATTATAAATTTATAATGCTAACATAAATATTTTAAGTTCCCTTTGTGGGGCTTTTAAAAGAGTGACTACAGTATTTTAAAATTGTTGTATTGACCCAAAATTTGGAAATTTTTTTTACAGAAATATAATCAACATCACACCAAAAATGCTGCCAGGTCAGATTAACTACCAATGACAAAAAACGGGTTGAATATAGCCCAGAAATTGTAAATTTGTTACAATTACACATTGTTGTGTAAGCATATTAAGAATATCTGATGTACTAAAACAGCATGCGAAACAAGCCACTATAAATGTTTTCACACCAGCCTCGTTTCTTGGCCTTTCTTGTGAGTGTGATACGCCGGATGGAAGTTTGGCAAGCATAAGCATATTTCATAAGGTTTCATCACATCCATTTTCACACATAACACACACATATATACACACACACAAGTCACAAATAGCACTGCCCCCAGGGATGAGCCTCAACATGTGCAACATCCCCCACACAAGGGTCTAATTGTCCCTGGAAGCCACATTTACCTTCCTTTCCTCATATCTCTGCACGTCTCAGTCAGAACATGCGGTCTCTGAATGTGCAGCCACATTCAGTAGGCACTGTTAATGGGCTGTTCTCCTCATTAGCCCATCAGTAGGAGAGCATGGAGTTTTTCTCCAGGGCTCATCAGCATGGCCCCATCTTCCTGCTTATGAGAGCAGTGCCCGAGGTGGAGGACCGCAGGGCACAGCAAGAGCTATCATTAACCGTTTCAACAGCACACCATAGCTCCTCAAATAGGATGTTTAGCCCGCTCTCACATCACCGCTCTGTCTGTTGAGCGGCTCAAATAAGGCAAACCTGTTTGAAGAAACGTTTCCTTCATTTAACGATGCGGCTGTCCATTTTAAATGAGGCAAAAAGGAAGAGTGACACAACTGAGATCTCGCTTGCTGTCTTTGAACACCTGTGAAGACGATAAACAAGGGGTGGCAGAGAAGTGGATTTCTCAAAGAGGATGATGAAAGGATGGAGGAGGAACAGACAGAAGGGGTGGCATTCAATGGCTATTTGGAGAAAAAAGCTATATTCTGAATAGCAAACTAACATTGCTCTTATATCTCACAATGCCACATACTCAGATGGACTATTCACAGCGTGATGCAATACATCTCTTTTTTTTACTTAGTTTTATTAAATGTAAATAAAACTGTTTAAAATATAAAACACTAACGTCCAAAAGTCTTTTTTTTTAGATATTCAGACTGATAACTGAAACTGATAAAAAGTAACAAAAGATCAAGTAAAAGCTTTGATCATAGTAATAAATGGCATTTAGAAATATATTCAAATAAAAAAAAATCTATTTTGCTGTCATCTGATTAATTATGATTAAACGCATCATAAATAAAGTATGTATGTGTACTGTGTTTCTTTATTATGCACTGTATATATATAAATATACACATATATTATATATTTTTTATTTGTATATTTCTATATTTATATTCTTATATTTTATATATAAATATATTTCACAGAACAGAATGAAATGTTATCATTTTATATGAAGTAACGTTAAACAGTTTAATAATTAAGTCATTCATATGACAACAATAAAATAATACAATTAATGCCGCGATTTCAATATTCACCATTTTTAAGAGTAGTCAATACATCAGTGTTGTACGTTAAAAAGCTGAAAATAAGTACGAATTTGTACATTTATATGCTGAAAACACGTCAGTATTGTACAGTTTAGTGTCTGTAAACGTAAGTAAATGTACGTTTTATAGAACTAAATTTTACGTAAAATGCATGCAAATTATCATGAGATCAGGTTGGATAAATGAACGATGGTGAAACAGAGCACCGAATGCAAAAGAGATGTTCAGCCCCAGTCCAACTTGTAGACATAAAGGACAAAAGTATATTGTATGTCCACATGGAGGGGTGAAAGAACAGAATGGGAACACACAGGCAAAGGACATCTTCCATCACATTACTGACAGATTGTAATCATCAGTGCCCAGATGACCCACATCTAGCTGAATAACTCTGTCAGCCTGCTATGTTTACTCTCACGCTTCATGAATATTGATATTATTTCTTAAATGTCACTGAAGTTGAGGGGTACTGCATCATGATAAGCCACAGCTCCACTTTAGAAAATGCCAAAGCAACAAAAAGTTGAACCGAGGAAACATGCATCTCAAATTCATGAGTACTACACAAAACCCAAAGAGAAAACAATAAAAAAAAGATGTTTACATCGTGAAAAGAAAAAGATGGAACGTCGGAGACGTAATGTTCACTTTCAGAACAGACATGTGTTATCACATGCATGTGTATATATACAGTATACATACGCACATATACACCCATATATTAAATATACAAAATAAAAGAGTAATGATAATAATAATAAACACTGTATTAGAATAAATACTAACAATACTAGATTTTCTGAAGCTAAAAAGCTGAAGCTTTTTTTGTTGCCTCCTATTTTTTGTGGAAACAGGTGTAAATTTAAAGGTTTACACAAAAGAAAGAAAGAAAGAATTTTATTAAATTAAAATTACATCTAAAGAAGAATGAAGAAATTGAAGACAGTGTGTTAATGGCTGTGGAAAATTCAGCTTTGTCATCACAAGAATAAATTAAAGCTTAAAACAGATTATGAGAAATGGAAAATTAATATTTTCAATTATAATAATATTACTGTTCTTACATCATGCTTGATAAAATAAGTGCAGCCTTTGACAAGTAAGATAAAGCAACTACCTAGCCACCACTCAGATTACTCACTTAGTAATGCCCTAGCCACAACTTACACAGGTAACCTGCGTTACATATGGGAACTCACATGAGAGACCAATCGCCTTCGAGTTTAAGAAAAGCCCAATGAATATTGGCGTGCACTGATTGCATCCAGGTGAGTATAAGAGGGCATGGATGCAGTGCACCTGCAGGTTTTTGCTGAGGAGCCGAGCCAGAGTCAACGCGACCCAGGGTCGTGGCAAGGGGATGTAATGTCTCCGTTCCCTCCTTCATGGAACGAGGGTTACCTACGTTCCCCTTCGATCGAGTCACTCCATCGTTACATACGGGAACAGACCCGTGGAAACCACGAGCTGAATAGACAGCAACACTTCGGGGAAACACCGGTCCAAAGTGTCATGTCCATCTCGGAACTTGATTGTGTAACAAGTACTGAAATGGTCTCATATGAACTGCGACTGTGGGGGCCAAATGCCCCAGGAGCCTCTGAAAAGTTTTGAGAGGGACCACTGACTTGTGCCTAAATAATTCCAGACAACTCAGCACTGCCTGCACATGCTCGTAGGAGTACTGACACGCTCGACCCTCGAGGCAACCGCCAGAGGGTTCTGCGCTGAGGTAAAAACCGAGACATGAAAGTACGTGTCCTTCAAGTCGATGGCTGCGAACCCATCCAGGTGCCGAATACACAAGAAGATGCGCTTCGGTAGTGAGCATCCTGATCGGCAGCCTGAAAAGGGACAGATTCAGAGCTCGAAGGTTCCGGATGGGTCCTAACCCACCGCTCGTTTTGGGCATGATGAAGTAAGGACTGTAGAACCCTGACCTCATCTCGGCTGAAAGGCACTATTGGGTCCTTCGCCATTAGGACTGCAACATCCGCATGCAAGACAGTGGCATCCGCGTCCGAGTGGACTGTTGGATGCCTGCTCTTAAATTCGAAGGTGATTGGTCTCTCATGCGAGTTCCCATATGTAACGTCGGAGTGACTCGACCGAAGGGGAACTTCTTAGCAACGACATATGGAGCACAACACACTAGTACAGCCTCAGTGTCTCTTCCATTGCCAAATATCAGCAGCATGCGATTGTGATGTGAGAATCACTACTATGACATCACTACAGCTCGCAGCTACAGACATACAGTTATGTCACTCTTTTTACATCAATATCCAATTATTTCAGACCATGAAATCAGTCTTGATCAGTCTGAATGAAATCTAGATTGCACCCCGAAGGGAGCGATATGGAGATACGCTATCCTTATTCAACAGGAGTGCTCCCCTGCTCCTGTGATTGGCATTCTGGGTAGATGAAAGAACAGCTCCTCCTGCCACAGTGATTCAGATGTGCGAGTGAATGCTGTCGCTGACAGTCAGACTCATCTTCAGTTCTGCCTTTTGTCTGATTATTGGTGAGAGCTGACAGCCAGGGCACTGGGATCTGACACACTGACAGGTCATTATAGGCGTTGGCAATGTAACTTTGGACCCAGACATTTTTGGTGTGTTGCTCAGATAGCATTCATTTTCAGAGAAACTGAGAGGGTGGTGTCAGTTCTCTCAGAGCTCAGATTATGAGGTTCTTTGAGTGAAAACACTTTTATTTATTGCTGTTTTACACACAGTGTGCATAGTGTTTCATAACATACAAGGACCCCACACCCTCTGAACAATAATTTTATGATTACTGTTGAAAATAATTGTATACAAATGCACTACATATGACAGTAGCATCTTTCAGACACACAAAATTACATTATATATATATATTTTTATTTTATTATTTATTATTTGTTGTTTTTTTGGGGGAGAGGGAACTCTGTGTGTAATTACAGTGTAATTATGCATTTAAGCACTGAGTTAATACTAATTAACTACACGTGCTTACTATTAGGCATAGACATAGGGTTTGGTTATTTAAATTGCTACCAAAAAATACAAAATATACAAATGCACTCATCAAGTCAATTTCTAGCCAATAGCACCCAATTACATAACATATATAATACTTAGTAGTGATACAATTGTATGATAGTACAATACGTGTTATATAAAGTGTTGCCAAATATATATTTATACATAATTATAACGCAAAACTGCAACAAAATCAAGTCACGCACCCAAAACAAATGAACTGCTGTCTGTGTGTGAGTAAATAATAGAGCAGCTGTAATAAAGAAAAAAAAACACCACAAAAACACATACACAGACTGTACAGCAGATGGCTTTTTAAAATGGAGTATGGTTGATCAGACCATCACTTGTCTCCAGTCCATTCCAACTCGCTGTCTGACAGCTAATCTAACTATGGTAGGGAAATCTCTCTCTCAGGCAAAGTAATTTCAGGAACATGGATTTTAATAGACTTAAGATAAAAAAAATTGCAATAAGTGAAGTCAGGAAGCAAGAACATCTACCTGTGAATGATCACTTCTAGCCATTTCAAATGTTTTAAAAGTTGCATTTTTAATGGAGAAAGATGGAAACGTTACAACGAGAAGTCAGAAAAAGACTGATCACTGAAAAACAGATAAAATCATTTACTGGATTTAAAGCACACACATTAGACCAAGTTGCACAGGACAAGTGAGCAAAAACCTCTGTGAATGAAGCTGCCATGAACAAATCACACTTTCAGCACATTTTCAAGAGTGCAACATGGAAACGGGCCGAGTGCATTAGAGGCCCTTCACCCCAGAGACTGAGGGCCCATCATGACTTACAGTACACAGCCTGGAGTGCCTTCTTTGTGATTCAGAGCATGGTGGATTTGTGACCATCTCTCTGCTTGATGGTGCTCGAGCTCTGAGCAGCTGCGGTGCTGCAGTGGGCTAATCGCAGGCAGGGTCAGCAGAAGGTCTTTACTCTCTGTGACTGCCGCAGTTTAAAAGCTTGTTCAGGCACACAAGTGCTGCTTCCTGTACTTACACTCATTCAAGAGCCGCCAGCTAAACAAACAAACACTAATCTTGATCAAGGGTCAACAGAAAGCCACTGCTGATTCTGAGATCTCAAAATGCAACACTATTGACAGACAGCATGCTTTTTTATAGTAAATCCATTTGCTTTTAAAGTACACTGATATGTAAAATCTGTTTCTGAACTTTGCCTACCCCAACCCTTTTTTCTCCTCTCGCAGCTCCAGATGAATGAGGGACATTCTTGGTAGCAAAATACAGACCGAATTTAATTAACACTGTCATACTTCAGCTAAAGATTTGATAATGGCTCCCAGTGTACAGTTGGAAAGTGAGAGATGAGCTATCAAAGAGAGAGAAACTATCACAGTGGGATAATCCACTCAAATTAGATTTAGCCAAAACCCACGGATATGAAATTTAAGTCATTGGGGCACTCAATACAATAGCATGCATAAGTGACATTTTCAGATAAATGAGTCCAACTCATAATAGCACTGAATACTGGAGGAAACGGGTTAAGAGTTGTGAAGAGAAATGCAATCACGACTGCAGTAAATCACATTGCTTGTGCTAGATAGAAATTTAAATTTGCTTTAGGCAACATCAGAGATACCAAACACCATGCTATTTCTCTCTTAATAGACATTAGCTTATAGCTCATAAACAAGGAGTTTTTACTCTATGAAAATGTCTTTGGTTTATTAGCTTTATTTTACAACATTAAACACAATATCACGAGCAATCCCATTTAAAATCTCTAATGTATGAGTCTCGGGGCATTTGGGCATTTGGAAAAATTATAATAAGCATCGTGCAACAAGCTCAGCTATAGCGGGCCTTAAAATCAAACAGCGGAGATAAACAGAAGACGTTCTTCAAATGTTCTTCATGGCGGGATTTCCAGGAGGAACGAAGAGGTCCTTAGAGAACAGGTATGAAACGTCGTAAAATTACGATTTTACAGCGGGTTCCCTTCAGAGACACTCGCGCACACTCAAAGAGCAGAATCACCATAAGTGAATATGTGAATGTCTAATGAGATTGAGAGTGGTGAGAACAGATTCCCGCTGGTGAGCTGGCGAAGCCTTCATAACCTGACAGGGAGATTTCTCAGAGAACATATGCTTCCTGCTTCTCTCGCTCATTCACACACAGGCATGCTCTCACACGTTCACCTACAAATATCTATATACCTACACCTATATATAATTATCCTGAAAGCTCAGGCAGGTTTTCAAAGCTCAAGCATACATGGGAGAACTGCAGTAATTAATCTATTAGGATAACACAGGAAATATGCATCGTCTCAGACTATACTTAAGTGGCAGATTATGAGGTAAAACTGTGGATTTGTGTCATGCCTGAGGAATTTGCGTAGGTTTTAAAATCAATTAAACTATACACTGTCACTATGTTTTCACCTACACACTGAAATTGCCTGTTGGCTGAACAGTTGCTCAGTTGAATTGTATTTTTCCAATGATTTTTGTAAACGTAAAGTTCAGCAAACTGCTTATTACAAACAACTTAAACTAAAAACACTAACACTTCTTGAAGAAAGGTGGAATTTTAACATTTAGTACTAAAATAGCTGTAAAGTTCCTATTTATAACAAAATCTAATAAAAATAAAACAACACACTTACTAAAACCTCAATTAAAAACCTTAAAAATGTAAACACAAATTAAAAACATTAAAATATGAATCAAAACTTTAATAGTATCTTATATCTCACTTCTCAACTGGAAATGAAAACATGATATTCTTACATTACTGCATATGCAATTACAATTTGAAATATTCAGTATTAATTTTGGTAGAGGCATTTCTATACATCTATATCCAAACCTACGCTCATCTGAGATGCCGTGGTGTGAAAATGAGTGGAAAAATGGAAGCAAACTGCAAAGGAATGTGTGAAAAATGCAATGAAAAATGCATTAATATGGTCCCCCAAAAGAATTAGATTTTACAAGCCAAAAATTATTTCACTCGGTCACATAACTAGAAATTTTATGCATCTGACCAGAACCACAAATCTTATATACATTAACCTCTAACCCACCTCCAACCACTGGCCATGGGACTGCATTTTGATGACCACGCAGGGATCCGGCTTGGAGAGTGCATCCCTGTCTGAGATGCCTTTGCAGGTGACCCGCAGCTCTACTTTGGTCAGGCAGGGGCTGTTGAACAGACCCAGAGAATTGGCTGCAGACTCGTAGATGTCGCTCATGTTAATAATAACTGTGCTAAAAGAAGGAAAGAAAATAGTAGTTTGTTTTAATTAAATCTTTCTTTTAGCTGTCAAAGCAGTGTTAATTATTACAAATAATTTAACAGTTTTAAAATATCACAGATACAAGCACAAGACAAGCAAAGAAATCAACAAACTACAATCTGGAAATGCATACATTGACTTTTAAAGACAATTTTTGTGATGTCTATTCAAAGATACAATTAGATTGACAGTCGGAATGCTTTTGCATTTGTATCACAAAATAAATAGCACAAAGTAAGTCAGGTCACTTCTTTACTTCTTTTCGGTTTAAATAATGCAAATGAGTCTGTTGTTATGTATCTGCATATTTCAATATGCTACATAACACCACATAATTGTTCACTGGAATATATTATGTCTGTGCATTCATACTGAGACATATAGGAATCCTATAGAGACAATAATTTATTGAGCTGATGTGTGGGAAAGTTTCCCAATCAGTTATAATATAGCATATCAGCTGCACTAACTGGAATAACTCAGTGTATGTGGAGAGAGAGAGAAAAGGAGAGTCATAGAGAAAGAAAATCTGCAATAGCAATAGTGATGCTTGCCTTAGCAAACTCTAATGGTAGAAAATGCACTCTTAAATTGCAATGTTGTGCTAGTTACTGTCAAAGCTTTCAAATGTAATTAAATAGTATGAAAATGTGGCTACAACCCACACAGACCAGTAATCCAGCCAGAAGCAGACCATGAGCGGTAGATCTGACCTGTGAGAACTGCTCTGTGAAAAAGAACAACTCAATGAAAGGAGAAGGTTTTTTTCAAGAAATGGGTGTACCATTGATAACACTTGAACTGATTAAAGCCCTTCTAACAACTAAATTACTAGTAAATAAGACTACTATGGTATGCAGTTAGGTTAAGGGTTTGTTTTTACCTAGTTTTCAGCTTTCATCAAAATATAGCACCTAAAGTGTGCAAGCTCTGACATATTGAACCCTGCTGCTCGTGCAGTTTGAAAGTATTTTTTTAATCCCCCATCTACAGTAGCTACAGTACTATGAATAAAAATGGCATAAAAAGGCCAAAAACTGTAATATTATCTTCTGCAAGACCAAGGTTGTGCAGGTGTTGAAAAATGTGCCTCTATTATGGATTTTTGAAAATGACCTTTCATGAGGTGTGTGTAACAGCTCTAAGTGAATGAAAACATCCTATAAAATTTTAAATCTGAAAGTGCACCGTGTTAGCCTGGGCCCGCCCATACTTCCTGTGACGCTACATTCAATTTCGCGAGCAAAGTCAGTCTGGCCAAGCTGCTGTT
>JAUCMS010000028.1:15413490-15441757 GCA_032357445.1 Enteromius radiatus | reverse complement strand
CAGTAGTATACAGAGGCATTTGATGGACGCAGGTTAAGCCCGCCTCCCAGAAGGCAGATAGTAAGGCAGCTTGGCCAGACTAAGCTCGTATGAGCGTTATAGTCGCGGAATCCAGGCTAGCACCGTGTAGTTTTTCGCTTTGGTCTGAATTAAAATGCAAATTCATTCTTAGCCACTAGGTGCCACTTTTGGAGTGTTAAAAGCTCACAACACTGCTTTAAACGAAATCGACCAATCACCAGAGGGGTTTGGAAAAATTGATAGTTGAACCAATCATTTGAGATGGCTGAACAAATAAAGTCAAATAAATGCATATTGCATGTATGTCAACCTGTTGTTTGGGACTCACAAAACCAAAATATGAACCTTTCATAACCCGCACTTTAAGTTGAATATGACGCATAAAAAACATATCCAGCTCACATTTTTAAAAAAGTACTTTGCATAATGAAAATGGTGTTTGATCCATTAGGATTTTTTTTTTGCATTTCTCATCAATTCTCATTTCCATAATATTAGCAGATATTTACTTTTCTGTATTTTCATTATTCTCCATGGAGATTCTCATTAGAATCTCATTATGTTTGGTTTCGAGGTGAAATATGACTCACTGTTCAGAACGTTCTGTGTTTCACCCATTACACTACAGTATGCCCTGTTAAATACACTTTCATTTACAAATACTGTACATCAGAGAACTTGTGAATCTCAAATGTCAATGTATCATGCATGAGGTAAATATTAGACTAACTCAGGTATTATCTAAGCTAGACACGTGAAAAAAATGTACAATCTATCCCTAATGACTGCTGGGACATGCTGGGAATACAGGTATTGCTGAAACCCTCTCTCTGTACTCAGTGAAGTGTCAGTCCCAAGAGAACAGCCACACAGTGGAGCTGATGGGGCGGCAGGTAAGCAGCGCTCCTGTGACAGACTCCATGGGTACGTGCGGTCTCCTCCACTGCTGGTGAGACTGAATGAGAATTTGAGGAACTCCCTGTGACAACAGCTGTAATCATAAAGGGAGTTACTGTCCACCGATATGACAACGTTCATCTAATAGCCCTCTGCTTCCTACAACATTTCTATACACTATCCTGCTTGTTAAAGCAATGGAAATGTTTCATGTATCATAGATTTTTGGAGGGGGGAAGCATGGCTGAGACACAAAGCAGATTTTTGAACACCACAAAGAAATCCCTCAATTTTTGCCATGTAATCTCCTCTGGCTCAGAGTTATTCATTTGCTTTGGCAGAACTATGGGACTGTGTTCAACTCTATCATGGCTCAGATCCCCCTATTTGGCCACATAAAACCCACTAACAGACAAAAAGCTCATGTTTAGATAATAAAGTATTTGTATGGCAAAGAATGAATTAATGATTTGGAAAATTAACATTACTTAAATTAAGAGATCAGAATTAACCAGTACTTAAAAGTTCAAGTTAAGATTCTGTAATTATTTATGCACCCTCAAGTCCATTCCAAACCTGCAAGCTGACATTTTTTCGTGGAAAACATATACACACAAAAAAAAAAAGTCATTTAAAACAGCTAAGACTTAAACGAATGGTCACCCAAAAATTAGCATTTGCAGAAAACGCACTCACCCTCATCCAAAAAACTTCAGAGCAATTGAGTTTGTTCCAACATGACAGAGTAAATAAAGACTTAAGTATTTTCATTTTACTTTGCTTAATGGAATTTAGCAGATGCTCTTATCCAGAGTGAGTTAAAAAAGAGCTTTGGTTTTCATATGTAAAACTGCCAAGGTAAACAGATGGCAATCTTGCACTTCTGAACGTGGCAGATATCTCCCTTGACAAGTATTTTACAAGCAATTACCTGGCAGCAACACATTCTGTAGGCTTGTCATACAGTAAAAATATCAAGTAACAAATAAACAAACAGCTACTCAGAAGACGTGGATTATGCCGTTCGCTTTGACAGGTAATGTCTACAACCTTTACTCTTACTGTCACGTGTTATAGCAGGTGTTTCTTGAGATGCAGTCTCAGTTACTGGTGCATCAGCAGAAATACTTCACTTATGCTTCTAGATCATAAACAAGCATAAACAAAAGGCAGATTCCCTGCTGAACCTTCCTCTCATACACTCTTATCATACAGAGAGTCTCCACAGGGGAGCTGTCAGTATGGATATATACCATCTCTGCAAGACTCCAAAAGTGTCTTCCTTTTACGACAGAGTGCATTATAACCGTGATGCTATCGAAACACAAAGCTCTCAACACTTTTGACAGCCCTGTAATTCAAGATCTAATGTGCAGTTCTTGAATGCTGAGACATTCTGTGAAGTCTAATACTATCTTCAACATGCTTAATTTCATTCACTAGCCTTAAATAGAGTTTTAAATGACTGAAACATAAAAAATCAACATAATGACAGCTTGTAAAATGTGTTCAGAATGTGTTCAAAACTGTGTAAACTCATATTACATAACTTGAATTTATGTTTACCAAGGCAGGATTGGATCAAACATTTTAAATATTATTACAATTACAAATAATTTATCCTAGCAGCCATTACTATAGTGATCATTCAGAATATACTGTAATATTCTAATATACTGATTTTGTGTTCAAGAGACATTTATTATTATTTCCAAAACTTAAAGAAAAAATATATATTTTTGAGAATACCTAATTTTTTTAAGGATTCTTTGATTAATATAAAGTTCAAAGTAACTAATAAATATAATAATTAAATATAATTGTGCAAAAAAAATTATCCCAAAAAATACAATTTAAACCTTTAGTAGCTTCAGAAGCTGTCAAGATCAATTTGTGCAAACTAAACTTTAAATATGCATACCTATGAATATTAATGAGATTACATCAGTAGGTAATATATCAAATGCAGCAGCACACAACATGACAGCTGACACAGTTGCGGTGATATGCTCTGGGCAATAGATTCAGGAATAAGCAATAAAGCAATTTAGCCTGTTCATATCATCAAAATGGAGAGTTGTGTGTGCAATAGTCCACTTAAGATCACCGTTTAAATTATGTGGGCTCTATTTCTCCCCTGTCAGTTTCTTAGTGGAGTGAATCATGGGTTTAAAAACCACGTAAAGTGTTCGGTTTGAACCCTTCATAATGATCTCAATGTAAAAATCAACAGCGATGTTGATAAATGAACCTGCATGTGTGAGGTGAAGCCCACTCTGTTTGTTCCCAGCAGGAATAGGCTCTGGGTACTTAATCATTTCTGCAGAGGCAGAGACCACAAGTCGTCTCCAGAGTCTGGTGGCTTTGATTATTCTTATATTAGAGACAGAAAATATGGCTTGTTGGGGTTTATAGGATTTTGTTAAAAAGCAATATAAATAAAACATGCAAATCACGCCATGCTTTCCAGATGGTAAAAAACAATGTGGTTTCTTAGAATTCATGGTTAATCTTGATTTAGGAGATTATTTAAGGTGGTGGATCTCAGATGGTGTTGCTTCACAACACCGATATTCCAACAGTGCACAAAAAAATACAAAAACACACAAGTGCATATAAAAAAAAGAAAATGCTAAATTGTACACTTCTCTTGAATTTCTGAGATTCAAACGTGCATTCTTTTAATAACAAATATAAGTTATTCTTCTTTTTTTCCAAGTAAATGCCTGTCCATTTTAACTTTTAATCCTCAAAGAATCATTTGTCAAAGAAACATCAACATATGATAATGACAAAATAGTTCTTGAGCAGCAATTCAGCCTATTAGAATGACTGAACGATTAGAATCATATGACACTATAGAATGGAGTTCTTGCCATTAGAACTAATGGCAAAAATAAATTCTATTTTATATTGTAATAATATTTCACAATATTACCTTATTTCTAATCAAATAAATGCAGCCTTGATTAGTCTTCAAAACAATTTGATACAACCACTAATGTGACATAAAAGACCGTTTTCTAATCTTAAGTGAAGTCTGATTAAGTTTTAAGAGCACTCTAATGATGACTTGTTGTCAACACATTATTATTATTATTAAATATCAAGCATTCTGCATCGTTTTACTTTTGCTGAAAACAAACAGGAGTGCCACGTCGGATGCAACCTGTGAAACCCATTGCCGTGTTACGCCTTCCTCGCAACATGATAACCACATTTTTCTTTCCCATCTCAGCAGGTAATTTCCTCTCTTTACAGCCAGTGTGCCTAATTTGACAAACACCAATAATGGCTCTCAACAGAGAATGAATGATGCAGTCGACTGGAATCTCACCAGAGTCTTGCATCCTGCCATCTCAGCTCATTTAGCCTTATTTCCAGTCATTTACAACAAACCAATTATTCACTTGGATGTGATCGTCTCATCAGCCTGCTCGATTACGTGAAGATGGGAACAAGACCGCAGGCAGCTATTGAAAAGTGAATCAGCTCATTATTCTTTAGGAAGTTGGCTAATTAGTTGGGACATAACACGTCCTGTAAATGGAGAAGCATTAAATGCTTGTGACACATAAGGCACCCATGAAACTGTAAGCAATAACCTGAATCCTGAACAGGATTGCTCTTTCTGGGATTAAATGTGATTTAAAATATATATTGGATAAAGGAATGTAAACCAAAAAAATACTTGAATGTTACCAACTTCTGTACATTTCTAGGAATGTTTTTGAAGATTGAACCAAGCATTACCATTCATTGCCATTCAAAAGTTTAAGCTTTTTAAGTTTTTGAAATATGTTTCTCACCATAGCTTAATTTTGATGAAATAGAATTAATAACACTTTATTTTAACAGTCCACTTTAGACATTCTACTAACAGTAAGTAACTTTGTAACTACATGTTAACTAGTCATTAGAGTATTACTAGACTAATACTCCATTTATGGTTTGAAAGATGGGTATAAATTGACACCCCAAGGGACAGAGTTTTCAGATGCAGCGGCTGTCATCTCTGCTTTGTTACTTTCTCTAATAAAGTCTTATTTTGACATCTGGAACTCTGCTTTTCGAGCTTCATTGTACATTGAAAAAAATCATCATTGGTGTTTGGCCACAACAATGTCAACTTACTCTACTAACCCTAAACCTACCCTAACAGTCTACTCTGAGAGTTAGCAGACAGGTAGTAGCAATTGAATAAGAATTAGTTGACATGTAATTACAATGTTACTTATAGTTAGTAGAATGTCTAAAGTGCATCAAAATAAAGTGTAACCAATATAATTTATTCAAAACTGAATTTTACTCCAGTCTTCGATGTCACATGATCCTTCAGAATATTCAGATGTTGTGTGGCTTAATATTTCTGTGAAAATATTTTACTTTGATAAGTCAAAAATTTAAAAGAACAGCATTCATTTGAAATATTTCAAATATCTCATATCTTTAAAACATCATATCTTTACTGTCACTTCTCATTAATTTCATCCTTGCTACATTAACATATTAGTTTCTTTCAAAAGAAACCCCAAATCCTTTAAATAGTACTCTACTGTGAGATTTTGTACAGAAAAGTCATTTGGATTTTTATTCTTTTTTAAATCAGGCCATGTTTTTACCAGTACAGTTGGTTGTAAGGTGATCAATGTATTTTTACAGTCAAATTCCACCAGACGTGCTTTTCAGTGTTTTCATACACTGTATTTACATAACCCTTCTCCTCTCTGGCTCCCATAACTGAGATCTCGTGGAAATCCAGCTATTTTGGCTGCAAAATAAAGTCTGTCTACAAAAATGTTTAAGTAAAACAAACCCATCCATATTACTTGCGTTAATGTTCACCCCCATCTGGACACTGAAGGAATGGCGTTTTTATTAAGGCTTGCCAACAAAAGTACTTTTAAATATATAGAATATGCATACATCTTTTATAATAAAATTTGACTTATTTGCTGTAATTAAAAGCCACTCGTATATGACTAATATTTTGTTTACTGGTTTAACCGTTTTGTTTTCATGTGTGCATTTAATAAATTAAACAATTAACAAAGGAAATTTGCTTCAGTATTTTTCTCTTATTAATCTTTTCAGGCTTCGAATTAATTAATTAAAAACTTGCACAAAAACGGTAAGCAGACACTATTAACAACTTTATAAACAGACATTAGTGTTACAGCTGAAGCATACAAGTGCCTCTAATCAAGTTTTCTACTATTGTAAGTTATTACCAAAAATAACTCCCATCCTCCTTTACTTTAAAGTGATTAGAGTGCAAATAAAAGCGAGGGCTTCTGTCTGAGGCACCTGCGCTCGCGAGCGCTACTGCAGTGTGAGATATGAGAGCGTTTCACTCACCTTTAACGAACATGAAAAATAACTCCAGGTAAATTGTTGCCTCTCTGCTTGTCATCAAACACAGAGCACTGAGCAGACATGCGCTCCACACAAGGAGACGAGCTCCATCCTCAAGCCACTGTGCAGATGAGTGAAAGTAAAGTGCAGCGCGTGCACCTCACGCGCCTGCACCTCCCCTTCTTCACGAGCAGGAGGATTCTTTCAGCGGTTACGCGGACTTTAAGGGGAGGTACTACAGGTAAAAAGAGTCGATTTTGCTCTTTCTCCTAAAATAAAATGAAATCGTGCCATATATATACACGAAATAAGTCTTGATCATAAATCGCAGGTTTATCTGTTTTGTAAGTTTGTATGCAAATTACGCATCACCTTAATAAATAGGCTATCCCTGCAAAAATAAAGATAAATGAATAACATTTATCCAGTCTAAACTAGTGCTCTAGTCGGTGTCCAAGCTGATGCTTGACTGGTTTAGCTCTGTCTCCTAGCCTGAACAACAATGTGCTCTAAAACCAGATCACCAAATCAGAGTAGGCTGTTTTTCCAACAAAGAGTATAAACATGCATCTTATTGAGCCTGCAATGATGCAGTTTGCTGATCTAAAAAGGTTCCAGGGTTTTGGGTACTTTCAAGCTAACCAGTAAGCTTTCCTAAGCTAATTTATGCTGGACAGTCTCTTACTGTAGAACATTAAGTTTACACTTTATTTTAAGGTATCCTTGTTACAGTGAAACAATACATTAAAGTACTATGTAATTTTAATTCACTTAATGTACTTACTGTATGGCTAGGGTTAGGCTTGCATGCAATTACGCATAATTTATTGTTATTTTAATATTAACCCAGCTAACACACGACGTAAAAGTTACGTAATTTTGTTAGCTGGGAAGTACATGTAACGTGTAACAAGGATAGCTTAAAATAGGCTAATATAGGCTTTATACGTAAAACGTCACTGAGCCGTAAAAAAAAAAAAAGTTAAAATTCTTATTCAAACAAAACCATACTTTATGCCTGTCGTAGCCTACCTGAAGTGAAAACGGTCTTCAAAGGCAAGTGTTTGTTCATCGGTAAATGGTAACCTTGCAGACAGCGACATCTAGTGTTAGCTTTACGGAAATAAAGTTAAACAAAAAAACAGCTTGGCACAATAACGCGAAAAATGGCAAATAAAATAACGATAAATATTGATATACTTGTGCTGTGCTTTAGATTTCCTCAAATAAGAAAAGATCCCTGTTCTAATGTTTTGGTTAAATGTCAGCTATAAATCACTGGTTTGCCAAGCCTTAACAAGAATGCTTCAAAAGGCCACACATGAAAACAGCAGTCTGATATTCAGAGCCCAGGAGCTATTTATTGCTTAACTGGAATGATGTTTACAAAAACAGTGCTGTAAAAATGTTCCATGCTACCTTTTGTAGAAACAATGCTGGTATTCAAACAAACCCACTAGACTTTTTATTTTTAAAAAAATCAACAAAATATTTAGCAATAATTAAACTTACCAAATTAATGATCCATATCTTTTGATGGATTAATAAAAAAAAAGTGGCTTTTCCTAAAGCATTGGCACAATATTAGGATTTATAATAAACAATGCTAATTAACACAGAAAGCAGCAGCCAGTTGTACAGCACAGGAGGGTGGAAGCATAAGGCAGATTAGTGTCTCACAAAACTTGCAGTCCGTTCATCAGCACGGGCATTTAAACAAACACATTTGGGCCTAAACGCACATACCTCCAAATAAAGACAAATATTGGTCAGGGTATTCAACGGTTCATCGTTATCGATCAACACACTCACAAAAACACGATCTGGGCTCACATGGAACACAATAAAGCACAAAAGAAATATACAACATTTCTTTGTTCCACAATACAAAAAATGACGTTTCAATAAAAGAAAAACAAATCTATGACTGTACACCCCTGACGTCACCTTGCACAGCAAAACATGATAATCACAGGGCCATAACATCTTCATCTTGCTGTCACCTCATTCATTTCAACAGCTCACGCAAAATCTTTACAGTAATGACATTTGTGTATACAGTGCAAAAATCATGAATTCTTTTTTCATTTTTTTTTTCTTCAAATCATGATTTTTTTTTTTGCTTCTTATCCAATAATATTTTCATATTCCTGTGCCGTAAAGCATGAGATAATAAATCATTGTCAGCATTACCAAAACCCTGATTTTTCTCCAAAATATATTATTTCAGAAATGCATATATAACTATAAAAACGATCAGGAATGAGCACTTCTTTAAGAAATACAGTGCATGTTTTTGTACTTGTAAATTCATAAGTACAAAAATTGTGCAGCACATACACTCCAATAAGAATGTGATGACTTTTTCCATTTAATTATACAAAAGTATACTCTGTACGGGCAAAATATTTTTTGTTTGCTTTAAAAAAGGATATCTGTGTGCAAAATAAAAATCCCCACACAGAGAAATTGCAACGTACGAATGTGGTCCACTTGAAAAATGACTACCTATTAAAAACAATTGAGGCACAATATAAAATTGGTTCAACATGTCAGTTAGTAACTGACCGAAATTGAAATATTAAGTTATTTTTTGCTTTGGGTAAAAACATTTCTCATGTATAAAAATAGCTGAACAAATGGGAAAAGCTTTTGAATACGACATCAGGACTGCTGGTAAAATGCTTCAGTTCACGGAGTCAGTTCCATTAGTATTAAGTTTCTCACTCTCTGGTCTGGGTGTGCGCTCTGCTTGGGGAATGTTTCCCTTTTGGCAAGGAATACCATAATTTTTCATGAACAAACCAATGTCAATGAAGAAGAACACCGTGGACAGGAAGCCAAATGCCTGTAATACAGGAAGGACAGTTAAATGTCAGTAGGAGCTATGCTGTCATATCAACTAAAAAAAAAAAAACTAAACACAAATCTAGCGCCATCATACCACTGCGCCCCGCTCCAGATCCGTCTGACCATTGTCCGCTGCAAACACGATGCTGGCAAGGAGGAACAGGATTGCCATGCCTAATGTGTATGCAAAATCCTATGGAAAAATAAACATAAAACATAAAATGTATAACAAAAAAATTATATAATATTATTATGTTTAACATTTGTTCATTTTAATATTTAAAAAAAAATTAAATAATAATATCACTTTATTGATATGGGTTTTTGAAAACTACCTATCATGCAGTATGTAACCAAGTGAATGAAAGTTTTAAACTTAAAGTAAGTGCACAGTGCATAAAGTTATTATCTCTCAAAAGAAAAGGGTTTTTTTGCACATTCAAGTACATTAGTAAAGTACTGGGACTATTTTGCACAAACTATTTCCCCGTACTATTTGAAGAGTTGCATTCGCACCGACAGTGGGTACTAAGAAGTGGTGTAAACCAGTCAACAGCAACATCATTTGCATGTGGTGTTCAACAAGGGAAACAAAGAAGAATGCCGTAGACAAAATCTTCAGGTAAATGCCGTTTATAAAAGAAAAAAGCTGATACAATGTCTACACAGTGTATGTTTACAATGCGTTTCCTTAATGAGCGTACACTTACGTGACTGACAGTTCCTGCTCCTTTTTTTGACCCTACTCTGAAGTAGAAGCTAATTTAGTTCCTTGAACTAAAATTGCTCCTAGTTCCTGCGAATTGGTTCCGCAATTAGTTTGGGTACTATGAAATAGTTAAAATAGTGCAAAAGGGCCTTTTATCTTTTTAAATAAATAGAAAAAATACAAAATCAATCAAATATAATAATACTATTTATAGTCAACTCTGAATCACTGAAACAAGTCTCTTTATGGTGAGGTCAACATGAAACATTAGCATATTTCCCACCCACTTGTTGATTAATTTTTTGCCACTAGGAGCTGATTTTGGAGCATTTAAAGCTCACTAAGACCACTTTAGATGAAATCGACCAATCCCCAGAGGGGTTTGGACAAATTAATCATTAAGCGAAGTCGTTGAACAAATAAATAAAAAATAAATGGATGTAAGTCAATGAAAGTGTTTTTTGACTTTGCATACATGTCAACCTGTTGTTTGTACTCCCACATCCAAAATATGAACATTTCATAAACCATAATTGGGGCACTTTAGTAATGTTTTTTGCCTTACCAGAGTAGGCCAGATGTTAATTCCAACTCTCTGGTGCAACGGTGTGGCCAGGAGGATGAGGAGCAACAGAGTGAAGAGGAAGGCTGTGCAACTGACAAATTCAAAAAAGTAGAGTGGTCCACATTGCGAACAGTTGGACACGATCTCCTCCAGCACAAAAGCCACAAACGAAAGGAGCTGAGGAGACACAAATGAAATCCAAGTGCATTAATTAACCACCAGGTGACAGTATTCACTTATTTTTCAATTTAATTACGCCTATATACAGGATGTTTTTAGATATTCCTAGGTGACAAAATATTGTATTTAACACTCTCATAAAGAATACGCATCCTCAGTCACAATCCCAAACTGAGATAAAAACCAGGTGTGATGTAAATGCATCAGCATCAGGGGATTCCCAACAGTGAGAATAAGCCATTTACCCACAAAGAGATATTCATCAACCTGAGCTCTATTTTTTGTCACATGTACACTATTAAAAGGTCTTCGTCCAAAGGTTAAGTCTTTGCCGTCACATCAATCCAGGACATTTTGCACTCAATTTCCCTTTAGAGAACAGAACCTGACAAAAATACGGATACCGTAAGTGATGTAGTCATGCTAGTAGGTTACTCAAATGTACTACAAAGAGAAGTCCCTTAAAATAACTCAGCTTTGCTGTAGTGAACATGTCAATAACATCTCTGCTGTTAAACTGAACAAAATGGGAAAGTCTGTATAACTGGTAGTAAGAGGCAGAGGAAATCCTAACAGTGTGATCATTTATAGAAAAATAACATTTTATAAGCGACGTCAAATTGACAAAGCCAGTCTAACCCACACATCTGACTCATAATGCTGTTTTGAGCTTTGACAGCCCTGACTGCTAGGAAGGAACAGGGTAGGTCCACATGTAATTGTTATTGTCGTTTAAGAAGCAGAACCTTATCGCTGCCACACAGAAATCTATTTGAAATCCTCCATCCAAACAAGCCGGAGTGCTGCCGTTCACCACCCAAAAAGGGGCTTATTTTAGACATTTATGAAATGAAACCAAGCATGCTGAAACCACAAAGAAACAATTTCAGTTGGAAAGTGAAACGGACAAAGCTTCATTCCTGGTAAACATGCATAAAAATTGAGTTAAAGTGCTAAAAACGATCAGCATTTTGAAATAGTCCAAAGCAAAATCAAAGCATTTCTTCACACTAACACATTACAGTCACTTGACTGTGGTCAGCTGTCTCTGTTCTGATGAATGCATTGTGGGTAGACTGATTTTATAAACAAAAGAAGAGTTAAAACCATCTCAAAACTCGGTTTGTAAAAAAATTTACTTTTTAATACTGAAACAAAGCAGCTGCAAAATCCCACTGAGAAATTACTAAAACTGTACACTGCACTGGGTTTATGCACCACAAAAATATGCTATGGTTTGTGGGCAATAGTTTGATCATATGGTTTGGAGGTAGATTGGAGAAAGATACTCTTCACACTGAAGTGCTTCGAAGAACCAGCTTTAGCAGTTGATCTGGATGAGGTTTCATCTGGGAAGTACCAAAGTGTTCCAGTGTTGTTATGTCAGCGGGTAAGTGGAAAAGGAAATTAAAAGTAGGGAATTTCAAGGGCATCCAGAAGACAATCATGAATGAACAATCATAAAAAAAAAAAAAGTTATTACTGGGGTTCGAGCATTTTTAAGGCCTTTGAGCTTCAATAGGGACACCTGGGTGTACGGCTGACAAATCGAAAGCACATTGAAAATGGACAATAGGTTCATACGTACAGACAGAAATTAAATGGTTAATACTCAGTAAGCAAGCTTATGCACACGCACACACAGAAATAAAATGGTTAAACTATTATATTAAAACAAACACACAGACACAGCCATAGATTCACACACATTTTAGTGTATGCAATTTTAGATATTTAAAATAAATGAGAGGTGACAGTTATTGCAAGTCTTGTCTTTTAAAGAGTTTGTGTCCAATCTTCATGAAACAACAGAGTCTTGCGTTACATGTTTTCACCAAGTTTTAAGCTTTTATTTATGTGTAATAGGCCTTTGGGTTTATACACTCACGCCCCATTTTTAAATGAACCAATTACAGCTAACCAATTCAAAAAATTTTTTTGATAATTATTGATCTAGAGAGTCCACAGATTATTGTTGCAGTGGTTTGATCGAGATTTGCGAACTAGTCCCTGGTTTTTCGCTCAAAGTAGGTTTTTAACATATTTGTTCATTAATGAACGATTTCATTGACAGCAATGGTTCTTGAGGCAATGTTGCTTATTATGAGGATATCTATCAAATGATATGCATATTGTGTGGATGTGTGAAACACCAAGTGATTAAAGAGCCAAAAACCTTGTTTCTTTCAGTGGCCAATTTCTTTCAAAATTCTTACAGAGCATTAGGACCAGGAGTCGAACATGCCCAACGAGTTTCGTTCCAACCAACTTATGTTAACCTTGTCTAATAAATGGAAAATATCTAATCGGTCGATGGCGGCCATGTTTTTTGAGATATGCCAATGTCCTCATAGATCCTTACTGGACATTGGACAAAGACACTGCATACCAAATTTCAAGTCCCAATTTCCCAGAAACAGTTTTTCAACCTTAAAGCTCCAACCAGTGGCAGATCTGCACAGTTGAATAAAGTTCTTCATAATACACATATGTACAGAGTTTGGTGAAGTCATCTCATTTCATTCACGTGTTATAGCCATTTGTTGTAACATACGTCCTTGATTTTTAAACGTTTTTGGGCCCCATCACGAAAGTGAGTGGAAATTTCGACTTTTTTACCTAAATAAAAACTTGAGAACGAAAAAGCAAATGTGTACATTTTTTAAATTTACTTTCCACATACATTTGTATATACTAACCTTTACTTTATGTGATTAAAAGCACGTTTCTGTTCTGATTAATAACATACTGTTCAGTGTCATGAGAACAACACTTGGTCATCAAAAAACTCCAGTGGCAATTTCCCTGAATACACAACAGGAGAAACGCTTAGTAAAATCTAATTTCCTGAAAAACCATGAGACCAGGCCCTGGACTGTAGGAGCAATTACTCATAAAGAGTATATTTGTCTCAATGTTGACCTCTATGTGGTAATTACTGGCTAAATTTAACGTGTTCTGAAGCATACTTCCCTGTACTTAAAGATTCTTGCTTTAAGAAAGGGATTTGAATGTCATTTAAGCCCTTGAATCACCACAACATACTGTGAAAGTTAAGAATGAGACGGTAAGTGAATTCAGCATCTGCACACTAACTGCATTAACAGTTTAAAGGAAGACTGTCATTTCTTACACCTGATATCACTTAGTTTGTCACATGCAAGCAGGCAACACCCTTTGGTCTTTTCAGCTGTGACCTTGCCAATTCAAACACTTAAAAAAAAACAATTAGTAACACCCTGAGAAGAACTGATGCTAAAAGCTAAAGATCAAGATGATCAAATAAATATAGAGGAATCTGGAATTTTCATTATAGAACATCAGGGACTCAAAATCCCTGAAGAATATAAGCCAAAATGGAATTTAGATTTTATTTTAAAACAAAGAAATGTTGTAAATTAAAATACATAAGAAACAATGGATTTGGAGCAATTTCCTGTTTACCCTTGAAATCAAATGGTCAGATTCCTTGCTGTCAAACATTTCTCTTATCTTTTAAAATGGAGCGTCACGTTTTGCACAGACCCCTGTTAAGCCCATACCAGTATTTGGGATTAAAAGGGTACGGTGCAATGCTTATTGTGCGCTAACATAAACACTGAAAATGAATGAATGATTATATCCCTCACACAAAATAAACCACTGCATGTCTTTGCAAAGCACAAGCAATATCTACTAAATAGCCTCTCAAATAGTACATATGCCACGCCAGCATTTATTCCTTGGTGAACCAGAAAGCGTGCATGTTCTGCTTCGTCATAAATTATAGACACATACACAAGGAAGATGCCAAGGAAATGGAGGGAATTTCTAACTTCAACTCAGACAAAGTCCAACCCTTCTCAACTGTTGTACAAAAAGCCCCATGAGCAACAACCATGCAGCGTATGACTGCAATGCAGAAATGTTTAGAAAATAAGCTTGTCATTATTAAATACCATGCAAAGACCACTTGCATTATTAAGGATGTGTGAGATAGGGCAATGGATTGATCTTTCATTAGCATGTAACAGAAACCACATTATTCTAATGAACACTAAAACGTCACTAGTCATATTCCAACCCCACCTTTTCCAGGTAAATTAACTGTTAGCGTTATTGTTTACTATTATGCACATTTACAGAAACTCGCACACTTTTCTAATAATGCTAGCTTAACTTGAATTGTGTTTTGAACCGGGTTAAACACTTCAGTATAATGACCTCTTATTCAAACCAAGACACCATGTAGTTTAGGCTAATATAAAGAAAAGTGCATATAGCTACATTACTATTTTAAAAAGATATCTCGTGTATGATCAGAGTACATAAACGTGCACTGCGGCTAGCGTGGACTCACTGTTTTTCAGACAAAACATGAAACATGCTGCTTACCACTTCAACCACTTTTAAGCCGAATCTAAGTTTGTCCAGGTTCTCTGAAGGCACGATGAACCATTTTCTGGATTTGGGCTCCTGCGCTGTTGTTGTGGTGTTGTACACAGTGTCGGTGGTGGCCATACTGAATATATCTAAATCTGAAACCGAGAGGAATACATAAAACAGTTTAGCGATAAAAGCGTAGAAATAAGTAACGTTAACGATAAAAATACGCGCTACTGCAAAAGAAAGTAGCTGCGTCGCTAGCTCCTGTTCAAGTTGAGAGAAAAGCGAAAGTAACGTAAACAAGTCAAAGTCAAGTCTAAAAGTTAACATTAACATTAAGCTTACAGAATTGATAAACACAATGTAACATGTAATGCAATCGAGTATGTGTGATAGCAATATTGATAAATATTTAAGAGTAAAATACCTCGGGTGTTTGTTATAGTGTGCTCTGTCCTTTGTGTTTCACTTCCGCACTCCCTTCAGTTTTCTTCACTGAAGAAGGACTTCCTACAAAGTCTACGGCTGTGTTCTAAATGGCAGACTTGCTTACTACGCAGTACACAATGCATGCTGTCTACTATTGTTTAAGGAATAGTGCGTGAAACAGTATACAGTAAGCAACTAATGTTTCAAAGTTGTATGCTTAATTGACGAACACAATAATAATTCAGCTCAGTCGAGGCTCTTAACTTACAAACAAATGTGCCTGTTCTTTTAATAAAGGCTTGTTAATAATAAAGTAGTAAACAATATAATATTGCCCAAATGAACTCATTTCAAAAGTGATATTCTAGTTATATGCAAACAATAATAAATTCTGTTGTTTAGCACTAAAATAGCAGCATTTTCTTTAGCAATAGGTGTGCAAATAGTAGTTAGGTGGCAGATATTTATAGTTCAGTACTGTAGTACATTAGAAAACAATATGCAATAAGATATTGAGTGTAAATTATCATAAAAATGTTATTTTTGATGGTATGTGGTGGGAAAAGCAAGAGCAAATTCATGCATAGGTCGATCGCACAAATCTCAACTTTTACTCGCTGTGCCACTAATAATGCAAATATAGCTACATGTTTTAATCAGTGTTTATCGCAAGCAGGCATTAGTGGGCAGATTTAAATAAAAATAGGCCTATTAAAAAAATAATAATAATTCACATGGCTCTCCCTCAATTTTGTGCATTTCCACAGTGTCAAATAATTTTTGCCTTAATCAAATTGATGAAAGTATACTGTATGCTTACCTGAGGGAATAAGTCTGAGATGAAAAATCATAAAATCGTATGATATGTGATCCTGGACCACAAGTTGGGTCCAGGTTTTTTTGTTTGTTTGTTTTGTTTTTTGAGATTGATACATCATCTGAAAGGTGAATAAATATGCTTTCTATTGATGTGTGGTTTGTTAGGACAGTATTTGGTCAAGATACAACTATTTCAAAATCTTGAATCTGAAGGTGCAAAAAAAGAGAAATCTAAATAGTGAGAAAATTGCTATTTAAAATTATGTTCTGATATATTTAGGGTAGGAAATTTACAAAAGATCTTCATGGAACATTATATTTACTTAATATGAGATTAATAATCCTCTGATTTCTGACATGTATAATTTTGACCAAAACAATGTATTGTTGGCTACAGATATACTTGCTACATACGACAGTGTCAAATATGCTAATATGCTATGTGTGAACAAAATTACCAAAAAAAAAAAAAGTTTTTTTGTGTGTGCAACAATTAAATTAAGTTAGCACAAACTATTAAGTTATTAAATTAAATTGCTCAAAATATGTGAGAATATTATTCCATTGTTTGTATTGAGGATGCATAAATTGCTGTGGTATGAAAACAGCCTTTGAAAGATGATGTTGATAAGTAGCTGATCAGAAAGCATGTGCTTTTAATTTCCATCTTTAACAAGAGCTTTTCATACACTAAGTCTTCATGGATCCATTAGTTTTCTCTCCTCTTTAATGAATTTGATTATGTCTTTATATGGGCCTTTGACCTTCTGTATAATGAAATAAGCTGTTGTAAAGCCAGATGTGACCTGACTAGAGTTTGAATCCTCCCACGTTTAATATTGTAGTTCATTTTACAAAAAATATGATAAACGGTACAAAGAGCAATGAACTTTATTGTTATGCATGCGTAGGCCTGAATATCCTGATAAACTTTGTGTAGATATACACATAAACTACACTTGTCTAGAATCCAAAAACTCTACTTTAAATCCCAGACATTGTATTATACAAGCCTATTGTTAGAGTTGATCCGGTGAAAAATAAAGTAGGATTTTCATGCGCTTTGTGTCTTAGCACACACACACACACACACACACACAGCTGTAATAATTGTTTGGAATAAATAATAAATGTCAATGTACACACAGACTCTCACACACTCTTATCTTATCAAACTAAAGCATCGATACAAAGAAATTCTGAATCTCAACTACTGCAACAATGCACAAACCCTTCAGAATAATTAGTCTATTTAAAAAAAGTATCATGGAAATAATTTACTAGTTTTCCTACATTGTCTGTTTACACTTTTTTTGTACATACTTGTCATTGTAAAAGATTGAAAAGCTGAGGTCTACCTGATTACAGAGCTTTGTTTGTGAATTAGCAGGACAGACTTTGGTAAAGAACAAAGTATTAGTATGAGTGAGTATTTTGTGCTAACTAAAATTAATTAGATTCAAATGAATCCTGTCCTTTCCAGGGGCTCTGTTTGAAGAAGGAGTTATTCAGTTTCATCAAGCATACCAGCTCTCTAATCTTTAATAATAAAACAAATCTGTTGAACTGGGATCTGATTTCAAAACCCTCCTTTAAAAAAAAAGCTACATTCTTTGCAATTACTTCATGACCCCACTGAAAAATGAAGGCATCTCTAGGACCTGCAGGCACCACCTCCAGAGGTCACCAGCAGAGGTCAGGCATTTCCAGTTTCACTGACCTGAAGGTTCATTTCATTCGCTCCAAGCTTTTGTGCCGCTTGAAAATTACTTGAAAATTTGAAGCTGACAAAATGACCACGTTAAAACTCTCTAAATTACTTGCAGTATATATCGATTAGTCCCCCTTAAGTTCGGTTTAGAGATATTTTATATTTTTATATTTCTGTACTTATTATTTGTAAACAATTATTTTGTCTGAACATATAATCTTTCAATATATGCTGCTTGCTATATATATATATCCTATTCTATTCTATCCTAATAATATATATATATATATATATATATATATATATATATATGAGGAGTTCAGATACAAAATTGTCTTGTAGACTCTTTAAGGTTTTTTATCATTGCCATTACAGTGAAATAAATGAACATAAACATAGGAACCTGAGAAAATGTTTATTTTAGAAGCATCTGAACTCTTCATATATTTCAGTATGATTTATGTGGATGTTATATTTTACATTTTAAATTTCACGTTCATTGTAGTTAAAGCTTTAGTGTTTTTGTTGTTGTTATTGTTTGTTAATATGCCTGTACAATTTTTATTCATTTTAATATCTATTTGTTTTTTAGACTACCTAAAGTGGCTACTAAACGAAAATAAAAACTAAAGCTTTTTATTATTATTATTATTATTATTATTATTATTATTATTATGCTATGTTTTGAGTTTTAGATTTAATGAATGATAACTTTGTACTGAAGCCTGCAACAGACCACAAGAGGGCAGGCTCACTCTGTGGTGAATAATCATGATCATTAGATCATTCTTCCACGCCAAAAATATCAAGCCCCGGACGACAGATGCTATCAAACAGTATCTCTGATCTCTTACAATGAATAAATCAATTAAACGAGTGTATAAAAGGCTAAAATTATCTTATAATTAAACAAAATTTAAAAAATGAATGTACAAGAAAGTAAGTAAAACTGCACATATGGTTGCTCTCTTGAAGCAAAACACACATAGTAGTTTGCATTTGAGGATCCTTAGTTCCTTCTTATGTTGCTAACTGCACACTCATGGCAGCAAACCACTTTTGTAGGTTACACTGTGGTTGTATTTTTCACCAAAAAGTACGACCTACAACTGTGAGAAGTGTACTTCCTCTATTGCGTAAGCATTTTCCACTCTTTCCTGTCATTTACTTTAACCAGTGAAGAACAGTACAGAGGTTCTTTCACTGAGCTGCTGTACTCTAAACAGAACCTTAAGGAGGAGTTCAGATGTGCATGAGACATGTTTCCAAATTAGCTGGAATACTTGGAATCTCTAGGCCTCCTCCTTTCCGTTTCACCATTTACCAGAAGATAATGGCTTCATTTATCTCTAAGGAATTTATTTCACTTCCACATTGCAGTAAAGTTACAACAAGCCATTGGTGACCTAGCACATGTGTATTTCCCTTTTACTCTTTTGGAGGCACTTCTGCTGATAGAGGTCTGAAAGAGTTTCTGTAGTCTTTGCCCAACAACAACCTCTTGCAGTTTCCATAAGTAGTAAGTGTGAGTGTAATGCACAAGAACTTGTCATGGTCATATTTCATTCCAGAACCAAAAGAAAAAATGATATAAAGGATATGATGCCTGTTAGGACCATTAAGGGTTGCATTGCAGTACAGCATCATTTTACACCACTTTGCCTTAGTAACTCTCATTAGTGTAATGCATCCAGACATCCCTTCTTGTTACGCATTAGTTTTTAAATCAGCATGAAAAAAATATAACAAATATTATGATGCATAATCAAGTATAAATATTTTACAATACAATTTATATTTCTGCATAACGCTTATGGGAAATGTGAAATCGTAAAGGGGTAGTGAACATAAAAAATAAAATTCAGTTTTAATTAACTTTTCGAACTTGTATGACTTTATTTTATCAGTGCAACACAGAAGATGGCATTTTGAAGAATGTTGGTAACATTTTCGCTTCCCTTGGACATTGTATGATATAAAAACATAATATAATTTTCCTAATCTATATAAGTCATGAGGATGATTTAAAGTCTTGTTCTGATTCAAATTCTGATTTTCAATCAATAAAGAAGCCACAAAATACACACAACATCAGGAGACTTTTTTTTAAATCACACTGTATAAAATAAAGGGACTTACATTTAGAAAGTCAAAAATACATAATATCCCTAGTGAAAAATAAATATACTTAAATGCATTTGAAATACATTTATTTCATTCTCAGTACACAACAAATACATTTTCATATTTATATACTTAATAAAATGCCATGCAATTGTACTTTTAGTATACTACTTAAAGTCTGCTAAATTGGAACAACTAATTTTGTACTTAATGCACTTTAATTGTACGGAAGTAGTGCTGAAGTCCAATTAAAGAATATACTTAGTATATTTGATTGTGCTAAAGTGGAACTATTGCAAGTGTATTTTAGGCAGCTACACTTGAAATATTTTGCATTTAAAGGGCAATATTACACAATCCTCATTAAAGTGACATTAATACGCTTTTTAGGATTGTTAATAAAAAAATATGGATTGTGCATTATGTATTACTCCAAATAAAGTTTAATTAAAAGTTACTAAAAATGATCTGTCAGTAAATATGTTAATTGATTTGAACTATACTAAGTATGAAATAAATATATTTACTTTTTTACTAGGGATCATATATAAAGATACTGTGAAAAGCAAAAGTACATTTCAAATCTTGTAATAATACTGTGGGTCAGCTTCTCAATCCTTCATGAGTTCTTCATTTCAGTCAAAATATTCTATGATCATAGGCACTGAATCAAAGCTGCATCACACGATATATACTGTCAAATAAAAAATGTAAACATTCTTGTGAATAAATGGCCCCTTTTGGTTTTTAGAAATTGTTGATAAATATATGCAAATTCCACTCTTAAAATAAACCAGTCAGATGCTGAACATTTTTTGATCCCAGCCAATTAAGTTCACTGAGGCACTGCAATTTTTATGAAGAAATCCACTCTTGAAGCATAAAGCATCTTCTAAAACAACTTAAAATGTCCCTGTAAAGTCTTCAAAGAATTCATCTCTCCAGAACCAACTTCTGTTAAGATGTGTACTCCATCCAGTTACACTGCAGCACCTTCAAGAGAGAATTAGTAGGAAATTATGCAATAAATTTCAAAAGGTCCATTCTGCTAAAGGAACAGTTCACCCTAATTCATATTTGCAAAAAATGGAATCACCCTCAGGCTATCCAAGATAGTTTTTGTGTGTTTCTTTATCAGAACAGATGTGGAGAATTCAGCACTGCATCACATGCTCACCAGTGGATTCTCTTCAGTGAATGGGTGCCGTCAGAATGAGAGTTCAAATGAGTCCAATTGCTTCCAGCCTTAAATACAAGTTCACAATCCAAAGTAACGATTTTTCCAGTGAAAAGGTCAATCAGGTAAGAAATATGTATATATCAAGCACTGTTTAGAACAAAAGTCTAAACAGTTTTAAACAATTACGTCTGTGGTTTTTGATGTGCAATGATAACAAGAGATGGAGTTTTTCACTAAACGTTACATGACGAATTGGAGTTGTATTTATTAATGTGATATTTTCATCAGCTGTTTGAACTCTCATTCTGACGGCACCCATTCACTGCAGGAAGTGATGCAATATATTTCTCTAAATCTGCTGCAATAAACCAATACATTCTACTACATGTTGGATGGCCTGAGGGTGGATATTATTGTATTATACAAATTCAATGATTAGTGTCAGACTCACCAGTTGGTTGAGAGCCACATGTGACCTTATAAGAAGTCCATATGCTGATTGCAATAAGAAAAGTAGCTATGAAGCCAAACACCTGTGTTTACGTAAAAGCAGGCATTAGTAACATAACAATAATTTAAAAGTTTTATAACTAAACATAAAAAGTCACTTGCTTTTGAGGACCTTTCTAAGAATTGCACATGCACCGCCTAATATCCTCATCCTTATACAAGAAGACTTTGTCTTCTTCAATTCTACAAACAATTAGCACAGCATGCATTGCCAATATTGCAAGCACAAAAAAACACTCACAGATCCAGCGATCAAAGATGAGAACCCATAACTCTTCACAGCAACAACTATAGAGGCTATAAAGACCAGGATTCCGCCCACAGCATAATGTAAAAACTCCTGTGAAAGCAACGATGAGCCATGAGATGAACATTCTGAAAGATTACAAAAAGACACGTAACGTCGTGATCTTAGGTGAGTGAAATGTGACCTGTGCCAACTTACCGTCAATGTCCAGTTGATGCATGTCATTTTGCTTTGAAGTCGAAACAAATACATAAGGAAGAAGATTAAGAAGACGATGAGAAACCATGCAGTGACCACCTCAAAGTAGCGGTAGGCAGACAAATTGAACCCCTCGCAGTGGACACAAAGGAAAGCAATCAGGAGGACCACCTGTGTAAATTAGAGGCAGTAAATTTCATTTGAAGATTCTTGTACATACTAATATTTTTACTAGACACAACAAACAATGTAGCAATGCTTTAATTCAAATTTCAAATTCAAATTCAAATTTAATTCAAAAAAGTCAATTCATTTCAGTAAATTAATAAAAAGTGCTTGGACAATGAGAAGTGAAAAAGTTTTTCGTTTCTATAGTAATATTAAGTGTAAATCAATTTTGTGTGTCTGATATTTAAAATTTTTATTAAAAAAATATTAATAACAGTTAATTTTTAAATAATAAAAAATTATATACATGTAAATTAATGACTTTTTAAAAATCATGATATCAAGAATTATAAATGTAAAATAATGGTATTTTAAATAAATTACTAAGCATTTAAATAGGGTCCTTCTTAGTGTAATGTAATCATTAGGATTGAAAAAAATATTTTTAAAATAATATTGAAGCAATAATATTACTCTAATATGACTCAAATTTTGAAATCATATTTGTTTTGTGCTATACTACCATTAGAGACTGTTAAAATATTATGCATTTTCTACTTTGTTGGGGAGAAATGTTAAATAATGAATGCAAATACTACAAAACCACAGGTTTCTTTTTCTTGTGACCACTGATGTTTCTTATTTCACCTATTAGGTAGAAATGTGTTGATAAAAAACGACTTATTTTCTATCTGTAATGTTTCTGGTTAAAGGATAATCTGGTTTTGGTGAGTTTTGCGTCGAGCCCTCTTACCACATGCAGTGCAAATCTCTCTAAATCTCTCTCATCACCACAACCATTTTAGCAGCCGGCTGTTCCTGAGAATCTGGGGGGGGGGGGGTTTGGGTCTTATCAAATTATCATTGCCTGTCATCACCTTATACACACTCACACACCCTAAACCACACTTTGAGCCACAAAACACTAGTGGTATTTAAGTAAAAGATAAAGATTTTACTCCCTCATGGTAAAGTGATGATGTCACATGGTAACGTTTTGGCACTGAATGATCACCATATTCATTTACCATGCTTAAAATACTTCAAAGAACTGAATTCACACCCTTTACAGAACACCACAACACCGTCCAAAAAATATATTTTAATAGTATAACACATATTCAAAAATAAAAAATAATGTTATACAGTACATGTTATCAACTTCCAGAATACTTCCAGACACTCTCCCTTAATGGAAATATATTAGTATAATGTACTTTGTTCATTTATTTAAAAATTATTCATAGTAGTATTAGTATAATTAGTGGACTATTCGTGAACAGTTCACATGAAAGTTCTGTTAATGAAGCATTTATGCATAACAACATCAAAAATAAAGTTCCTCTAGGTTTGCAGTAACGTTGATTACAGATGAAATATGATGCATTTCCTGAGAATAAATAGCTGTTGAACAGAAGGTTGTGAAATGTATGCTAACACACACACACACACACACAAAAGTGTCTTTTCCTGTAAACTCTGTTTTTATCCTGTTTAACTGATAAAGGAGATAAGTCTAACTGTGATTATACACCATTGCACTGAATGATTATAAGATAAATGCACCATGGTATTTAATCCAGCATTCTTTAAACATTCTTTATGTTACAGTATTTTAGCATTTTTGTTAGTTTTTCTCGAAAACTTTTCTCCAACTTTCTTCAACGTTTTACCAAAAGAAATATTAGACGAGTAGCTGTAAATAAACGCACTGATCCTGCATTGTGACAGCATAAGCAATGTAAGTTAAGTTAGTCATGAAAAGTTTAGTTAAGAGTTCCGTTAACGTCGCTCAGAGCGAAGCATCGTGGTGTAAACAGTCAGTTAACATCCATCTTTCCCACATTAAGGATTCTATGTGACACAAGTATAACTTTCTCTTACCACTTGTCCGATTTTCAGTAATCCTTGAAATGAGCGAGCATAACCGATGTTGCAAAATCCTCCATCCGATGAGGATGTTGTTGTTGTTGTTGTTGTAACGACTGTGTGAGGCATTCTGGTATATACTATTTGAGGAACTTTACAAATAAAACAAGATAATATTTATTTAAAGCTGGTTACACTAAGCCAGTAGTTCGTTCAGGAGTTCGTCAACTACAACAGGGTGTGACCACAGACATGCATGTTTCCACGGGCTACAAAACAGCTTCCACACGAGGGCGCGTGGAGGCTCAAAGTCGTTATCCTGAACCCCCAACCGGGATGCATTCAAAACTTTTTGAAAACATTTATACATCAAAATATCATATTATAAATAAACATATGAACTGAATGACATATATGTGAACACAAAATACATCACACAAATCTCAAATTTTTTTTTTAATGATCATACATAATCAAAAACAAATGTAATTGGTCCATCTGGATCAGCGCCTAGAAAAGAAACAGATACCACATGATAAATAATGTTATCGTGACGTGACGTGCGGTTTCACTAACGGCCGGTCTAGGGAAAATAATTAAGTCTTAATTATTTAACTCAATCCCTAACAGTAAAACTAATATAGGCCTAATTCAAATAATAGAATTATTACTTGAACCCTTCGTACATGATCAACAAGACACAAATTCAGGACTCCGTTTTAACATTTTCCATGAGATTTGCTTTTCTACCCATGCAACTATTCTGTTTCTATGGGTGTTACACTACAGAGGAAAGACCGAAGAAAGACTCAGATAAAAAAAAAAAAAACACCTGCAATACTTAAGACATGCAATACTTACCGTAACATTCTTCTGGATCAACTGCTTCATCACAGACACACACACACATCAAGAAAAGAAGATTTTAGTTATTCTTAAAGCATGGGACAAAATGTGTCCTGCAATTTTAACTGCTATTATGTTTAAAAATAAAAATAATAGAATGTATCATTTATTTGTATTTAATAGAACTCAGTTATCCCTTCCATTTAATTTTTAGAATTATTATGTGAAATCTAATGTCTTCTCACTACATCTAAATCAGTGTGTCCACAGAGAAGGGTCAATCATATGCTCTAAAATGGATAAAAATGTTTTAATGATGAAAAATACAGTAATTGATTGATTGATTATACATAGGCTATTTGATAGTTAAAATTACTACAAATTCAGGTTACCACTGTCAACACTGTCTTTTGTCACCTCCATCAGTTGAATATTTTGATACTATTTCATTATGATATTTTTTATTTGTTGTGGAATTGTTGGTCATATGTGAAAGTGTAATATGCTAACATGAGAATATGTTTTGAAATGTTAAACACATTACATAAATTACACAGTCCAAAGTAAAAACCATATTTAATTTAAAACAAAGAGAAATGTTGTAGCTTAATACAGATAGCCTACATAATTGTAGTTTCATTTGTCTTTTTAAAAGTTTGCACCCTGTTTTGTCCAACCTGATCTAACAGCAATTCGTGCATAAGGATAACTTGTATAAATTTTGCTAAACATTAGCCTACATATTTTACAAGTTGCCAATTCGTATGAATTTGTACGAATGACCTACACCTAACTCACCCCTAAACCTACCCGTCACTGGGGTTTAGACAAATCGTACAAGTGAGGTCATACAAATTCATACGAATTTGCCATCTCATAAAACATGTACAAATTGGTTGTGAGACTGTTGGTTTTGTCTCACTTCTCAAGAATGACTGATATGTTAAGATTAAACTGCATTTTTTATGCACATAAGCAGAGTTTAGTTGTGAAGTTAAGAACAACAAAATATTCCTCACCTTTCACTTATCGTAGATGTCTGGTGGGGGTCCTGGGGGCCGGTTTTCTGGGGCCCTGGGAGTCATTTGAACTTTTTCCTTCTCTCTCAGTGCCCCAGAGTACACATCAACTTGTCTAGTTTCACCAACTGGACCAGTGCTGATATTGGCATAAACTATCTCATTCGTTTGATATATAGAGGGTTTTGCCCTCTGTACACCCATGTCCCTAAAAATTAAAACAGTTAAGCAATTAAGTTGCTTTAAAATACTATATAAAGATGCACTATTTCACTATTATGGCCAGTTTAAATGAATGATGTGCAATATCTTACTGTTGCATGACTACTGTCTCTGCACTCTGTCCTTTTTGGAAAAAATAACATATGCAGCCCATCAAAATTTGCACACACTCTTTTTTGAGTAAAAAAAAAAAAAAAAGCACACACAAAAAAATCAGGTAGGCTACTTACTTATTTTCACCACATACAAAATGAATGCCACAATCCCAATCAACAGCAAACCACCCAAAATGCCAGTCGTCACCAAAAGACCAGAACAATTTTGACATGAACATTTGTCTGGTGGAAATGTTTTCTGATCCTGGCCCAGTGAGTTCACAGCTTGGCAAGTGTACACGTCCTGGTCAGAGAATAGAACTGAGCTGGAGCTGATGAATTGGCCTATTTGGTCAGGTTTGCCTGGAAAGGGTTTTAGCGGTCCCGGTGATGAGGTCCATTTTACTTCTGGAATCGGATTCCCTTGGAAAATACATTTCGCCATCACACCCCCAGGATATACCTCCAGGTATAGGCTAAGGATCTTTGCTGGAGCTACAGTTGAAAATAACAAATAAATCTGTAATTTCATGCACACCCAAAAAGTCCCAAAAAGTACTTAAACACTTAAGCAAGTTAAGTGTACAAATGATGACAGAATTATTACTTTTGGGTAAACTACTTAAGTTGTTGATTGTTGTTTGTGTGATGATACAAATGACACAAATGCTGTGTAATTCTTACCATAGACGTTAAGCCTTGTGTGTTTGTTAAATGATTCATAATCCAGCTCCACCCTACAGGTGTACTGTGAGGCATCAGTAAACTGTACATTATTGATCCATAAGGAAATGTTTCCTTTTTTGAAATTATCTTGAAGCGAGAATCGTTCTGAATATGATGTTGGATTAATACAGTTACCGTCTTGTTCTTCTGTCTTGTTTTGAAAACGGTATTGAAAAATGGGTTCAGGTTTGTTGTTCTTTAACCATTTAACAGTGATGCAACCAGTGTAACTACTTTGTTTAGGGTGTGTGAAGCTGCAGGGGAGAATCACATTTTCGCTCAAAGTGCCATTGACCTTATCCGGTACTTCCATGGACCACTCTATACAAGATAGGCCTGTGGATGACAACAGAACAAAATATAATATGATAACAAGACAGCCGGACATAACACAAAATCTAGAGTTAATCATAGTTTGTTCCAGTTTACATTAATATCTTTCATTTTAATTATTTTCTACAGTACAAAAAATACAAAATATGAATGAGGAAAGCTTTGCGATTGTCTAATGGTAGACCTGTTATCCAAGACGCTTCCTGTATGGTATTGGACTAACCTCATGTGCTTTCTTTATTTTTATAGTGTAGAATTAGTTACATTCTTGTTTTTAAAATGTGTAAAATAATGTATTACCTTTAAGACTGCAAATCAAAGAAAGTAAACCAAGCGCATAATCCTGCATCTTCGGAGAGGACGTCCTGGGATCTCACACATTAAAATGAAGGTATTGAGACTAGACAAGATGGTAAGTAATGACTAAAATAAGGAACTGTATACTTACATTTTCATAATACCTATTTTTAGTGAACTGGTCCGTGCAGGTAGTTTCCACTAATGAATTGCTCACAGCAGCACCACATGGTGAAACTTTTTAAAAAAAAAAGATTTCTTGTCGCTCTTAAATTAAATTAAAGACTTCTTCATTTGTTTTAAAGTCTAGTCCCTAAAGCTCCAATTTGTGTCAATTGATTTTTGTGTCATAGATAGATACATAGATAGAGAAAGAAAGAAAGAAAGAAAGAAAGAAAGAAAGAAAGAAAGAAAGAAAGAAAGAAAGAAAGATGGACATATAGACAGACAGAAAAACAGATAGATAGATAGATAGATAGATAGATAGATAGATAGATAGATAGATAGATAGATAGATAGATAGATAGATAGA
>JAUCMS010000028.1:15400280-15413226 GCA_032357445.1 Enteromius radiatus | reverse complement strand
TAGATAGATAGATAGATAGATAGATAGATAGATAGATAGATAGATAGATAGATAGATAGATAGATAGATAGATATTAGATGTATGAAGTCAGTAACGTGTGATGGTGAGTCAGAAATAGGAATATGTTGCTAGGATTCTTTTTTTCCTCTCATACTGAATCATAAATCCAGAACATCTGCAATGGACAAACACCAGTTTACTAAATCTCTCAGTCTGTTTGTGATCCTTTATTCTGCAGGTGAGAAAATTCAAAAGAGTTTGAATAGAATAACTCAACAGACCTCATCATTTTGATTTTGTAAGCTTTGTCAACATTTTTTTCTATAGCTATAGCCAAAGATGATGACGGCTGGTTGATGAAAGCGCCAGCTGAGGTCCGGGCGATGGAGGGGTACCCAGTAGTGCTTCCCTGCTCTTTTAGCCACCCACATCACACCCATCCTTCCTCCATGCATGTGTTGTGGACCCTGGGCCACGGACGGGCCTCTACTCTTCTGTTCCGCTGCACGAGCATGAACAACAGCCAGCTGTGCCAATCAAAGCCCAACCAGGACGAGCGCTACCGCCTGGAGGGCAACCACCGAAACCACGACGTCTCACTCAGGATCAACAGCGTGACCTTGAAGGACAGCGGCCGTTACTACTGCCGTGTAGAGATACTGGGGCATTCCCATACGAGCTTTGAGAATACACTGGGAACTCGTCTACGGGTGGAGGGTAAGAAAAGCATCAGCTGATTCTTATATGTTCTCATCTGATGCCTTAACTTGCATTTAGGAGGGAACATTGTATCGTTATGTTGACTGTAAGTATGGTTTTGTTGGTCATCGAACAATATTCATTAGCCCTAATCAATTATTAATTAATCAATAAATATCTCTAAAAATAGAAAGATTACAAATTAGTTGATATGAACTCTACCTGATTGGTTGTTTTAAGACTGTTCTATACTTGGCAGTAAGCATGTGACTGATGTGTTGTGTTCCATTCAGAATGAAATTCAAAATTCAATTTAAATTGTAAATAAAAAATGTTTAATGTTGCAAACAGGAAGCAGAATTGCAATTTGACTATATTATTATATATAATAATCAATAAAGTCAAATTAAAAAGGCAAAATAATTAAAATCAGTGGAAAGGGAATTAGCGTAATTGTTAACTGAAAAATGAAGGTTTGCCAAGAGAAATTTCTAAAGACTTGATAAAGCTTTGTCTGAATGACATTTAAAAATTCCTGAACACTTTATAGGCCTTCAGATAAATCTGTGAGAAACAGATTAAATCTGAATTAAGTATGTATTCATGTTTACATTTACCAAATGTATAAAATGGGTTTGGTGGCGCTTCATTGACCTGATTTTCCTGTTATATTTCTCTGAATAGAGCACTTCATGGCATATTTTTGAAGGCCAGCCCAAAAGTTTCCACCACCTAAGTTTCTCTGACAAAAACCCAACAGGATCTTTCTACTAGATTTTTAATTATTGTAGAAAACAAGTTCTGTGACCAACAAAAGTTGTTTATAATAATTCTTGATCATCTTTACAAACAAGCACAACTATCATTCATTTTAGAAGCAAAACACAATCGGTAGAAATAAAGTAGCCTAAAACTATTACATGGTCACATGACTTAAATGTCACCATCAAGCTTGAATTCCACTTCCTGTCATTATAATTCAATTACAATGGACTTTGTTCTATATTGTTCAAATTCCAACTTATGAACCGAATGGAAGCCAGCTCTTGAATTCTGAAAGTCTATTTTTATGCTGCTCATTACTAGCTGCGCCGCGAATCCTGAGTTTGTCAGCCGAGGGGACTGAAGCTGGCTTCAAAGCTGTGTGTCACGTTCAGGGTTCCCCTCTTCCTGACATTCAGTGGATAGAACCAGATGGTGTTCAGGAGGGAGACACTTCATTCCCTCTTTCTCAGGACACTACCAGGCAATACCGCACTTCAAGCCAACTGCTGGACGTCAAACCAGGACGACAGTACATCTGTGCAGCTTCAAACTCTTTGGGGAAGGATCAAGCCACGCTCTACCTTTTGCCCCCTAGTCCAGAGAAGTTAATCGCAAAGAGCTCTTTCTCGCTCCTTGTGCTGCTTCTTGCTCTGGCACTGGGTATCAAGCTGCTTTTGGCTCTGGGTGTGGGAGCTTGGGTGATCAAGAGGAGGTTTAGCATCAGAGCTAGCAGCGCAGAACACTGAAAAGTGTCAGAACGTGAAAAAACAGAACACTCTGATCTCAAAGCTGTCTCTTGTGTCACACATGTTGTTAAAAATACAAAGGCTAAAAATAAACTTCCTCTTCAGAGGTGAACCGTATGACTCTGACTTCAATCTTTGTCTGGCCTGAGTGGATCATTTCAACATGAGTGACTTAAATATAAATCTTTATCTTCATGTATGTCTGTTATTCAGATCCACTGCATGGGACTGATTACTTATTACTTATATTCACTGACACACACACACACATACAACATTATAACCTTTTAATCGACTTGATTTACCGTTTTATGTCAACAGTTTTTTTTTCTTACAACCCAAAGGAGAAACAATACAATGGGACTTTTATCCATTTCAAGATTTCGCGCTTCCTCATAATGAAGAAGGGTAAAGTTTAGCGGATTTGGCGTGTTGTCCGTTGAGGCGAGCCGAGAGGACGACGAACATCGAACTTTAGAGGCTTGAACCCTAGCTATAGAGCTAGAACTCGGCGTCCGGCTAAGTCCTTGCATGCTCCCCAGAGGAAGGCGCGTGGGCAGCTAAATGGCGGAGGAGGGATACGCAAAAGGCGAACTGCGGAAGGAAAGAGAACGAACTATAGTGGGTATAGGGTTTTTGATTGGACGGGAGAAATGAGGAGGTTGATTAGGTAATTAGTTTATTTGCAAAAACTGCACTAAGAAGAACCGAAATCAATATATATGACAGGCCCATATAGGGGTTGGAAAATAAGACAATGGCTTGGTAATGACAGCCAAAAAACAATTATAAAGACAACATGGCTTTTTCTCATTAAAAAAACATTTACTACTGAATCAAACAAATACCATTTATGAGAAATTAAATACATTTAAAAATTAAGTAAATGTAGTTTTCTTGATGGTTTTCAAGTCAGTTTAAACTTGTCTGTCTGTGACTTGACTATTAAAGTATAGATTTTAAAAATAAACATGCAAAAATTGAATGCCAATTGGTGATGTGGTGTATACTGTATATATAAGAATGTACAGGACTCGTTGATCAGTTAACATTCTTTAATAACAATCACTGTTCAAATGTTAGTCTGCATACAGCTCAACTTACAAGCTAATATATAACAGTCATACTTAACCTAAGAAGTTTGCAATACAAGTTTTCTTTTCCCTGCTAATATTACTGCTAGTGTTATTACCCACCAGTTAACATGTTCTCAATCTAGTTTAATATAGGGGCTTCACTCTGTAAAGACAGGAAACTGTTGAGCATGAAATCCTAAACTGATCCTTTTTGGAGGTGACAACTCTTGTAATTAAGACATCTGCTGTTTACAAAGTATTTGACAAAGTGAAATACTTTGGTCCTTTATAGCAAACAGGCTTCTTTTTAGAACAGCAGGGTGAACTCTTCCACTTGTATTTCTTGTCAGGATCCAGAGAGACCGAGGCGCACAAGCCTTTCTCTGGTTTATCAGGTTGTCCTTTCTCCCAGTAAGTGAAGCTGACGTTGGGTGAGAAAGTGTCCTCATTTTTCCAGTACCAGTCCGTTGACAACAAGCTGCGGCGCAGACTGATCCAGCCCTCTGTGTGTTCATCGATGTCCGTTCCTTGTGTCATGTTTGAAGCCATCTTATTCTGGCTGCTTTCATTGTTGAGCCTGGCAAACAGATCAGCATTTTGCATGCAGTATACGCGAGACATCATCCAGCTCATTTCATCTTCACCAAGTACAAACATCTCCGGAGTCACCAGGCAGCCGCCTTCATCTAAACACACACAAATGAATATTAAATATTCAGTTAGTATTAAACATGCTTAAAGAACTGCTTAAAAAAACATTCAACCAGTTAGTAAAATATTGAAGTATTCAATTTCTGTCCGCCACTAGAATCAAAAACAAAAAAAAGCTAAAACCAAAGCAACAGCAGAAGACAGATTCATTTGTGTGTATTATATAATGATTTTTTCTTTTAGTTTATTTGCAAAAACAACAGACAAATGTCCAAAAATCATGTTTTATTTTTTTTATTATGTTATAATGTTTTATTGGGTTAGTTAGCTGTTTTTAGCATTTTTGTTTTTGCCAAATCAAAATAACCGGTCTGCAGATTGCTTGAGATTATGGACAATGGAAAAAAACATGATTACCACAATAAAAAATATTATTGAAACTTAAAAACTGAGTTATGTTTTTGCAAATTAACTCTTCATATATATATATATATATATATATTATACATCACAATTGTCTCAACTTAAACACTCACCTGGGTCCATATTTATAACTGTTGCTTGACTCAAATAGGTATTGTTCGACTCCAAGTGTTCAATCATATATACACCGATCCTTTCAAAGGGATGCCAGATTGTGCTTATGTTTACTCCCTCCATGAGAGCCCAAGAGTACCCCGTTCCATTAATCTCATTCCATTTGATTTGTGAAGGCAAACGCTCATTATTCATTCGCACATCACCAGTGCTGAACTTGTTAGCAATAATCAATGCACCACTACCTGAGGAATTCAAATTTAACAGATAGCAGCCAGAGAACTTGCTTATCGGAATGAGGTCTAAAACGAGTCCGGGGCTGATTAACTGGAGCGAAACCTGGATGCTGGTAGAAATAAGTGAGATATTATTTTTCTGTAATAACGGCAGGATGTCTGAAGAATTTCGCACCGAAACACCAGTATTAGGAGTCAAACTACCCTGAGAGACTTTGAAGGGTTTATTTGTTGTCACAAGTAGCTGTTTGGCGCTGAAGATGGAGGGTATGAGGAATTGGTCATTGTTGTCGTTTGACTCATAGGGTTGGAGCTGGTTCAGAATCATGTTGCATGAGCAGTTATTGCTGTCAAAGCACGGATGGGTCAGAATCACAGCCACTATGTCATCTGTGTTGATTTGTTTCACCGAACCATTAATCTGAACCTGGTAAAGATTGTAAGATTCAAGATGTATGTATGTATCTTCTTGGCTTCGACCATTTTCATCTACCCATTTGATGGTGACACTGTTGTCACTATCCACTGCATTGATGATCATCAGCCTAAAAGGCATGAATTGGACATTTGATGTCATCGTGAGATTAAAGGACGTGGCTATTGTGGTGTAATTCAGAGAGGGAACCTGATACACCTTTCCCAGATTTTGCTCAGGCTGGACAACGTGAGACTGGAATCTCCCCTCCCATCCACTCACAGAAAGCACTGTGATGTTTTTATCGCTGGTGATTCGAAACGTCTTATTGGAAGACACAAACTGGGATTCTTCAACCTGCTTTGTCAAATTCACCGTCCAAACGATTCCTTTACAGAGGCTTGTGTTGGTGGTGACGTTGTTGATAGCCATATAGGTGACATTGATCGTAGTGTCTGGGTGAAGGGTAGTGATTTTGAGCAGGTTATAGGACTTGAGATAATATGATGCAATATTCTCAGGGAATGCAGTGATGAAACTCGTCCCACAGTTGTCCAATGAAAGCCCTGTGAATGTTCAAGTCTAATAATTATGTTCGTTTTGCTTTTTTAAAATTGAAACTTATTTTTAACCAGTGATAATCACTATTCTATTCACTAATCTGCTGCACTGTTAAATACTAAATACTTGTATCTGGTATAAATAACATCATCCATGTCCTATTGCCGTAAAAGCATTTTCAAAATTTGACCAATATGAAATAGCAGTTCAAGGACATGACTTGAGCAGAATACATTTCATTATATAAAAAAGCATCTTATTAAGCACAAAATGTTAGCATCTTGAAATAGTATTGGTGCATCGGTAGTAAATGCATTAATTAAGCCTGTATGCATTATTTACCTTGACTAAACATCAAAATGGTCACCAGAACAGCCAACATGACTGTGTGTTTGGCACATGCAGCTGCTGCTGGTGTGAAGTTTAAAGCTAGCAAAAAAAAAACAACACTCAGTTGGTCCAGTACTTATTGTAAAAAAAATTAATATGCAGACAACAGTAAACAATATTTTCCACTTCTTACAGTTAGTCAAACTAGAAATATGTAAAATGGAGAATACCTGTTTTCAATATGTTTTGTCTCTCATTTGCAGCTGCACTTTTGGGTTGGGTAAAAGGTATATATTAAAAAGTAATATTGTGAAATGGTTTTACAAATTAAAATGATTTCTGTTTTAATATAATGTATTAGCAAACTGACGTTTTAGCAGCCATAAAGTGTTATTAGCTGTATAATATGGTGGCTGAGAGAGCTCAATCTACCGCAAATAGAAAAAAACCCTGCAAATTAAGAAAACTTCATCAATTAGACATCACATGCTTACAACATGTGGGTGAACAATTTTATGTGGCTGTGTTTTGAACATTCGCAGCACTTGCTGTCAAACTGATAAAGTTTTGATTTCATTTCATTTGTTTTTTTTATTTGCCTTTTCTATTTGTATGCGTTTTCTGAAGTCGCAGCATGTTGATCTCTCTCGGCTGCCATACGTATAACAAGAATATAAGAATGAACAACATTAATAGTTTACTCTTCAGCCCATAAAGTTGCATCGGGAAGCTTTACGTTGAGTAGTCACATATTAAATATAGGTTTTAGAATTTCATACAAAGGGCATTAAGTACAGAATTATTTCATATTAATTTTTTTATTCATTCAAATAAATGCATTCATGCATGTTAATCAAAAGATATTTTCTACTGATTTGCCAATGCTTGATATCTCTACAATAGGCTTGCATTAGAAAAAATATATATAATACTTTAAAAAGTGTTATAGCTCTATTCCTGCATCCCAACAATCACTTCTAAGGAAAACGTCAAGAAATATTTACTCAGTTTATCTGATTTAAACATAAATAAAGAAGGTTGTTTGTTTCATTGACTCAAGTGATCAAACATCCTACCTTATCGTGGCCGGCAGTCTTCCTCTATCTGAAAAAGCTGTGTATTTTCTGTTCATTTGGTAAAAGAATATTTGACATTCAAAAACGCTTCGCTCGTCTTCCTATGTGGTTTTGCATAAGACTGCAGAAAGATTTGTGCCTTAAGATCAACATGTTTCATATTACAGAGATGTGGAAATTCACCAACACCTTCACAGGACACTTTATTCACTCAAAATAATTCTGTTCCAAAACAGTACTACAATTTTGCTAAAGTTTGTATGTACACATCACAACCTTCAATTATATTTAATTGAACTTTTGACAAAATAGATATATAACTTCAAGTTTCTTATTTCTCTAAAATGTCCACGATCTTATACTTTCTCCAACAAAACATGACATTTACTTCAAGCTTTCTTTAATGCTGCTGCTATGCATAAAACCTGACCAAATAAGGTTTTCATTTGAACTGAAATTTAAAAAAAAAAAAAACATCTGCATGCTTTCAGATTTTCTGAGCCGTGTGATTTAAAAACACTGGCATTTGGTCACAGCCCTTCAAATTTGTGTAGTTTCTGCACAGGCATATTTGGTATTCAAAATACCCAATTTCCTTTCCTTTGCATGAAATAATACTAAAGTTAAAGATATAAGGCCTATTTTCATTCTTTTGATAAGGAAAACTTCCCTGGAACTTAGTCTGTAAATCAAATCTACAAAGATGAAGTCAAATGTGTTTGTTTACTTCAACATGTTTTGAATTGCTTCCTCAATTTTTCCAAATGGAATAAATCCAATGCTTTTTTTCATTAAAATATTTCAACATTTATTACATGATATTACCAATCTGGACAAATCCATTTTTTTCTAACATTTTATATCTTTTATACTGAAAAAAAAAAAATCAGGATTTAAGTGATATAAGGATATATGCAAGACACTTCCAAAAAGCTTATTTTTTTTGTATTAAGATATTTTAACGAAAAACATGATATTACATAAAAAGTAGAATATCTGATTCTGGTGTCTTTGGCACAAAATTTCAATGAAGTCAGTTTAATTTATTTAGAGAAACAGATTATTCAATGACAACAGAATTGTATTTTTAAGTGAACTATGTATTGCCCTTTTAACCTCATTTTTATGACACACATCTCAAGATATGGAACTTCAAAACGGAAACAATATGAGCCTATCTACAGAAGGGAGACACACCACTGATTTAATCCTGCCCACTCCCAGCATGACCTAGAGGTTTACGTGGTTCTCTAGGTTGACCCGGGTGTTTGCGTGGACCTTTTCCTCTCCCAGCCCCTTCAGTCCTTCCAGACCCTGTCCCTCCTCTCTTCCTTCTCTGGAGGTGTTTAGGAGTAGCTGCTTCCTCTCTGAGAGACTGAACCCACAAGGCATCAAAAGAACCTGGAGCTTGATATCCCGGTTGGTTCTTATCAAGCGAGTCTCTGGAAAGCAGAACCCATATACTGGGCACATTTCTGCTGACTGTGAGACTGTCCAAGCCAGCCTCGGGCTCCAGGGGCTCCCAGACCTCCTGAACTGTGCGATAGACCAGCTTGGTGTGCTGGTGTAGGCCGTGTACACGCCGTTTCATGATCTCCACACACGTGATGGCTTTAGCCACGCTTGGACCCACACCCGTGAACAAGATTTGGCGGCACATACTCTCCCCCGCCCCGACGCTCACCTCTGAGTCTTCATGAAGGCCTGGATGATCTGTGGAGGCGGTTTTCTCCTCCATACGGCTTAAAGCAAACCTCATCAGGTTGCGGATTTTGCTGCCATCCTTCACTCGAACTTCTGGAGTGTCACTGGGCAGGTTGGGGAATGGACACAGGCAGGGCTGTTCAACTGTGCGTGCTTTTCTATAATTCTCCATGTCATGTAGCCTGCACCTGTGGAAATCGTGTATATGTAGTTTGTTATACAAACACAGAACCCAAAAATAGCTATGTATCAGAAAAGATACATTTTTATTTAATTAAAATATTGTTTATTTTGGTTTTAAAGACCCCGTGTCAAATTAAAATAGAAAAACAATATCATATTTCTATTGCAGTGTATTCGAAACAAGGGTGATTTACATTAATGACAACTTAGGGTAAATTCGTAATTTATTATATTAAATAAATATAATAAATTACGCCATTTAAAACATACATGTATTAACTTTAATACAGCATTAGTATTCAGAGCCGCACATAAAACGTAACGTTAACACAAACTTACTTTCCCTTCTTCTGCTAAAGTGGCTCTTTGGCTAGCAAGTTTAGCTGGCTGCAGCAGTTTTTCTTATAACTGCTGCCTTTTGACGGTCCATATGAATGAACTGCTGTCGCTCGGTTTCCACAATCTTTTTAATATGCTGTGTTGACTACAACCAAAACGACACAGTTTATGAAATTCAAATGTTATGCTAGCTATTAGATCGCTTATCCACATGTAACAGCGTGTGACGTCACTTGCCGATAAGTCTGCCATAAATGACAGTCTGCCGTAAAGTGCCGCGGGTGTTGAAGGGAAGTGTAGTTTTGAATTCATATTTTTATTATTAAGTCATTTCTAAAAATCGAATTGGTCTTAGAACAATTCATTTAAATAACCAAAGCATTTACATATAGCATTTAATTATGTACTTCTGGGTTCTGCCTGTTAATATAATTTTTTCTTTATTCTTTACGTAGCCTATATGAAGTTGACTATGCAGTTATACCGAGTTATACCATGCATAATATCCAGAGTTAAAATAATTAGGATAAGCTCTCAAATTAACGAGAATTCCTTTTGCTTTGCATTTTATTTTACAATTTTAAATTTAAAATTCATAAATCTCACGACTCTGTATGAAGTCTTCATTTCTTTTTACACATTTGCTGCTCCTTTTCAAAGTGCTGTTGTAACCGCAGCTCAAATCGTCCAGAAGAGTCATTTATAAGAACACAGCGCCACCAAGCGTTCATTTCACGAACCTTTCAGAGCCCTAATGACAGCCAGACTGATGTAGTTCAAAGATTTTGTAGTTCACTGAAAATAAAGCTAAACCAATATTTTAATAGGCCCAGTCTACTTTTTGTGATGCTGTCTGAACTAATTATAATAGCTAATGCCATTTACTGACCTAATTTTGGACTATGGTCAGTTAAAAATGTTAATTTATCAAATTGTGTGTCTCTGGAAAATAGATATATAGGCCTGTAACTTTGTCTCATTGTGAATGTGAACATTTTTGTGTCTGTTTGTTAATGAGGGATCTTTAGACACCAGTGCATTTACATTTTCATAAAGTAAAAAGATCAAATTTGTCCCCTGGAGTAAGACGGCCTCCAGAATTGGTACAGAAGAGTCATGTTGATTAAAATCTGGGCACAAATATAAATATACCTCTCAGATTAATCTCTACGGGATTCTGTGTTGTTTGCCAGCCGTTAATCCATTTTTAAAACAATTTTACATTCTCTTTTTTTTTTAGCTGTAGTAACTAAATTGTTTCCTTTATTTCCTATAATAACATTATCATCTTAAACCTAAGCTGGTATAATTTAATGCACATTGTTCCTTAAAGGGATATTTTTTACTGGGGCTCATTCCTTGTTAAAACGCCCCTGATCATAGCACTCTTTGAATTGCTTAAAATAGATAAACTGTTGTTTTCTTGATTGCTTGTCAACACTTGCTTTACTGTTTACATCTGCTGGCAAAGAATATCCTAAATGTACAGTATATGGTTGTTTTGCATGCATACCCACTGCTCTGTGTGTGTGTGTGTGTGCGCGCACTTGGATGGGTTAAATGCAGAGCACAAATTCCTAGTATGAAACCATACCTGGCCACATGACACATCCTTTCCTTTCCTTTTCCTTTTCCATATTTGTAAAGTTGCATTCCATCAGATTAGTGCTTTTATAAATACCCACGTCGAGCCAGACTTGGTATAAGAATTTGTATAGGAGCATGCATAATTTATACACATACAAAACACACTCAACATGTCAGAAGAATATTTTATCAAAAAATAAGAATATACAAGGGAACATAAAGGTGGCAAGCAAAAAGTTGAATGAATGCAGATGCAAATCAGGCCTAAGACAACATCTGCTGAGCAGATCAATTACACACACACAAAAAAAGCATTCACTGCATGCATGAGACATGTGCATGCTGTGCAACATTATTTCGTAGTCACCATAATCTATTTTGAGCATTAAATCAATAGATAATATCTTACTGTAAAAAAAATAATTCTTAAGGCACAAATAAAGAACGAATGTTTAAAGCATCTGTCCATTAATGATATCAATGCAATTGCTTGACATCATTTATAATGATCATTTATTTACAAAGATATGCAGGCGGTGATACAATTATGAAATAATGAACCTAAAGAATAGCATTAAAAAGCAATCAAATAAATTGTCATTATACCAAGAGCGCTAGTGAGGGATTGAGATATTCTGGCCTTTTATAGCAGACAGGCTTCTTTTTATCACAGCAGCGTGCACTTCGCCATTTGAAATCATTTTTAGGGTCAAGGGACACAGAAGTGCATAAACCCTTCAAAAGGTCCAGTGGATGTTTCTTATCCCAGTGAACATAACCGACAGAGATTGAAGTATCATACTCCTCCTGCCAGTACCAGTCTGTAGTTAGTAAACTGCGACGGAGACCGATCCAGCCATCCCCATCCACCTTGGTCAGGTTATCAGCCATATCTTTATGGAGAGAATCAGTTATAGGACAGGCAAACTGATTTCCATTATTCACGCAGTACTCGCGAGACTTCTGCCAAGTAAGACGGTCCTGTCCAATCGCAAATGCTCCAGGAACCAACACACAGCCATGAAGATCTGCATGCATGAACAAATGAACAGAGTTTTTACTATTCGCCTTCCACCAGCCAGGTTTGTGCACCATTCAGAACTGAACTGAGAACGTTTTTGCTTTTCAATTATAATTCAGTTCGTGAATGACGCAGAACTGATAATAGATAGATCGATAGATAGATCCAGAAGGGGGCGCAATGCAACGCAGTTTGAAACCGCCAGCAGAAGAATGCGCACTTGTAAAACAAAGCCGCCTAGACAGAGAACGCGTCTCTCACATAGACTGACAAAGGAGTATACTTTAAAGCAGGGGTGCCCCACCCTGCTCCTTTGATTAGAGCTGGAGCTAAACTTTGCAGGACAGCCGATCGCCAGGAGCAGGGTTGGGCACCTCTGCTTTATAGACTTTAACTGTTTGCGAATTGGAGCTTAGTGCTCGTGTATCCTAACAAATCCAAGTATTCCATAATATTTTCATATTTGCGGTGTAACGTTTCTGAATGCTAAACTATTATTTATTATGTAAATTATAGTCTTTGTACTTCAGTCGCGTTCCAACGGTGACACAGAGACGGGCTGGTGTTTGCTTCACTGTATTTTTAAAAAAAGTGCCAACTGGCTGTTAAGCTATACATTATATTACATTATAATCAGAGCTATGCTCGTAATTGCATTTTAAAGAGAGAAAAATAATTTAATTTCCCCCCCTATACACTCTCCCCTTAACCTTTGCACATTAAATATTGCACTACACTGTACATACCCACTTATAAATGTACAGATCCATTGCACATATACATTTGTATAAAAATGTATAAACATTCTGAATATACATTTGTATACATATGTCAATTCCTGATATAGTAAATAACTGTAAATAATGTTCATATCTATTGCATATTCATGATTACTATAGCAACCTGTACATTATGTTCATCTACTTGCAATTCCTGATTATAGTTACAGTTTTTCTCAGTCGCTTTGGTGCATTTCTCACAACAGTACTTACATTTGCACAAAAGTTAATGCATTTCTC
>JAUCMS010000028.1:15381758-15400180 GCA_032357445.1 Enteromius radiatus | reverse complement strand
CAGAGAGTTGTATGAAAGCAATTGATGCATGTCCAAAAGCATTTGCAATTGTTGGAAAGAATGAGAAACTGCTACTACAGTATGATGTGCACACATGACTAATTGTTTTGAGAAAGGCATTAACTGTTGTGCAAATGTAAGCACTGTTGTGAGAAATGCACCAAAGCGACTGAGAAAAACTGTAATACAAACTGTATATTATGTTTATATTACTGTATATCCATCTGTAAGACCTAAACTGCATTTCGTTGCCTTGTACTTGTACATGTGTAATGACAATAAAGTTGAATCTAATCTAAAAAAAAAATCTATTTAAATCTATGTATAGTGCCACCCCTAATAGATAAATAGACGAGAGAGAGATACAAATAGGGGATGGAGAGAGAGAGACTGATAGATAGATAGATTTATTTTACCTGGTTTTTTATTGATTGGTACAGCCGGACCTCCAAATATTACTTTTGAAGATATATATTCCAGCATATAAACGGCAATCGTTGTTGTTGGATGCCAGATTGTGGCAACTTGATCAGGTATAGTTACAACAACCGAAGAGTAGTTCGTGCCAGCGATTGCAGTCCAGTCAGTTGCTGAAAGCAGACCTCTGTTTGTGTGCACATCATCTTTACTGTCTGTTTCAGCGATCACCAAAGCTTTGCCATTTACCTGAGCGAGCTGCAGCAGGAAGCAAGCAAAGAACCTGTTTTCTGGGATCAGCTCCACAATGAGGCCTGGACTGAAAAGTCTAAGGGACACTATCTGCGTAGAATTTAGCAGCTGGGATTTCCGCAGGTCTGTAAACGGCAGCAGCGTCGAGGCAGAAGCCTGTAACTGGTTACTATTGTAAAATAGCGAGGACGCGTTTTCTGACAGCATAAGTAACTTGGTCTTGGTCACGTTGAAGATGGAAGGCACGATAAAGCTCCGACCACCAAACTGAGTGGGAAGAATCTGGTTCATTACCATGTTACAATTACAGCTCTCAGTCTCTACACAGGGGTGAGTCAATATCACAGCGACCTCTTTGCTGGATTTGACCCTCACAATAGAACCGTTGGTCTGAAGCTGGACTAGCTGGTAGGGATCGATACTGAAAGTCTCTTCACTGGCACCTGATGTTTGCTTAACTATAGTGACGTTATTTTGACTGTCCACCGCGTTGATAATGAGTAACTTGAATGAGCTGTATCTTATGGATGTACTGACAGGCCTAGATAGGTTGAAAGATTCAAGATAGTCTGGGTAATCCACCAAAGGGATCAAATAGTTTGTGCCAAGATTTACAGTTGGCTGGACGACAATGGACTGGGTGCTGTCTTGCTTCTTCATTATAGAAACCACTGTGATGTTTTTGTCACTGGTAATTCTGACAGATAAAATGGAGGGGCCTAGTTGATTTACTTCAGCAGACGTTGGAAACACAACACTCATGGTCTGCCCTGATTTTGGAATTTGAACGTCAATCTGTGTGTTTTCGTAGAAGACTTTGAAGTTGGTGTTGTCATGAAGGGCCGTGACTCTTAGACGGTTCGAAGTATCAGCTGGATAGAAGTAACCGATGTTCTCTGGAAATGCAGTGATAAAGTTGTCTCCATAGCCCTCTACTGCAAGACCTAAAATAACAGAGAGAACACACACATCAATTTGAAAACAGTTATCCCAAATAACTTAAAGTCGCAATCTTACAAGTGAAATAACAAAGATCAACAAATCATCCATTTCATTTACATTCATTTGTCTTTATCCAAGCCACAGTCATAGAGGACATCTCTTGCCTTACCTTGGCTAAACATCGATGCGATCAGCAGAAAAAGAAGCATGGTTATGGCTTGCTCTGTGTTCAGGCTCTGAAAGAAATTACAAACAACACATTGACTGCAAAATATGTTTTGCACCACATTAATGTGTGTAAATCAACAGAGCGTTTTCAATTGCATGCAACCATGGACATTGCCAGTAATGATGTCGTTGTAGTTTAGCAGTTAACCTTTCACAAAGAAATGCTAAAATTCATAATTCATATGTTGTGTTTCATTGTAATCAAAAAACCCAACTGCAGTTTGATTGAGATTAATTGGAGTGCACAATGAAAGACATGATTTTTGAACATTTTAAAAAATGAGCAAATAAACACATATTTTTGAAGGTTATATGCAAAACTGCTTGCCCCCCAGCCATGTACAGAGGCAAAGTGCTTTATTTTGAGGTCAAAAACAGGTTTTTCTACCATTTAAAATACATGAATGTATTCATAACTGTCAAATATATGATATAAATGGCACAATAAAACAAAACACTGAATAAATATATTATAAACAAATATTCTAAAATAGGGGTCCCCTAAAAAAAAATCTGTTATTTTGAAATAAAAATCACACTGAGGATATCACTTGACTTCCTCCTTCCCATTTTCCAAACATTTATGAAAATTCTCATTTATCTCACATTTTTATATGAAGCTTTTATTTGACGTCACCGGTGTGACCAACCAGATCTCGTGGCAATTTTTACATATTTTACGAGGTGGCTAATTCGTACAAATTCGTACGACCTCACATTTTTTCTAAATCGTACGTATTTTATGAGTTGCCAATTCGTATGAATTTGTACGAATGACCTAAACCAGGGGTGCCCAGGATCGACTGTCCTGGAAAGTTTAGTTCCAACTCTAATCAAACACAACTGAAGCAACTAATTAAGTTTTTTAGGATCGCTTGGAAATTAAAGGCATGTGTGTCTGATTAGAGTTGGAGCTGCACTTTGCAGTACAGTCGATCGGCAGGAGCAGGGTTGGGTACCCCTGACCTAAACCTAAACATAACCATCACGGGGTTTTAGATAAATTAGCACGAATTTGAGACCTCGTACGAATACATACGAATTGGTCATGAGACTGTGTTGGTGTGACCTATTTATTGTTAGGGAATTGTGTAAAAAAAAAAAATTAACCTACTTAATTTATTGAGTATACTATGACTGGTGATTGATTGTGTCACTACTGTGTTACTGTACTGTTTTATACTTTCCCATTAAATAAATAAAACATAATCTTCTTATTTCTTTTTTTTTCTTTATTTTACTACTGAAAAAAAAATAGAGAAATAATATTTAAAAAAATCTTTTAATATTGCTAAAAAAGGGAACACCAGTGACAAAAATGGTACATGTGGTCTTGAAATAATTGCAAAAAATAAAAATTAAAATTAAGCTGTTATTTATTTGTTTCAAAAGGTAATCTAGTAGTATTGTGTAGTAGTAGTTTTAAATGTAAAAAATAAATAAATATATATATATACACACACACACACATTTTAAGAGACTTTTCTGTAGAATGACCCAGGTGTTAATATCACACAATTCTTAGCACCCTACCCGAACATTTCTAATGTTCAAACCCTGGTTTCCACCATGCATGCAACACAGAATCCCGCCACAAATTAATTAGAACAAAGTAACTCATGTAAACTTGTGATAAAAAAAGACTTTCTAAAGACACAGATGTCAGAAAATTCTTATCAGCTTTCTAAAGATAACACAAATCAGCCACGACTAACAAAAAAGGCAACAATGTATTTTTTCTTGAAATTCTACATCGTGAAAGGACACATTTCAGAATTACAACAAACCATCTGTTTGCTACAATCTCTTACCTGATGTCTTGGTCAGCACCGTTCCTCTCTCCAAAAATCACCCCTTTACCCTTATTTTAGTTCCAACACATTTGACTTTCAAAATGCTTGGCTTTCTTTTAGATTTGCATAAGATCCTGGCTATGCCATACACTTCTGTATATACTTCATTTGATGCAATGTTTGAAATGCTAAATTCTGCTGTTCAATTCTCTCTAACAACATGTCATACAGTTTATCCAAGAGATTTGCAAAAGCATTTAAAATCATGCTTACGTGCAGACGTTTTGCCAGAAGTAGTCAGTGCAAAAACAGCCAAATGTGGAAATGCTGATGAAAACAAGATCACTCACATGTGATGCTAACAATTCACATTTACCATAAACATATACCTTAAATAAACCCATATGGATAGGATGAAATAAAGGGAAATACTTACAACACAGATCATGAATTGGAAAGTAATTTATTGAATACCAGTATTTTGTAAACAGGGCTTCATAAATACAAGCAAAACCCTGTTTATGATTGAATAACATGCTAACTTTGGTCTGGTTATGTCTGTAGGTTTCTGTGATTAAAAGGCTACAACACGATTTACCTAAATGACATCACAGAACGGTGGCGATGGTGAGCTGACAAAGTCAAACCAACAGAGGTAAACACACCCACAATGCACCAGAATAAGGCCAAGTAGGCTTGAAGGTGTCTATGATGTAATAAAGAAAGTGATCTTGTGACATACGCTTGCCTTTGCTTTAGATCATCATGCACGACATCAGACATTAATGTTTTGATAACTGTCATATTTGAGAGGCTATGCATTTTAGGTTTGTGCAACGATAGTATATGAAGCCGTATATTATATATTACTCATAATATCTAGTTTTATTGAGTTTTTAAATACGAATATTGAACGATCAAAGTCAGTGAGGCATTGAGAAACTTTTGTAAGTAAGCAATTAGATTATTTTTTACTAAGAACCACGATTAAACTATTATCACAATTCCCAACTCCAGGTCAAGCATTTCGGCATAAACGACAGGCCTTTGGGTAAGTAATGCTAGCATAATCATATTGTGTATTAAAGAATATATCATTAAAGTATTTGCCCTGTTTGTAGCAGATGGGCCTTAGCTTAGTGCAACAGGACACGCTTTTCCAGGAAAACTCTTTGTTGGTGTCCTGAGACACAGCAGCGCACAGGGCTTTCCAGGGCTTATCTGGATGCCCATCGGCCCATTTAGTGTAGCTCACGCTGTATTCGCTGTCATTGCCTTTCTGCCAGTACCACTCTGATGTGAAGAGACTGCGTCGCAGACCGATCCAGTGGTACCCAACACTTCCGTTTTTTTGCAGAAAGCTGGTCAGTTCTTTTTGAGCCATTTCGCTGCTTGGCGTGCTCAGCTGGTAAGATATATTTAGGCAGTAATGATGGGACTGGGGCCATGTCATCACATCAGTACTGGTCGTAAATTGTGCAGGATCTGCCGCACAGCCATTGGGATCTGTGAGCACAAAAACAAACATTGACACTTTTACAGTATGCACTGTGAATTTTGATTTCATTCACATTTTAATGTAACTTCAAGTAGGATGGTGTGATTTATATGAGATAGCATGAAATCAAAATAAATTTAAAAGTATTTTCAATTCATTTTTGCATGAAAATTTGGGATGCATGTTCATAAGGAAATGTCAGAAAAAGTTTTTTTTTTTAATGTACATTTTATGACCTAGTCATGCATTAAAGGTGCTCTATGCGATGTTGCAGGATTTTAGCGCGATTTCATTTTTTATCTCAAACCATATGCATAACCTCTTGATCGTCTTCTTGTCTGCCCTCTGAATACACTGGGAAAAAACCCGGTCTCGAAAGACAACACAAGCTGCAATACCAAAATAAAGATTAGGGGCAAGGGACGTGCACCAAAACAATAACAAACCACGGCCAGCCAATCAGCAAGAAGAGGTGGGGTTTAATGTGCGTGCAGTTGATTGTACAGCGTGAATCTGAGAGTTTTTTATTTTTATTTTTATTGTTAGTTTGATGTTAGCTCTGTAGCTGTCAGATTCACGCTGTACAATCAACTCTCTATTATGTGCACGCACATTAAACCCCACCTCTTCTTGCAGTAAGACGATCAAGGGGTTATGCATACGGTTTGAGATAAAAATGAAATCCTGCAACATCGCATAGAGCACCTTTAAAGTGGACAGTAATTTTTCCTGTAATGCTCTAAAAATAACAAAATTATTTGTATACAGTACTGTTTCAAAGTTTGAGAACAGAACACCAGCCCTGTAACTCAAAAATAAAGGTATTGTTTTACCTGGGTCTTCATTTAAAATGATAGCCGGGCTTCCGTACGGAATTCCACTCTCCATCTTCTCAAACCTGTAAACTCCGATCCTGGAGGTTGGATGCCACACAAGGTGCACACCATTAAGCGACACAGATATTGAAGAGTAATTTGAACTGGGAATGGGTTTCCACTCTTTGGAGTTTAGTAATTTGCCATCTATGTACACATTGTTCCTACTGGCAGTTTCTGCTATGATAACAGCCTCACCATCTGTGGAGTTGATCTGAACCAGGTAACAAGCGGCGAACATGTTTTCTGGTATGAGTTCTAAGACGAGGCCTGGACTGATAAGTCTGATGGACACCTTATTTGATGCACTGATGAACTGAGATGCTGTCTTGAGCTCTGGGAAGGGAATAAGCTCTGAATTGAAAGATTGAGTTTTTGTATTCTTGCCACCGAGCCTTATTTTTGTAGTGTTAGTCACCTGCAGCCATGTTGTATTTAGGTTCTTCACCGATGGCACAACAAACTTGTCACCCCACAGATTTTGTGGGAGAACGTGGCTCACCACCATATTGCAACCGCATCCGGTAGTTTCTATGCACGGGTGGGTTAACAGCACGGCCATGACGGCACTGGAGGACAGGTTAATGTTCGAGCCGTTTGTTTGGAACTGGTAAAGCTCATAAGGCCTGAGCTTTATGTTGAAGCTTCTTTCACCATCCGGGCTGACACTTCGAACGGTGATAGAGTTCACGGTGTACTCGGCGTTGACAACAATCAGCCTGAACGAATTGTATCTCCAGTTGTCCGGAGCTAACTGATCTGACATATTGTACAAGGATGCCATCATCTGATTGTAATTGATAAATGGGATTGAATACCACTTTCCGAGATTTCTTAAAGGTTGAACGATGTTAGACTGGACACTGTCCCCGCGCTTACTGAGCCAAAGCACCACGATCATTTCAGTGCTGTTGACTTTGACTAAAAGCGGGGCATTTGTGAACCGATATTGCTCGATGTACTTGGGAAAATGCACAATTTTAGTCTGCCCAGATTGCAGATTATAATTATATACATTTGTGTGGTTGATGGTGATGAAGACGAGGGTGTCGTCGTACAAAGCAGTAATTTGGAGCATGTTGGAGGACTCCTCTGGATAGTAGTAGGCAACGTTTTCTGGGAATGCCGTGATGAAGTATTTTCCATAGTTCTCAATCGATAGTCCTGTCAAATCATACATTTAAAATGAATTATTTTTGTACAGATATAGATATTTTGATATAGCATTCCCATAGTTCCCCAGACGTCCTTGAGCTGGAAAGCATCTGCGGTCTACAAACGTCTGGCAGACGTCTTTCAGATTTCAGTTTTACATTCATTTTAAATCATAAACATCGTAAAGACTTCTAATAGACACCTATTTGACATCTAAAAGGAGACGTCCAACAGATGTATTGCATATGAGGAAACAACCTAAATAATATATCTTGTAGATGTAGGAGTAGACGTCTCCTAGATATACATGTGCTTTCAGCGTCAGCACAGTGAGCCTAAGATTTCCTAAGGTTTTTAGTTTCTGCTGTATCTTTCGTCTCAAGAAACTTCAGCACAGAACAATATTTTACACCCAATGATTTGCTTGCCAGACATTTAATAAGTTACGAAATGCACAGTAAGGCAGTGTAATAGCAAAATAAATTCAAATCAAGGTGAAGACCTGACCATCTTGAACACTGGCTGATTGTACGCTACCCTTTACCTGCCATGAATTACATAAGAATATGCGTAAGGCCCCATAAAACAACAATCAAACCAATTAGATTTAGGGTCTATATATTTAGTGGTTACATTGTAAATGTGAGAGATCATTTACCTGAGCAAACCAATGACATGAAGAGAAGATGAAACAGCATTATGTTCACTCTGTGGTTCTCTGAGGTTTGACCAAGCTAGAAAAACAAAAAGAGATGGATAAATTAGACAAGCTGATACATAACCATAGCTACTTTGCTGAAAAATCTTCCTGATATGTTGGTCTGGTCTGTTTTGGGAGACCAATAAACAGCTTAGGCTGATTTTCAAATGTTTTCATTGTTGTTTTCCAGAGATAACATTTAATAATAAGAGAGATAAGAATTATATCTGAGTTAATCTATACAAGCGTTTGAGAGAAATATGAAGCTGTAAGTTATTATGTGAGGGAGATATTTCTTGTTTCAGTCATTTTACCATAATTGAATTAAACAAAACCCATTATTGTCACTGTTACATTTTTAAGTGATATAAAAAGTCACAAACATAACCCATGCAATAACAGAGTCCAGTTTGTAGTTAAACTACAGAATTCATAGTTTAACATAAGAAAAGAGTTTCTACATTTGTAATTCCAATACAAAACGACTGAAATATCCTCATATAGCGCATTTTCAATAGCAGCAGGCATGTAAACATACACATGTAGTTCAGTATTGACATAGTGTTATGTAAAACTGATGACTTACCTGATGCTTCAAGATCACAGGTCTTCCACTATCTGAGCAAAATAATCTCCTTTTGTGTGTTTTTCCAGCAACTCGCACCCATTTTGCATTCAAAACTCATTAAGTGTCTTCACGCAAGTTTGCATAATGAGCTGTTGACATATGCCTATTAGTCATAACACATGCTGTATATTCTCACAACACAATCTTCACTAAACTCCTCACTTCTCTATACTCAGAAAAACATACAAAAGCTGTCACTAGGGTGCCTTTCCCAAAAGTACAAATACGTACCATTTATGTAATAACGTGCATTTTAGGTAGCTACTAGTTTACGGTACCAATAAGCATCCTTTAAGGTTAAATAACAAAAAGAAATTAATAAAAGATAACAAATATGCATTTTTTTTTAATGAAAGCGTGAAAATGATGCGTGAACAGGCTAAAAGTTTGTTTATTTGGAAAAACAAAAAACTTACTGGACAATGCTATGCAAATGTTTTTCAGATTTCTTTTTTTTTTTGAAAGAACAAATTTATATTTTGGAAAAATAAAGTGCTAAATCTAATAATAAATGAACATTTATAGATAAACAATGTGTACATTGTGAACAAGATCTTGGCTACACATATTTAAAATATGCCATTGTGACAGAAACAACTTCACGTCTACCTTTATGTGGTTCTTTGTCTTTATTTTATCCTCTTTACAAATCTTTAAAATACTGCTCTTATTAAGCTACATCATCACAAAAACGTAAAGACAGTCTTTTGCCATTTTTTTTGTACCCAGCACATATTTTTTATTAATTTGTGAAACTGTTTCATCATAGGTCTCAATGTTTGGAGTTTACAAACCTCAGTTTTTAAATGACAAGAAGCATTATTTACTCAAAGACTGAGGTTCACAAGCTGAAGCATATGATCAATTAGTTCCTAAAAGCACTTAATTTACTTTATAGCAAACAAGACATTTGAAAGCAATTGTTTGTAGGCCAGTCATTTTTGAAGGGACACACTACAAGTTGTTGTTTTTTGTATCCTGTGTGAGAAAAATCAATAGGCTTTATTCCAATGCAATAACACTAACAAGCATTTTCAGGAAAAGGAAAATCCTCACTGTGTCAAGATGACTGGAACACAACATGAGGTTTGTATATTAGCCATCATTTATTGATACCACTATAAATTGTAAACTAAATTCTGGCAACTTTATTAACCTTAAATATTTAGAACGTTTAATCATCTTCCTTATTTAACCGTTATTTCCTTGCATATTTATCCCTTGATCTGGGATCGGAAAGTACAGAGGCCTTGAGTAGCAGATAGACTTCAGTAGAGTACAGCAGTGTACAGTTTCCCATTGGAAATCCATGCTTGGGCTTAGGGAAACTGAAACACACAGGCCCTTCGCAGCAAGGCCTGGCTCCCCGGCTCCCCACCGTGTGTATGACAAGTGTTGTGAGCTGTTACCCCTCTGCCGGTACCACTCTAAAGTCAGCAGACTGCGACGCACGCTGATCCAGAGCCTCTCATTCGTGCTGCCTATTGTATTTAGAATGCTGACCATCTCTGCATGATCCACTTCATTGCTCGGACTGAATAGCTCGTCACTTATGAGCATACAGTTCTGATGGGATTCAGGCCAGGTTTGAGGTGTGATGACGATGTCAAACTTAGAAGGATACAACAAACAGCCTAAAGGGTCTAAGTGCACACAAACACAACATTAATGTTTGAGTAGGTACATAAGAAGTGTACACTCTTAACAATACAGTTTTCAAAATGGTGTTATTTTAATTTTTTTGATGCCACAGAAGAACCATATTTGGTTCCCCAAAGAAGTGAACAGGTAATAAAAAACATGAAGAACCTTTGACATCCATAGAGTCTTTACATTGCAAGATTATTGATAGTGGAAAACATTGTTCTTCACACTAAGGAAAGCCCCAGAATGATTCTTATGGTGTCACATATTTTTAAGAGTGAACCATTTTTTCTTATGGTTACTTACAAAATTTTGGTTCTTTACGGAACCATAGATGTCAATGAATCTTTATTTTTCTGCCAAAATCAAGACCAAAATCCTATTACACTAATGTGTTTTCTTTAGTGGTTTTGTAAGATAATGTTGGAAACCTTTTGTACAATACTGCCATAAATTAGAATCATTTTTCTCAAATTCTAATATCCTATTTTTAGTAAACATTCAGGATAGTTTTAAACCTTTTTACCCAAAAGGTTTAACTTTTTGCTCTTACGACAAGTGCATATTAGGGCATACATTTGATGTATTTTATTCATTACAACTTCTATTAGCAAAAACAATGGTTTTTGTGTGTTACGTTCTACTTTTTGCTGTTCATAAACAGCTTTACTGTTTAAGTCTTTCATGATTGTATTAATGGGAGGTTTCGATTGTGAAAACTGATTTGCTACTGAGTCAGCCTTCTGGGTCATTTCTGGTATCTGGTAACATTTCGGCTTCATAATTATTTTTAGCATTCTACCAAAATAGTGACATGTTTAGATGTATGGAACACGCTCTGTATTCTATTAGAATTTCCACACTATTAGTTTCACATTCCACAGTCTATAAAAAGCTAAAGATTTGAGTTAAATTCGCTGTAGTTTTTTGAGTCATCACCATTAGCTCTCTAACTTTCTACAGATGAACATAAATTTTATAACCATGTCAGATACACTTTTTAGTAATTTTTTTGTTTGGACAAGAATTCTCCATAATATAGCCTAACAGGATGGAACTTTAAGAGCGGGACAAGCAGGAGAAGATTTCAAAAACTTAGGTATGAAGTGAGAGGTGACATTTACCTCCAATTATACAGTTAAATTCCAAAAATAAACTTATTTTTCTATTCTTATTATTTCATTCTATGTTCTAAATGACTTAATTTTAGACTATCTTTAGACCATAATAAAAAAATCCATATTTTGAAGAATTTTTTGTTTGTTTGTTTTGCCAAAACAACACTTGGACAACACTATAGACAAAAACACTAAAGCATTTTTCGAAATATTTTAAAGTCACAGAGGTTTAAAAGAAACAAAACAAAACAAAAAAAGATTTCAAAAGCAGGTTCACACAACTATTTTGGGTTTCCTAAAAAAAGCACCATTTTTCTTAATGTGAAGAACATTGTGTAAAATGGAAAGTTTCAATGGATGTTAAAGTTTCTTTATGGAATGATTAATTCATAACACATTTTTGTTTTTTGAGTTTTTGATCTTATACACTCGTGTTGATGCATAACAATAACTCACTACATACTGAAAGAACAATTATTAACAACGATTTCTTACCTAGCTTTCCGCTTAGAGCTATAGCCGGGCCTCCATACACATGTGCTCCCTTCTCAAACACGTACACGGCAATCTTTCTGGACGGATGCCAGATGACATGCTCTTTGTCAAGAGCCACTGACACCGATGAGTAAACCGAATCGGCGATGGTGCTCCATGCTGTAGATAAAAGCAAATCACCATCTATATACACACTATCTATGTAGTTTGTCTCTGCTATGATTAAGGCCGTGGCAGCGGTGGAGCTGACAGGCGCTAGGTAGCACGCAGAGAACATGTTTTCTGAGATGAGCTGAATGATGATGCCTGGAGCGACGAGCTGGAGGGAAGCAGGATAAGATGTGCTGATGAACCGAGACTCAAACTGCAGAGAAGGAAGAGGCAGGAGTTCTGAGGAGTAGGCATTCACAGTAGTCAATTCTAGAGCCCCGCTACTGGCTTTGATTTTCACAGAGGACGTCACATGCAGCCAGAAGTCGCTGGTGTTGAGTATTGAGGGTACGATGAATGTGTTATCCTGCACATGGTCGGGATAAAGTTGGTTTATCACCATGTTGCATCTGCATCCTTTCGCTTCTACACAAGGATGGGTCAGCATCACAGACACTACACCATCAGAATATATCGCAGTTTCCGTCCCGTCGGTTTGAAGCTGGACAGCATTATATGAAGGGAGTGTGTATGTCACATTTCCAGCCTGTTTTACAACTGTGACAGATTTACTCAAATCTTCTGCATTAATAATAATCAGCCTGAAAGAGCTGTATCTACTGGTGATGCTGTTTGCTGACTGATAATTATTAATCATCTGGCTGTAATTCAGTGAGGGGATTGTAAAGACGGTACCGTGATGTTTCAAAGGTGGAATAACATTAGTTTGCACACTGTTTGCTTTCTTGCTGATTGATTGTACCACAATGATGTCCGTGCTGAAGATTCTGACAGTCATAGAAGTATAACCGAGGCTGTATACCTCAGTATATGATGACAGGGACACAGTTAAAGGCTTTCCTGCTGTCAGCGTGCCTGAGTATGACCATACGTCTGAGGAGAAGACATCCACAGTGGTGTTGGGAAAGAAAGCAGTGATATTAAGAGTATTGACTGCAGCAAGAGGGTGATAGAAGGCTATGTTTTCTGGGAATACTGTGACGAAGGTTTTTCCATAGCTGTACCATGACTGACCTGTTAAATGTCAGCAGAACATGTCTTTTATTAGACCTCGAGAGGATAAAAACGCAACATATGAAATATGGATCTATTTAGAAAGAACTAATGATGCAGGTTTTACCTTGGCCAATCATTGCTGTGATCAGAAGAACAGTCAACATGATTTCCATCCAGATTGTAGTCAGTGATCTGAAAAAGAAAAAACAATCCATGTAAAATAATGTTTTTTTGTTGTTACAGTGACAATTAAATTTTGAATGTTATTCTAAATTGTATCAACTTAAATAGTTCCCATGCTAATTGTTCTCTTTACTTACATGGTTTTAAATTACGTTATTAATCTAATGAAATGTACAAAGTGCATTGACAGGCCACAGCGCATCAACACCGGAGACAAAAAAAAATGTAATCTCTCACAAGAGTAACATATTTTAAGACAAAACATTACATGACATTATTTTTTTTAAATAATAATTGAAATGTAAATGTAATGTTTAAATTTTATTTTGATATACAGCAGTTTCTTCAGTATTTGTGATATTGATATTGAAGTGCTGTCAGTAGTATCATCCTACAAACTCATAATTTTAAATGCTTCATTAATATAAGCCAACAACTTCTTAATCAGTACTCGCATCATGCAGCTATTTCTATTTTTAATTACTTTCTAGAAAATCGTTGTTTTAGAACGCATCAAGTTGTGTACTTTAATGTTTTTTTTGTTATAAAATCAATAAATTACTATTTATAAAAGCGCAATTTACATATTCAGCGAGGCATGCAGTCATCCTTCATTAGATTTATGACCGTTGAACACCTCTAAAATCTGTCTTTGAACTTGACAAAGATGTTCTTACCTCACGAGCGTATTACAGCCTTCTCACTGAACCAAATCGCATCGTGTCGTGTTTCATTTATAGCAAAGCATATTTGTCATTCAAAATGCACGCTCTTTTTACAACTTTGCATAAACTGCCCCAAACCTGCCTAAAAAACAAACAAAAAACAAAACAAAACAAAACAAAAAAAAAATCAAAATGTATTGATATTGAAGAGCAGAGAATTTCGTCAAGCTTATAATTTTTTAACATTTAAACATCACAGTGAGTTTATCTGAACAAGTTATGGTCACAGTTCACTAATTTACTCACTTAACTAAAACGCCAACGTCATTTTACTTCTTAAAAGAATATCTGCTTTTTCTTGCAAAACGGGCAACAAAAAGGAAGAGTTATGCATTTATTAAACAAATTAATTAGTGGCTTCACAGCTCTCTCTGTAAAACGACTGCATATCATAACTCTGTATAAACACACCCAGGTGATTCATAGCTGTATGTATGTTAGAGGTATCCATGACAGTTGGTCTTGTGCTTATTATAGTACTGATGCCTTAGTTTCGCTTCCGTGGAAATATGTTATGTCATATGACTGTTAGTTTCGCTTTCCCATCTGTTATATATAATAAGATGTACAATGTATTCGGAGACATACAGCCCGCAGACGCCTCACAAATTTCTACACAGTCGGTAAGACCTTTTTAACTACTTTATATTGTTTCTGTTGTAGTCCAAATCAAGAACGATATTTGCCATTTAATAGCGGAGGAATTATGTATTTGTTTATGCTGCTGCTGTTGTTTGCATAACAACAACAGTTCCGTGTCTGTCGACGTGCTGCATATCATTATCGTGAAAGTGAATTTATCGATATTTTACTGTAATAACAGGTTTTTATTTCATGCATTTAACGATTTTGTAAAGTTTCATATAACACGTTGAACATATTTGTATATATTATAAGCCTATAATTTAATAAAAAATTGCAATATCCCAATTATTTTATTATGCTTTACAGCAAGTGTAGACCAAAATACTGCTTGGAGTTAGTGACAGGACATAACTGTCAACATGGGAGTCCAAGGACTGAAGACCTTCATTGAGAGTAGCAACAGAAAGTATTTAAGAAGTTGGGCTTTTAGAGACAATCGACTAATAATCGATGGATGTAACTTATACTACACTCTGTATTTTGAATGCAATTTGGATCAGATGCATGGAGGAGATTATGATGCCTTTGAGGAGGTGGTCATACTGTTCTTTGAGAACCTCACAGAGTGTGACGTTCAACCTTACGTTGTACTTGATGGTGGCGCCGACCATACTGACAAAAAATGGGACACTCTTATGAAACGAAAACAGGAGAAAATAAATGCAGCTGTTGCCTTGTCAGCAGGGAAAAGAGCAAAGGTCCTTCCTATTCTCATCAAAAATGTCTTCAGACAGCTCCTTCATAAGCTGAAGGTACCGCTGATTCAGTGTCTTGAAGAAGCAGATTGGGAAATCGCTGCTTTGGCGAAAGAATGGAATTGTCCAGTTTTGTCCAACGACAGCGACTTCTATGTATTTAACCTCAGGGCGGGATTCCTGCCAATCACACATTTCCAGTGGAAAAGGGTGAAAGCAAACAGACGCACAAACCAAAAATTCATCCAAGCCAAACACTTCACAGTGGGGAAATTCTGTGAGTCCTTCAGGATGGACCCTGAGCTTCTCCCAGTCTTCGCTACCATCTTGGGTAATGATTATGTGAAGCTACAAAATCTCAAAAGCCTGAGCTGGGAGGAATACTCAATGCCCGACACGGAGCATGCCCAGATTGATGGTTTGCTTAACTGGTTATCCCAGTTCCCAAGGCAAGATGCAGCTGTAAGTGCTTTGCTGAAACTAACACGCAATAAAGAAAAACCCCTCGTCCAAGAAGCTCTTTCCAAGGGAATCCAAGAGTACAAGCTAAAACCTGGCTATCTTGCCAAGTTCTTCCACTCAAGGACGATTCCACCGATAGCTTCAACAGGTCCACTGAAAGTTCTGCCTAAATGGACCTTGGGACTCCTACTTGAGGGAAAGATGAGCTCTTCCATTATCGATGCACTGGTACATCAAAGGGTTTCCATGACAGTCCAGGTCGAAGATTTCCAATTGGCCTGTAGCAGTGAATCCTCTCGTCCCATACGCCAGGTGATTTACGGGTTGCTGTTGTTGGGAGAACAACTGACTGAAGATAAACTAGAGTTAGCCATCAAAACATTCACTGACACAAGCAAGTATTTTGTAGAGGAATATGGCAGACAACAATCAAAACTAAGCAGTCAGAAAGTTGAAGCTATAAAGACAAGGGTGATGGAAGGACTTCACCTGGAAAGATTATTCAAGGTAACGATCATGTCTTAGCTGTGTCTTATGAAGCTAAATTAAATGGTTTGTTTTTCAGTATTTGTCATTCTAATGTTTCCAGGAACCACACAATGTGCGGCTTCAGGTGCTCCTGGACACTTTGGGTGTGTCGTCTGAGATGTTTACAGAGATCCTACCTGCTCTACAGCTGCAGCTTTTCGTGACACGTTACTGGCTAGTAAACGCACAGCCTCCGCCGTCCAAGGTGCATCTCTGGGGGCTGCTGGTGGGAATGGTCTATGGACAGTTAAGCAGCACGCCTCAAACACAAAGAGGTATTGACGTTATCAAACAACATTATCCTGTTAGCAGAAGGCGTTCATTATATAGCATGCAATAAATTGCAATAAAAAAGCAACCTCAGGTACATGGAGCGTAATGACATGTAGTTGTGAGCAAATGATTACCTACATACTGTAGCATGGGGAAAATGGCAAAAACATTGCTGGGGTTTTTGAAATGTGTGTTAAGCGAGTAAGTACTTTATCAAAATGCATGCTGTATATCTTTTTGTTTGGGGATATAGACATGCTGTTAAAAATTAAGAAACTACAAACCGGCCGAAGAAACAGCTCTCTGGAGCATGAAACGGCTCATCTGTACAGCCAGTGGCAGTCCTGCCTGAAGTGGAGCCTCTGTCTCAATCGCTTACTGTGTTTTCCCGTATCTGAACCAGAGGTTGCACGGTACAACATCTATTTATTACTCATAAACCATCTTGAAAGCTTTCACTGATTATTTATAATAGTTATCATTTTGATTTGCATAATTAATAATCCTGCTTCCTGGTTGTAACCTCCCAAATGTAATTTAAAATGTTTGAAAATAGAAATGATACTTGTTTTAGTAAAAACAAACACACATATACATGTAAAATATTAGTGCTGACAAATGATTATTCGCATCCAAAAGTTTTTGTTTAAATAATATACATGTCCGTACTTGTATATTTACTATGTGTGTACTGTATATAGGCTATATGTAACATATTTTTCTTAAATATATGTATATATGTATGTATGTGTGTAAGTATATATATTATATATACATACATATATATTTAAGAAAAATATGTTACATTTATATATGAAATGCATACATGCAGGTACATATTTTCAAAATATATGCTGCATGTGTGTGTATTTATATACAGGCACGGATTACCGAACGGGCCGTCGGGGCCGTTGCCCAGGGGCCCTAGGGCTGCCACGGGCCCATTGTATGTTTGAATGAAAGTTGTCTGAACGTTTTGCTCAGGGGGACACGAGAATGTTCCGGCAACGTTGTGTGGAGGTTTCACTCAGGGGGCGACGCAAACAGTTTCCGAAGTTAGTGTTGTCCAGGGGGCCCACGGAAAACATTTGCCCAGGGGCCCACCCGACCCATAATCCGTCCCTGTTTATATATGTATAATTAATATACACAATACACACACATTTTTTTGGATGCGATTAATCATTTGACAACACTAAAAGACACATTAATAATTCAATGACCTAAATATACGAATAAAAATTATTTTACTATCTATTCATCAAAGATTTCCTAAAACATGTATCACAGCACAACTGTAATAACTGTGGTGATAATAATATGTTATCTAAATATTTCTAAATGTACATTTTAAATGTGACCACTGGTGTTGTTGCACATGATTGCTAAATGTGTTGTTCTGGTGTTGTGTTTAGTTTGTACCGTGGAAAACTGGTGCACCAGATTGTCGAAGAGCTCAAGAGAGGAATGACAATGCACTCTCTGCTGGTAAAGGGATCAAACACCGAGCGGCTCTTCAAACAGCTGAAGGATGCGGTTGTGAGCTTGATGGGAAATCACTTCATCAAGAAAATGAGAACGGGGCTGGAGCACAGAGCTGCTGGGAAAACACGGAGAGACTGCAACGGCCAGAATCAGGCTGTAGACGAACTGAGCGGTTGCTTTGAAAATCTGACGTGTGAGGATACTAATGACTGTGAAGAAGAAGATGATGATGATGATGGGAAAAGGAGAAAGAATAAAACCAAGGATTACAAGGCTGAAATTCCTGATGGTTCCTACACCATCCGTACCAGACACAAGGCTAAAGCTCGCAATGCTGATCATCCCTCTAAAAAATGTGAAAGGAGATGCTTCGACTAGCCCTTAAAGCAGGGGTGTCAAACTCAGTTCCTGGAGGGCCACAGCCCTGCACAGTTTAACTCCAACCCTAATTAAACACACCTGATCCAACTAATCAGGTCCTTCAGGCTTAATTGACAACTGCATAGTATGTGTT
>JAUCMS010000028.1:15344353-15355625 GCA_032357445.1 Enteromius radiatus | reverse complement strand
ACGCAAATTCTGCCTTATGTGCGTACGCACACTTTAAGGATGAAATCTACGCAAAGTTTTATACATGAGGCCCCTGGGGCCTATTCCATAAAACAAGTTTACCAAATGGCCAGGTTTATTTCAGTTAGTCTGACTTATGCAGAGTTCAGAATGCATGATTTTAGCCCTGATTTTGACTCGCCGAGAGGTTTTGAGAAATCGTAGACAAATGCCTGAAATCACAGGCAAATCGGTGCTTGTTCACGCGAGTGACAATCACACAGTGTGAACTATCAAAGAGGCGATCTGAGAGAATCGCCAATGTGTCGCCGACACCCATGAGATATTTGGCATGCTAAATATCTGGACCTGTCTGCGATTCAAAATCACGCCGACTGAGAAACATCAGCGATTACTTACAGCCAATAAGAGATTTGGGGGAGGAGTTACGAAGTAATAAAAGGGAAATGTCCTCCTCCATAATCTTCTTTACGTTGGAAATGAGTGCACATGCAATTTTTATGGCAAGCTTATTTTGCTTGCTATCATTTTTAATAATAATCCCAGTCTCATGTGAGAACTCCGGTCTTGCACACGTGACCTTGCGCTGTTTCCATTTCACTTCTCACGTGAGTTTGGCGGTGAGAGTTTTCGCGATTCTTCCTACTGTAAAGTCATACAGTGTGAAACCCCGTCGTCGATCCATCATGCAGTGTGAACACAGCAGCGACTGAATGCTACCCCAGTTAGTCATGCAGTGTGAAAAGATCTGTGACAAGACTACTTTGAAAATCGGGCAGTCTGAACTCGGCATTATTGTCAGTTTACTTGACTCTAAATAAGTCAGAGAGTAATTGAAATAAGCATGGATTGTTGGGTAAAATATTTTCATGGAATAGGCCACTGGAAATAATCACTAAGTTTATTTATTATGTCCTGATCAGAAAACCATGGATTTCAATAGGGTGTACTAACTTTTTCTCATGACTATATCTACCCTATGAATAATCATCTTCAATTGAAAAAATAAATAAATAAAAGACCGTTAAGAAATCCCATTGATTCTTTTGTGACACATCAGGAGGATGTAGGCAAGTTTGAAAATAATGAAAATTGGAGCTACAGCAGACAGCATATTAAATTAATGCCCCAAACTTAGCTCCTCACACAAAACAATTGTATGGTTCAAGACGACTAAAAATACACATGACCAAACTATATGGACTAACTTTCTGGAACATTTTGCCATTTTCTTTTACGTAAATCTCTGACCTTCGACTGAAGAACTCATTTTGTGCTCCGCAAATAAAGAAAACAACACAGGACAACCTTTCACATTTCAGAAAGCGGAAAACAATTCAACCTCTCATTGTCCTCTAATCAGTATCAAGAATGACATGAATCTATTATCACTAAGATGTGCTATTTGATTGACAGTTTTTCCTCTACAATTACAACATGTTGTTAATAGTAAAACACTAAATCGCTTACTAGCAAGCGTGACATCGAAAGCAAGATAAGCCATTTATCATCTCACTCAGCCAGCGACGTGAATCAAAAATAAATAAATAAATCAAGCTTTAATTGTTTTTGTGTCTCCCAGGCCCCATTATCTGGGTCCCAATTACAAACTCTGCCTGGTTCTCTTGCTGACAGAATTGGGCCAAGTGCAGGTTCAAGGCCATGCAGATGCAGGACAAACTGCTCTCTCAGCGCTCGCCATTAGATGATCGAGACTGATCGTCTGCAGTCCACTGAGAGGCACAAGGTCATGTTCACTTGAGCAGAGCCTCCAGTTGAAACCGCACTCTCCCCCATCAACCTCTTAAACTGTTCTAGAGTGAGAGCTTACGTATATGGTATGAAACTAATTTTTAAGAAAAACAAAGCACACAAAAAGGAGGAGGAACAATGCATGTCACTAAAAACACTGACAAAAGCATTCTCGGGTCCTGCCATGCCTTCATTAATCCTCACTCGGAGTCCTCCATCTGACAAGTTGAACATTACGTAACACTCCTAAACAAATACGCAAAAAAAATTCTTTGAATGGTCACACCTGGATTTCATCTTTGTCTATGGAAATATTTACACTTTTGATAGTCAAAAGTCAAAACGCCTCCACCTTTCTCCTTTGCTGAAGGTTGAAGGGCAGTCTGCATTGTTCCTTAGTACATTTCATTAATCTGAGTCCTTTTGCTTTTGAAAAAAGCATTGTACATGCATCTATGAGAGCGAAATAGGGCCATAGTGCAAAGAATTTACTTCTCACTTGCAAAGCACATGGCTCAACAGAATGTGTTTGGCAATTGTTTATTTACTATATTAGGAATAAGTAAGTAATTTTAAACATTCACCAACATTGTAAACACCTATAAACACATTTTGCACTGCATGTAACAAGCCCAAATGTAGACTGTTTGTTTCAATGTTTTTTGTTTGTTTGTTTTAAGAGTCATGCCACCTTTTTGGGCTACATTCTTAGAGAGAAAAATCACATTTAAATTATTAAAATAATCCTACAAAATCCTAGACAATACATTTACATATGGGTGGGTTTGCAAATACTTTGATACCATGTCTAAACAATATCAAATTTAAGTTATTTAAATCATCCCTGCATTATTCAAATAGTTTGTTTGAGCAATCTGAACCAACTCAAAAAAAAAAAAAACAAATGTTTGCGCAACCATGTAATAATGGAATGACTATTCATTTTTGAGCGAGCTAACTTTAAGCACTTATGCAATATTTTGAGAACAGAAATACTAGTTCCCATACAGCCCAACTAATAATTATGAACAACTTTAGTGATAATGCCTTAGTAGGTACAACTAATAAAAATAAAACGCATTAGGGCTGCAACGGATCGTAGATGATCCGTGATTCGTACAAACCAATCCTCACAGTTTGGCAAGCACGTGATTCGCTGTGTCACTATTCAACCATCATAGAGTTAGTTATCATCTGCACATGTTTTGCCATGCTAGTTCACATATTTTAGCCATTTCAGACCAATCAGATGATTTGTCGTTGAATCAGGACCCGTGCGCCATTTTCCACGCTCAGCCACTGGACACAACACCCATAGCGCGAAAAAAGGGATGTTTGGGGTGTTAGTGACCACATTAATAAGTAATACTACCTTAATTTAATGCATACAAAGTGAGAGTTGAATTCGGGATAAGAACAAATGAAAGATTATCATTTACACTGGAGTACATCCAGGCTCAGAGATCATGCAGTTCAACAAAAACAATAAGCGGTATTGTCGACTACGAAAGTCTGTTCTGAGAAGAGTGTTGTTGAAATAGAACAGAGCTTCCCACAGAGAAAGAAAATCTTTTTTTCTCCAAAACCAAGGTAAACAAGGGACCAAACTTCCAAGCCCTGGCTGCTCAGTGGTGGGAAATCAAAAGATTGATTCCACTTGTGAAAATACCAAACTAAAACTATCAGGATTGCATCACTATGTTATGCTGAAACACATGCTACAACTCCCTAATTTCTTGTTTGCTATGATACTGAATGTGCTTTTGGATTTCCTTAACTCTGCATTTCTGATAAACTGGGTTAGGATATGAAACAAACATCAGGAAAGCACTCTGTATCAGTGATCACACACCTCCAGCTACTTCTCAATCGGTCACCTAAAACTAATGTGAGCTTCAAAGGAAGTTAAATGCACTGCAAAGTTATATATAGATGGAGCCGGGGCTGCTGGGACAGAGAGCGGTTTATAATCTTCCTCCTGGCTGTCCTGACAGTGCCTGCAGGCGGAGGCTCTCTGGAACTGTTAGATAGCAGAGAGATGTCAGTCCACAAGTGCTGTGAAAAAAATAGGACAGGGCAGCGAGAAAGAAGGAAATCCAGCGGAATGAAGCGGTTTTCTTCACACAAAACCTTTTACACACACATGAAAAAAGCAAATAAACCCTTCATATCTACCAAGGGGTGAACAGACAGACACCCACTAAACTCTCCCTCACCTTCGGCAATTATACACAAACATATCGCTCTGTACTGATCGGCATTATATTACTTTGGCATTAGAATCCTCAGTTAAGGAAGTACTTTTCCTATTCATTTTCTCTATGGAGACTTCAAAAGCAATAACCACTTGAAAAAAAAACAAAAACAAAGGAAGACACATTGTGACCCAACACTGGCAATTAGCCTGCAATATAACTGGTTTGTGACTAAAATTGAGTCAGCATACTTGTGAGACAACTTCAAGCAAACCACTTTCGAAAGACATTTGTGCTCTGCTGAAAAACCAGTGAAAAATAAGGCCCTTACCTGCCTTTTAAAAATTTGTAGGCCTAAATCTCTAGTTATGCCATATTAGAACATCATCTTGGATTCAGCCTTTTTGGTCAGCTTGTTTTCTTTCAACTGGCACAGGTTTTGTATTTCCATTTCGAACCGATTGATTGCAGGCCTTTCATTCTGATTTAAATGAACTGATCCCAGGTTTTAAGCATTATTGGTGGATAATTTGGGCAATGTTCACTCAAAAACTGGGGTGAATAAGCTCACATGAAACCGAAGATCAGTTACAAAAAAATAATAATAATTCTGTGTCAACTGAAAGAAAAGTGGATAAAACATTAAATACAATTAGCATAACAAAAAAATGTAAAGCAACTTTTGAAAGTGTTCATTTTTGAGGATAGTAGGCTTACAGAAGCACATCTCAATATCACAGTGGTATATGTGTTTAGTTTATCTTCTTATCTTTCTTAACATCTCTGTGGAGATAAAGGAGGAGAATTTTACTTCCGGCAACCTATTGTTCTCTACTGACCATTATTATAACTAGTGACTCGCTTTGTCACCTGACACTCCACTGCTTTTACATTTCACCACAGGCCTTTTTGTTTAGCAAAAGGACAGAAAAGTGCAAACAGTCTAATGTCGTGCACTAAATTGTACACACTATTGTAACAAGCATCCTGTAAACTACAACGGTGCTGGCATGCTTTCTGACTTCCCATCATTATACCTGATCAAGTCCTGCTTACAAATCTTTGCCAACAATTCCCAAAACTAGGTTTTCATCTCACAGCGCCTACATACACAAGCACTCCCTCTTCCAGAGTATGATGAACTGGACTCTGTCACCCCATTTACTCCAGGTTTGTTGTCACTGGCACACCCGTGCTTGTAAAAACATCTAGTCAAGCACACCACACAGTGGCAGTGAACTTTAAACACCGCATTAACCAGAGAACGACAGCATGTTGACTGCGGTGTAGTTTACTACTCATGTGAAGCTTATATGGTTACTCTGGGCCTATTTCGTGAAAGGACACAACAGTTCCTGCTCTGCTCTGTTTGATTAGCCGCAGATAACAGATGTAGCTGTAGATATCAGCTGAAAAGAAACAAAAAAATGTTATGACACTCTGTGGCTAAAGTGAGCGCGACTGTGCATAAAAATGAAACAAGACGGTATGCTGATATCTATATTTTATAACGCTCTACTCCCTGATACATGTGTTATATACGACCAAAATAAACACATTCAGTAAAAACAACGGCTGTATGTATCACTTATTTTCACTCTCAACTCAAGTTTCAAGCTACCTGCGTTTGAGGAAAACCTACGGAATTAACAACAACACTAATAAATGTCACGCGCCACACGGTAAAATACGGTTAACCGGTTGTTTTGGTGAGAACATTGACAGCACCGCACATGACGGCTGACCTTAAAGCTTCTCCTGTCGCCGGTGTAACGTTACGTTGATTTCCGTTGTAGTTGTTAATTGGAATGGCTGTCGCTCGCCAAGCGCGAGCGGCGACAAACACGCTCGCTTTCCGCTAATGTTTAAATCACACCAGCGGGTCTCTAATTATGTTTTAGCTGTGTTTTTATGGCACACATTCACACCGAACGCAGTGTGGAACAACGTCTAAACAAACGGGGCTTTGTCTGAGCCTCGCACTGGGGATTTTTTAACGCTATAAAGCCGGCAATGGGTCTCGGAATAAGGAAAATTGGCTTTTGTCGAAACTTACCAGCGGGTCCTTTTTCTTTTGCATCTTCCGTGAGCTTTCGTCAGGACTGTCTGACGGCCGTTGATGGCGTCATCGCGCAGGGCACGTAAAAGGGGGCGGGGCGACGGAAACAGACTTGGGAGCTGTCAATAAATTTAACACGTTGATCACGTCAAACATTTTACTGTGCAACAAGTCGCGGATGACTTCGTTCTTAGAAATCGCATCGTTCTTAGAAATCAGTTATAATGATATAATATTTGCACAAGGTGTAAATAGACACCGCCAAATCCACAAAAGTAAACTAGCTCCTCTCTCGAAACTGAATATAATAGAGTTTTCTTTAGGTAACGTAGTGTTGACAAATCGCCTTAGGGATCAGAAAAATACACCGTAAATAAGACAAGTGCAATAAAGCAACGCCTGCTACTTCATCAACCATATTGTTCTATATGATTACAATTATCCAAGTGTCCTATTATTTATTATTATTATTATTTTAATTGCTAAAACGATTTTTAACCGATTTAGTTAATAATAACAACTCTGCAATTTATACATTTAATAAGTTACTCATTTATTAATTCCCGCGCAATGCTTTTCAAAATTCTATCATTTTCATATTTATCTGTTTCAAATTGAAATGATGGTGATTATATCTGATGGTGTTACTTCACCTCCTGATTTTCCATCCATCATCATCGTCATAGCCAGATGCCCTACAACAGATCCGCAGCGCCGCCTCGCGGAGACAGCTGTTTCTCGTTACCAATGACAACTGTTCAAACAAATATATCATAACTGAACACAAACTGCGGTAATATAGTATATCGTGTGTTTGGGAATTAAGAAGGGCTATAGTGTGTTTTGAGTGTTGATGTTCATTTGGTAACAAATAAACTTATGCTATTGGGAAACATGAGCTCACCGCTGAACATCCTGAAGAAGAACAAACGAGCTCCTCTACCAGACATACAGACTGAAGGGTAAGTTCCAACGGAATGCAGCAGTCAAAAATGCTAAATACGCCAAAAACTAGCCTACTAAAGCTTAAGCATGTGCAAATCTTTTTAAATGATGTGACACTGACACAAAAATATGAAGTTATTTTCTATAAACTATGCTAGAAATGACACTAACTCATATTAGTACCACATTTCTAGTACCACAACATCATATTGTCTTCTATTTTTTTAAGTGTATTGTGGTCCATATTATATAGTAATACTATATATATAAAAATGCAAATACAGTCATATATAGGATAGAATAAAACAATTATCTACCAAGTGATGCATTGTTCAATTAAACAATGAAAACATGTATGGCCAATTAATTTAAAACATCCCACCCTCCACATATAATCACAGAAATCTGCATATTATCAAGAAGAGAAAACTATATTTTGTTTTCAGCAGAAAAAAATGTATACAGGTTTGAAACAACTTGAGGCAGTCAGAGTACATTACATGTCAGAATGACAGTGCTTGGTAATCAGTGAGAGACTACAGTTTGTACGTAATCTACCCTGTAGTTCACGAGAAGCATTTGGTATTTATAGTAATATTGCTATAATTTTGCTCATAATGTTTCTGAGATACAAGCTTTACCTGTTTGCCTTTACCTGTCAGTAACTTGACGGATGACTAGTTATTGTAGTTAAGTTTTCATAGACATACTGTTTACTAGTGAGCTTCCATTTATACCATTTATGTTAATTCAATTTATGCATGATAAACACAATATTTGAAAAATATTTGCAAAATACCTCAATGTCAGCACTCATGTTCGAGGCGGCAGTCTCTGGAGTCAGTCAGGCTGTGTTTTCTTACAAACTAATGTCATGTCAGGCAGGGCGGTGTGCTTTTGTCGGCATTCCTCCTACGAGGAGGGACAACTGTCGACGTTGAGAAAAGGTGACACAGTGTACTTTTAAAGGACAAAGCAACCACTGTTTCTTTTTTGTCAAAGTTCTAGAATACTCAAAGATACTGCATTACAAAATCAATCTTGGCCATCTTTGAAATAATCAGGTGGCATCTGTTTTTGTGATCTAGGGAAAGAAAGCCTTACAAAGAAAGGTCAAACAATGGTAAGACTTACAGACATTTTATGGTTTTCCAATCTGTCCTAACAAGCAAATAAAATGCCAAGATAAATGTCAAGAGTGTGAACTGCTTTTCTAATGCCATGTATCAAACGGCAGGTTTCCAACAATGCCTGCAATGGACTATAAAAGCATATGGGGGATCAAATTTGAATATAGAAAGTGCATAGAGAAAATACATCAGTGAATGATATAAATCACTTCAATGTGTGAGTTTTGATGTTTCAGATTATGAAGCTCAATTATTCAGAGGGATTTTCCCACAAAACCAGCCACACATCAACGACAATGTTTCCGCTGTAAGATCAAAGGTTGTGCAAAAGGCGGCAGCGAAAGAAGGTACCGTGACTGAATTGACCAATTACTGAAGCTGTTTTTTATGAAAAGTTAAAATATGATATCTCACAAATCTTCTCTAAACATGTCACAGCTCCGCCGAGTGATTTTGAACTTATGTCAAGTATGATGCAGAAGATTGTTCATCTTGAGAGAAAGGTGAAAACTCAAGCTGTGGATATTGAGCATAAGGTATGTCTCTTCCTTTATCCAGGTTTGTGTTTACAATCAGCAGTGTTATGTCAGATGTCTCCAGGAGGGCGGCTGATTTTCAGGTGTCATTTGGTATTAGCTCCTAATGTCCTTGCATTTCATGCTCAAGGCAAGAAGAATAGCACTTCTGGAAAAGAAACTGAATCTCTTGCAAGAGGCAAAAGGTAATATTATTATTTGTTAAAAAGAAATATTAAGTTAACCTAATATAGACTTATTATGAGCCAATCATTTTTTTTATTATTAGGTCTGAATCCTTTTTAAATCCCCCACAATTGCAATGAGAAAAAGAAAATGAAATATTGTTTAAAATTATGATTTATAATGTAATAGAAGTATTTATTATTGTAATCTATGCTGATTTTAACAATGTAATTGTTTTGCTGCATGTTCATTATTCATCTAAGCATTATGTTGATTTTAATACATAAAATGTAATTTATTAATATCATTGTAAGTATTTATTGTTGTAATATATGCTGGTTTTAATAATATATATATTATCAGTATTTATCTGTGCATTTACCTAATATACATTTCAGATATTTATTACTGTAATCCATGCTGATTTTAATCATTTAAACGTATTATTTATCTAAGTATTTATCTAAGCTGATGTTAATAAATAAAATTAAATAGTATGATTATTAATAGAAAGTATTTTTTTATTATTGTTGTACTCTATGCCGATTTGTTTTAAAGTCATATGCAATTCTCATCAATTGAAGAGTTATATAATAATTTAACGAGGCTCATTAAGTAACAAAACGCAAACAAACCCAATAATAAAACATCTGGGCATTATTACAGGTGTGAATAGATAATATGAAAAATATGAACCAGACAGACAGGCTAACACTGAAGTAATAGTTTTTGCAACCGGTTCAGCAGTTCTGTACCAATGTGTGTGTATTTGGTTTCAGAGAAATCTACAAGTAATGAGAAGCAAGCTGAAGAACTGGTTACCTTGTGCCTTAAGCTTCAAAGCCAAGTGTGGGAAATGGAGGTAAGCAGCTTTGTGTAATTGTTTTCTTTGTTATGGTATTATGCAAACAACAAGGAGTTTCATTCCTGTATAATTACACCACAAATAAGTTATTATACAGAATGCCATTTTCCCATCCACACAGACATTTCTGAAGGATTATGGAATGGTCTGGGTTGGAAGTTACAACAAATATGATGAGCAAGCAAACAGCCAACATCCTAGAGCATCTAAAGCACGCAAGACTTTCAAAATAAACTATGACCTGGTCCTGCAGAACATCCAGGAACTCAACATTGTAGCAGGGGAAGGGGAGTCTCATGTGACCGCCACTCCTGGTGGAGCTAAACTTACCCAGCAGTCTTCCATTCCTCTATGGCTCTACAAAAACGGCATTGTCATGTTCTGTGGTCCATTCCGCTCCTATCAAGAGCCAAGCACACAGGTTCAGTTCATCTCATGCTTGATCATCTACGTCACTTGGTTTGACTACATAAATTCCACAGCCAGCTTCCGTTTACTCCAGATGAATCAACAGATTTGTCACTCCTTGTGAGATTTGCCTTCTTGTTGTAGGAATGCATGCAGGACTTGATGGATGGGTTTTTTCCTTCTGAGCTTCAGGAAAGGTTTCCTAATGGTGTACCCTTCCAGGTGTGGACTGTTAATTAATGCAGTTTTCATCATCACTAATATTGCTCATATTTAGGATAATGGATATAACAAATCCCTAACCCTATACACAACCGTTCAAAAGCTTGGGCTGATCATATTTTTTAAATGTTTTTGAATGTCTCTTATTCTCACGAAGGCTGCATTTATTTGATCTAATAATACAGTAATATTAACACTATTTGAACCTTTTTTTTCTATTTTAATATATTTTAAAATAGAATTTATTCTTTTGATGGCAAAAGCTGAATTTTCATTAATTTAGTCTTCAGTGTCACATGATTCTTCAGAAATCCTTCTATGCTGATTTGGTTAAAAAAAATGCATTCATTTTCAGGGGTTTTGATCAATAGAAAGTTGAAAGGAACAGCGTTTATTTGAAATAGAAACCTTTTGTACATAAAAATGTCTTTACTGCCACTTACAATCAATTTAATGCAAAGTTGCTGAATAAAAAGGATTTAATACAAAATCTGAAACCGTACTCACTGTATAATGCAAGTCTTCAATTTTACCATGTTACTTGCATTATCACTCAAATTAAGTCAAAATATTGTTAAATATCACTGTTTTTATGTGGTGTGTGAAAAATCCCATCCCATTAATTTAAACAGAAGTGTGCTTCAATTATCGTTACAGTGATCACTCTTTAACTGGTATATATATATTCTTGAATTACAGGTTCATGATAAACGGGATGAGGAGTTCATAGTTAGGCGACCAGGGGCTGAGTTTCCTGGAAGAGGACAAACTATAGACGGAGCAGAAAGGCATTCAATTGACAGTTTTGAGCAGACCAGCTCCACAGCGCCAAAACAGACTCAGATACCAGGTTTGAGCAGGATTTTGGAATGGTTCACTGTTACTGTATTACAGTGGTTCTCAATTCCAGTCCTCGCGCCCCTGCTCTGCATATTTTCCATGTCTCTCTTTGTTAACGCACCTGATTCTAATAATCAGCTCATTAGAAGAGAGCT
>JAUCMS010000028.1:15298806-15327793 GCA_032357445.1 Enteromius radiatus | reverse complement strand
TATTACTTTGCGTGATGACGTCATTGCGTAATCGCAACGTAAAACGTCTTTATGTAGTATACAAAATAATTAATATTTTCTCAAATTGACTGGCCATCTCAGAAAAAAAACATTATTTGAAATATGTCCATTTAGATTTGTATGAAAAACATAGTTAACTATTTCTAAAAGTATACAAACACTTTTTGATAAGATTTTTTTTATTTTTTAGTTTTAATTATTTAATTAGACTACAAATCTCACCTCATCATTCTTCCCAGTGATTATTTCCAGGATAAACTGAGATGCCCCCAAGCTGGCTTCTTAAAACTGATTAAATATTTAAAAAGAGCCAAAAGAGCCGTTCTTTTGAACGACTCTTTGAAAGGAACGGATCGCCAAGATCCGGATCTCTTCAAAGAGCCATAAATCCCATCACTACCTCAGTGGCACTGAAACGCAGGACTCTTTTTTTTCAACCGTTATTCTAATTCTTCTTCTGCGTTTTGCTCGCGTGCCAGCTTGAGGCATAGAACGCCCCCTGCCGATTCATTAGTGACCTGCAGGCGAAGACCAATCCAGCTTGTTAGCAATAAAATATCACATTCGAGGCCCTGTTCAAAAATCGAAATAACCCACAATTTAACCATGTTTAATATTGTGCTATAGTATTAATTGTCAGCAACTTGAAGGAGCCCATTGTACTCAATGTTTAAATGTTGTGTTGCAGACAGCAGATGTGATTATGTTATCATTTGTATTTGCATTCTTTGTTAATTCCTTATAATGTATACAGTTCATTACATTGTTGCCCATTGTCTTAATAAATAAATGAAATGCAGAAATTTGCATTACTGCTGTTTCATTATGCTTTCTTTATACGATATAGAAATTATTAGATTAATTGTGTGGCCCCAGCAAAGGACTGTTACAGTGAGTCTGAGGAAAAGGTTTTGGGGGAAATTTTTCCTAATAAATAAATACAGAATTTGACATTATTACTATTTTTGTCCTTTTTTGTAGCATTTTTTTGTAACTTTTCTGTAAGTTTTTTGTAGCATTTTTGTTTTTCATAGAATTGATTTCTATGATTAGAAAAATGGGAACTAAATACAATATTTAAAAAATGAACAAATAATATCTACAGAACTCAACATTACTAACTCATTTTGCTTTTTTTGTGTAGTTAGACCATGTGATCATCTCTGAATAAATTCAAGCACTTGAAAAGCAGTTTTTTATTAGCTTTGATCAGGGATGGATGCTGATTGTAGTTATCCGATGTTTCTTTATGAGTAATATTTTTTTTTTTTTTCCCTTACTGATCAATAGAAATATATTAGTGTTAATAAAAAATATTTTTTCAGATTTCATACATCTTTATATTTTTTATTTATTTTTCACAGCGTAATGTTTATGTTTTGCCTTGTCATAATTGAGTATTCGGGGCATAGGGTAAACACAGCTTATCAATGGTTGAGAATCGCTCATCTAGTCTATTTTAAGAGACTGCATGTAAACCCAATTGCACTCCAGCCCAATAAGGGGAGCTTGTCTGCGCGTCAGTTCATGCATCTTCAGCTAATGTTAGAATAGAAGCAGCAAAAGCGACCGTAATCGGTGGCACGCTGGGGAAGACAGGCGCAGCTATGTATTTTCCCGTGTAATTATCGCAAACTGTTGTTTTTTGTGAATGATTGCACGCCGGTGCCCGCTCAATAGATTGCAATGGCACCGGATTGGCAAGAGATCGCTTCACTGCATGTGGAGCAGATAACGGGATATGTCAGAGAAACCCTGTCGACCGGCCTCGTCTATCTGAAGTCTGAGCTGGGAATAGACTTGGGCTTGAATCCTGATCTCTGCGCCCCATGGCTGCTCCTTTTAACAGCCTGGGCAGGTCTAGTTCTCATTCTGGTTTTATGGGTCTCGGTCTGTCGCGGTTTGTCAAAAAGACTTTCAGAGACTGAGGCAGAAGAAAATATCGCCGACAACACCGGTCCAGCGCAAACGGTGAAGAAGGCAGAAGAGCCCCGGAGAAGAAACAGAAAGAAGAACGCGGAGAAGGTTTGCTTTAGAAGCGGCATTTCGATTCATCTTAGCGAATCGATTCTTTAGCAGCCAAAACGATTCACCATCAGATTCGTTATTGCGCCTCTAGTCTAGGTGGAGCTAAGCGAGTGCTTTTGTTTTTTTTTACGAGCGAGTCATTGAATCATTTCTCTTATTAACGGTATTTATTAAGCGTATTATATAAAAATACAATTTCACGGATACGAGTATATTAAAAGGCTCCAAAAGGGGTGTTTAAAATCATACACCGTTTTCACGCCTTGGGTTTCTGTCAAAGGATAGGTGTAACGTTAGTTTGCTCAGTTCGCCTCGTTCAAAACACCGACCATTAAGTGATGGGCGTGTTTATTCAGTAGGTCCGACCAATGAGATTGCGTTTCACAACCCACACTCGAATGTTATTGGTTAGTGATATTGTCAATCTATAGGAGCACAAACCTGTCACGCGCTTCGGACCAACGAAGAAACGGAGTCGTTCATTTAAATGATTCTTTTAAACGCCGATTTGTTCGAAATAACACTGTTTGACATTCAAGCATCCTAGTTATATGCAAAACATGCATTTATATACACGTTGAACATTAGAAGCTGACATGGCGTTTAAACGTTTACATTCATTACTTCCTATTGATTTTTATTTTAAATGTCAGCGGGTTTCTAAATGTTTGACAGAAAGCCCAGAGGAACGGACTTGCTGTTGAACCTCAGGAGGAGGCCAAAGTGGTGGATGGTCAAGAGCTACCAGAAGGGAAGACTGACAAGGTTTGTTTATTTTAACATTTACTGTAGTTTTAAAATAATGGTCCACCCTAAAATGAAATTCATTTACTTGTTTATGGTGGTTTTAGGCAAAGAAAAACAAGAAAAAGGCAAAACCTCCTGCAAAAGAGAAAAAATCCTCTGCGTCTGTTGATGGCAAAGAGCCCGATGAAGGTATGTTTTTAAATAAAAAAGATTTTTTAATAAGAATCTATTTTGCTTCAGCTAGATATAATAGAAACAGAATAGAATGCTTTATTAACATTGTACAATAAAACACTACAAAATTGTATAGGTGCATTATAAACAGAATAAAAAACAAATGTATATATTAGAAAGATATATACATTTATATAAGACAATAAAAAAATTTGCTTGTATAAAAATAAATAAATGGAACCCAATAGCTTGTGAATAATTACTTGTGTTATAGAAATATTGCACTGGTATGAGGTAGACATATTGCTCTAATTGCACTGAGTGGAAAATATTGCACTGAAGGATTAGAGATATAAAAACAATGCACTTAAAGGATAGTCATTTGCTTGTGTGTTTTCATAAAAGACTGTATTTGTGTAATAGCTGTGACTCAGCATCTACGGTTTATTTGCATACAGCACTCAAAACATGATTGTCGTGGTAATCTGTCAGGTACCTGGGAGACTAAGGTCAGTAATCGTGAGAAACGACAGCAGAAGCGGAAGGACAAGGCTCCAGGTGATGGGTCAGGCAGCCCAGTAGCGACAGCCATTAGTACCCTGGAGGAAGTCCAGGCCGCACCAGAAGAACCAGAAACCACCATCACCACCACTGTTTCTACACCTCCAATCCAAAGAGAAGTGGAGGGTATGTTTACAGCCGTTTTTATGATAACAAGTGGATGTATAATAGGGGAATCAAAATCTGTTTTTTTTTTTTTTTCACACCTTTTTAGTTGGCCCACCTGAAATTGAAGCTAGTTTTGTACGAAACGCTGTTGTTTCTCAAGGTAACCAGTTAATTTTCAATGTTAACAGGTTGAGTTTTTGCACTGATAATAATCATGCCTTCTGTGGTCTTGTAGTGATGCCGTGTTGGGAGGAAGTGCTGGCTGTTAACAGTTCTGGCTGGAACGATCTGGGCCTGCAGCTTCCTCCTCAGATGGCCAGTGTTCAGGCAGAGAGCTGGACCAGTGTGACCGCCCCTACAGAGCGTCAGACTAATGAATCCTCTGTCTGGCCTCAAGATATGGAAGGTGCTGAAAAAAGTTTAAATAATCAAGTTGTTCTTTTAATATATATATATATATATATATATATATATATATATATAATAAATCAAATGACGCTCTAGTTGTGGCACATGCTCCATATATGCCTTGGTGCTCATGCAGGAGATGAAAAGTGAAAGTTTATAGTAGTATGAAAGGTTTCTATATTTTTTCAGCATTGATAAAAATAGGAAATGTTCCCTCAGCACCAAATCAGCATATTAGAATGATTTCTGAAAGATCATGTGACACTGAAGACTGGAGTAATGATGCTAAAGTTTCAGCTTTGTCATCACATTTTTAAAAAATTCAAATACAAAACTTGTTCAATAATATTTAATTTTTTTTTTATCAAATTCATATTCGTATATGCGTGTATAATACTTGTTGTATGCTTTTCTTAATATAGGCTCATGGACTATTGTGGATGAATCTCATATTCAAGCTTCATTCAGTGGCTTGACTGCTGGTAATTTATTCATAATTCATGAAGTGAATGCAAAGCTAAAGTAGATTTCTTTAATGCTCTGTATCACCAGTTACTGCATGATCTATCACATCTCAGTGTAAAAACAAGAACCGTAAAGATAAAGCATGTGGTCTTGCATTTGCAGCGCCTGACATGAGTTGGAATGCTCAGCCTCCTGTGCCGGTGGATGACGGGTGGTCTGGAATAAGTAAGAAAATCTGTACTGAAAACCTGTTCTGACTCTGAGTCACAGACTTACTGAGAGTTGCTGTTGTGTTCCTAAAGACAGCGCATCTGAATCGGGTGACTGGAACCCTCCGTCAGAGGAGTGGGGGAACTTTGTTGAGCAACAGCCTGTGAGCGCAGCGCCGCAGGAGCCGTCGATCCCAGAAGTGGCGCAGGTCAGTCCGTCGTGCAGCTGTGGGCCTGTGGAAGTGCACTCATTTTTTTTTACCTCTCTTAGGAACAAACCAGGTTCTGACCTTGCTTGAGAATCCAGGATGTGTTTCTACATTAAGATTGATTAGAGAGAAAGATTAGATGATGCAAGTAGTAAAATGACTGAATTGGGGTTTGTGAGTTGAGGGAAGTAATAAAAATGTAAAATTGTAATCATTTTAAAATTAAAAAAAAAAAAAAGAAGAATTTTCAATGGAAATGTCATAATTTGAAGAATGTTGGTAGCCATTGACTTTAAAAGCTAGAGTCAGATGTTTGGTTGCCAGCATTCTTCATACAATCTTCTTTTTGTGTTCAGCAGCTGAAATTAATTAACATAGGTTTGAAACAACTTGAGGGTGAATAAATGACAGAATTTGCATTCTGAGGTGAACTCTTCTTTTAAGTTCCTCCTTATTTTCATTCCTTTGACCAATTTGTCGAGCTAACAATGAATATCGCCTATTTTTCATTTCTTTTCGTTCTACAGGAGTCTGATAACGAGAAGGATAAAGACGAAGCAGTCGCCCCTGGTAGCGGAAAAGCTAAGAAGAAGAAAAAGAAGAAGAAGAAGATGGAGGATGCTGGACCTTCGGCTCAGGTGAGGATAATACCAGAAAACATTTCCAAATAACTGATGTTATTTCAAAGCTAATGCAGAATACATGCATCCTATTCAGGCGCAGGTGAAAGCTGAGAGAGACGTGAGCATTGCAACACCGGCACAGAGCGCAGCAGGAAACATCTCAGCTGCCACAGCAGGGGTGAGATATGTTTTTCAACATTCTTCTGGCTATTAGCAATAAAACAAGGTTCTAAATATGTGTTGGCTTCTCAACAGCCACGTGTAGACGACACGGCACGTGCTGTACCATCAGCTCCAGTGCAGACGCAACGGAGAATGACTGGACCGGAGCCAAATGACAAATCCACTCCTGTACCAACACACAGTATGTTCAACCACCACATAGACTGTAATTCCAAGTTCACACTGCACGATTTTCAAAAAGGTTGGGTCACTGCATGACTATCTGGGGTAGCATTAAGTTGTTGCTGTGTTCACGTTGCAAACTGGATCGGCGACAGTCATGCTGACTGACTATACAAAAGAAAGAATCGCTGACAACACTGCCTGGGATGCCAATTGCTACACAAGAATAACCCAATCATGTTTTGAGGGTAAAATGCATGTTTATTTTCTTCTGGTACAGTTCGCATTTCAGGGGCTAAATATCATGTTATTGTGGTCGTTGTAACCAGCTGACATGAAAAACAAACAAATATGGGATCCGCAAACCACGTTTCATAACTCATAACTCAACTCTTCACCGAACTTCCCACTGCCCTGTATCTTGCTCTCTCACTGGATGTGTAGGTCATCCCCGATTTATTTTAGGCAGAACCAGTGTTGCCAAGTCTATGGTTTTCCTGCAGAAAGCATAAAAGTAACCCAATTCCGCTGGAAAACCATGGACTTGGCAACACTAGTTTTGCCTGAAACATAAATCAGCAATGACCTACAGCCAATAAGAGAGCAAAATACAGGGTGATGTCCATGGGTTGAAGTGACTCCGAAAATGTTGTATTTAGCCCCAGGAATGCAACTTTTATTATGGGGAATCCTGTGAAAAACATGCATTTCACCCCACCGGTAAACCTACCCCTACCTATTATTTATTTATTTATTTTTTCAAGCATCAAGTAGCAGTTCGGAGGGTTTTGCTGGGAAAACCTGGCAACCCTGGTCAGAGCTAATTTTGCACAGCCGGACTGTGAATCGCCGACAGCTCCAGATATTTATTTTCTCAGAATGCGTCTCTGATATTTCACAATGCTTGAACAAGCACCAACTTACCAGATTTCAGGCATTTGTCTGCGATTTATCAACCTGCCAGCAAATTAAATGTTATCTTTTTTTTTTTTTTTCTGTGCAAATATCTACAAACATTTCTAAATGAAGATGCATTTAAAATGAAGATATGAAGTCTTGTTTAATCTCAAACTCACTTAATTTTGTATCTCAAGTAAATGTATCTTGATTTATGAATCTTCCGACATTTGTACCAGGAAAAAAAGACAAAAATCGTAACTGAAATCTGGACTGTTTTACAATGTGATCAGTAGGTACAGTAAAAGTTCTTAAATTTACCTTCATAAAACCTGTAGAAACTATTTTTTTTCCTCCACCAGAAAAACCTGATGACAGGGAGTCTCCGAAACAACCAGTCAAAAAGAAGAAAGCTAGAAGAGAGACATGAATCTACAGAAGTGATGAGACAACATATGCAATCGTGGGGTTGTACAGAATTTCATACTTCCTGAGTGACTTGTTTTTGATACCCTTGAATCCACTGTGTTGTAAATCCCATCCTAGTGTCTACATCCCATTAGGTATAGACTAAGTACTGTAACGTTACCCGTCACATGAAGGGACACTTCATTCAGTTTTTTTTATGTATGTTAATTGCTAATTACAGTCAATTTGATATGATTTGTATTCACAGCAGAATCATTTTTGTGAGAAGATCCTGGCGATCATCGCAAAGCACTTGGGGACGTATCTGAGAACACTTAAGATACACGCACAGGATCCACCGGGAACCTATAGATAATTGAGCTGTTACATGAGAGCGTTGTCTCATCCTTAATTTATGAAACACTAAGGCGGATTAGAGTGCACTAACATAGTCGGTTTATAGGAGGAAAAAAGCAACAAATCAAGCCATATGTGAAAACCGCAACAAACTCTGAGAGACTTGCTGCTGGTGAGCACAAGTAGATGATGCTATTATCAGACAAACAACTTATTAACCGTTCGCTTTTGGTGAAGTAGTAGTGATGTCAGCCGGGTTTTTCGTGATCAATGTTACACCAGGTACAGCAGTGTCAGGAAAATTTCAATGCCTTAACTTGTGTTGTGCAAGATGGCAGCAACGATCTGTCAGCTGCATGCTGTTTCCTCTTTCGTATTTATTGGTTAATATAAGTCATGTTTAACGAGTAATAAAGATTAAAGGGTTTCTTTGCACACCTGTGTTTATTCTGTTACGTTTCATTTATTTGGTGCAAATGACTTTTAATTATACAGGTGCATCTCAAAAAATTAGACTATCATGAAAAAAGAAAGTTAATGGTGACCCAAACAGCCCGATTACAAACTTTTTTCCAATTGCAGTCGAGTCAGCAGTCCTCCCCATTATTGTACTTTCAAAGAACAAGAGATACCTTGCATTTATAGTGCAGGGATGGCCGTTTAAAGGGATAGTTTACCCAGAAAGGAAACTTATGATGATTATCTGCTTACCCCGAGGACATCCAAAATGTGAAACAATCGATCTTTGTGAAAAACTCAACAGTATATCTTTTTTTTTTTTTTTTACCTCTTATACACCACCATCTCTGACTCCTGATTTCATTTCATTCAACTTTTTACACAATATTAATTTTTTTTTAGATGCACCCTGTTTTAAAGGGACAACAACTTTCTTCTGTGGATTACAAAAGAAAATATACACTTGTGGGAGTTGATGGGGCCCAAAACTTATTTTAAAATGTTAAAACACAGGTATCACTTTAGAATAAGGTTTCATTTGTTAATATTAGCATTAAAATAGTTAATAAAAAATACATTTGCTAAATGTTTACTCACTCTCAAGTCATTAAAGATGTACATGAGTTTCTTCATCAGGAAACTTGGAGAAAGTCTTATTGTTTTGGACTTCATCTGTAAACTCTTCTCAATCTGTGCAGGTTTCTCTCCGAAGAGACCAGACATCTTTTTCACTGGAGAAAGCAATAAAATGGATTATACACTTTTATTTTCAGATGCAATGGGTTGTTAAAGTTAAAAATGTCTTACTGGATTTCATTCACAGGCCATTAACTGATGGACATCGTGTGGTCTCATGAAGATTACTGCGATGCGTTTATCAGCCGTTTGAACTACTATTCTGACGGCACCCATTCACTGCAAACAAGCCATTTCTCCAAATCACCAATCAAATTTAAAGAGAGAACTAACATTTTTAGTTCTTGCTGACTCTTAAATGATTTCACCTTACAATACGTTTATAGAGGTAAACCGATATGGGTTTTTCTAATGGTTGATATATCTTAAAAGCAAAGTAACTGTCAGTTTTTTTCCCCTATAAAATAAGACATCTGCAAATCTCTAAAAACAGTCACAAAACACATGAAACATAGTACATTAACATTTCTTTTATTAAATCATCATAAGGCCGCTGAGTACTGTGCAGACTTCTTAAAGAGAAACACGCCCTGTGTTTAGAGCATTGCCCACTGATACGCCCAATAAGGCACATTTAGAAACATCAGATCCATCACCCCACCTGAGTAGTGTGCAGCCTGTCATCTGTACATATCAAACTATATCATTCACAGCTAAACAACAGAGTTTTGCAAAGTATCTTCTATGATGGTGATGTGAATAGTTATCAAATATAAATTCTCAAAGTGAAGAATAAAGATTTTGACTCACTCCTTACATCCCCAAAACGCAAATAAAATGTGTTTACATGTATTAACATGCTGGTGAAAAAAAAAAAGAGAAGAATTTTTGGTATCTCTGCCTCAATGACATCCGATTACTTCCTTTGATGACACAACACCATTTTTTTTTTTTAAATGTTCCATCACAAACTCTCAACAGCATACAAATTAGTAAAGAGGGGAGCGATACCTCCACCTTTCACACGGAAAACAGCAGCAAATCGAAAAACAACTTATGATTTAGTGCTCAGTATCACAAATGCATATCCATACGCATAGATCAATCTGAAACATCCATGTATCTGGTGACTGAACTGTCAGAGAGGGTCAGAGAGGACTAAACTATGCAGAAGACATTTAGAGGTCAGACAGGAACAAGGCATGGCACAAATAAGGTTAAGGTTACCCAGTTGAGGCCATGATTCAGTCTAAATTTCAGCACTGATACTTTTGCAAATTCATGAGATGTTTTACATGTTGAAATGAACATACAAACACTATTTCTTTAGTCATCTGCATAAGCCAGATGACCCCCCCCCCCAACTGTACCAATAATAGGTCTTATTGTTGAACAGCAAGCAAAATTACCAGTGTAAATTGTTCATAACCATTTCAATGTAAATTGAATGTTGTTGGTTTATGATTATTACTAGCACACACAATAAGTAAATGCATGCAAAAATTATTTTACAAATATTAACAGTTGTTTAAAGAACGGATTATGAACCATAGCGCATTAATTTAATGCAGCAATTTATATTTAGAATGATTAGGATTCATTACAGAAATATATTAAAGAATGGTTTTACAAATATTAGTGCATAAGCACATTTAATGCGATAATGGTAGGCGTCCATTAGCGCATTTAATTTAATGCTGCACCTTATACAAGAATGGTTTACAACCGATTCATTACTTCCAATTTACTAATATTACAGCAATCAATTCTAATTTACTTAAAAATGGTTTTACGAAGCTTAACGCAATTGAATGCAACAATTATATCTAAAAATGATTTTAGGAACATTAGCATTTCATTTAACTTCATGCAACAATTTACATAAGAATAGTTTTACACAATGTTAGTGCATTTGATTCAAAGCAAATATGTACAAACGGTTTTACAAATGTTAACGTATTTGAACCAATGCAACAACGTATGGAAGAATTATTTTACAGATGTTCCGAGAGCTTTTTATTCAAATGGGACAATTTACTTAAAAATGGTTTTACGAACAATTTACGCTTGTGTTTTTATGAGTCTGACAGTTTTTAAATAGTTTCTGTTAACAAGGTAAGTAAATTGTCAGGCAATATCTTTGAAAAAGCAAATGTTGGATGCAAAATGGGAATAACAGACAAAGACATACACAACCCGATGCTCTGTTCACTGACGTGACATTTTCTCACCAAAATTAGGAATGCAGCTACATTCAACAAGCCTATCACTATTCCAAAGCAAACGGCACATAACCGGTCAATCATTAAAAAAATAAACAAAAACAAAAATCATGCAGATAAAATACAATGTGTTGAGTAACTCATGAAGTGAGAGGCAACACGTTGATTATAAAAGCCAACGTTATTACTAAGACAACCAAAGGCATTTACAAAAAAAAAAAAACTGAAAAGAAAAGGAGAACATCTGTATATGTAAAGTGGTTATTACTACCAAAGTGGCCAGTTCTGACTGAGATACTCGAAATGGAGGATATACAAAATATCAATCCACCCGCCTGTATAGTACTACAGTACATAATCAGAAGGTACTAATTTACCCATCAGGAAATGCACCAGACTCACAGAGTAGTGCAGCAAACAATGTTGCTTATGTAGGACATTGGCCTGCTTCACCATTTCCATCACGTGGCAGGAATCAAATTTTACCCCTTCCTAAGACTCTGCCTCACCCAGTGTGACGCGTCAACCATGGGCGGCCGAAGCAACACTTCAGTCATAAAAGAAATGTAAGGAGAGAGTGCAGCTTGATTCTAAGGCAACAGAGGTTTTTTTTTTTTTTTTAAATGGTGCCCATGAGCACAGAGGATAGATGAAGATTCTGTCTGTCAGGAAGCACATCCTTCAAGCAGAGTGGCCTGTCAAGGAGTCTGCAAAGTGGTCAGTGCGTGGACCAGTTGATGAAGTTTCTGCAACATCCTGACTGATAAAGTGAACCAGTGAGCGCAGGATAAGAACGTCAAACTTTGGACAAAAAGAGAAGGAGAAAGGACAGAAATTCATGGGGCCACTAGATGGCACCGCTGTTACAGAGGAAACAGAAGGTGTGTGGTGCAGTAAAGGCATGATGTCCCTTGAATTCACTGGCCGTGTGCATGTGGGTGAAGTGGTCTGCAGGCAGTGCGGCGATGTGCCTCTGGGATCCACAAGAATGCTGGGAGTCAACTATGAGGCAGGCTTTTTTTTGGCCGGGTGCAGGCCTGCCTCGGTGCCGATGTTGACCGTGATGTTGGTGTAAAGCAGCTGGTAATCCCGGGACACGATCTCATACTCCACTGTATTCATGCCGTCTTCTTTCCATGTGTGCCGGGTCTTAGCCAGCATGTTAAACCTGGATGGACAGATACAGATAAAAATGGACAGATTTTTATTTTGGGGTGAACTAACAATAACAAGAATACATTTCATATTTAATATTTAAGGAAATTCTTTTTAGGACAAGAAGTTTGTAAATGCAGATTTTGCAACACAAAGCGGCTTATCAGATGGACGTAAGGCAGTTGTACCTTTTGGGATTCACTTCATTGCCTTTGTCATGCTTGTGTTTGATCATCTTATATCGGCCCACTTTCAGAGATGGGCGACTGATCAGCATTCCTCCAAGCGAGACCCTGAGAAGATGGAAAAAAGATAAACAATGCTGCAAAAACAAAAGCAGACACTCGGGATAGGAAATCTAAGAAACTGGTACCAATTCAATAAATTAGTGTGAATTTATTTCTATTAGATACACCTTTAAAAATGTGCGGTATGTAAGACTGATTACTGCAAAAACAAAGGCATGTAACAAACTTGAAAACAAATACGTTGGGTGTTCCAATAAGTGGGAGTGGGCAGGGTCATCCAGATTAAAGCTGAAGTATGTAATATTACCGGATTAACTACAAGCTAAAATCTGTTTGTGGCATTTAAAACACCTCCAAATTCAAAGCTTTTTAAACTGTCAATATTTCAAGTCTGTTTTGACAAACCTTGCTTTTCAAGTTAAATACACATTCATTTCAATTCATTTAATTTGGACAGAATAATTATATATTATTACCTTTCATATATGCCATATTTGAACCTTTGCATGTGGCTGAGCTTGTGAGCCGACTACCCAATCAACCTTTATAAAGCAGACACTAACACACCGTCAAATGTGGACAATATGGCTTTGAACTACAGTAGCTGGAAAAAACAGGTGGTTCATGGCCAGCTGCATCAAAAAGACTGATCTCCTCCCACACAGACCCCTCCATTAACACACACACACACACAGATATTATCTATTCATACAGTCCCTTAGTCCCTCCAAATAAGACCAAGATCACTCACCGGACACCGATGTCATCATCCTCTCCACCCCAGCCCCAGTAATTATTTGGGAAACCGTTCATCTTGAGGTACTGAACAGGGGTCAGAGCCGACACTCCACCAAAATACATCTTATAAGGCAACCTGAGTGATAACAAGAAGGAGAAATGCACAACAACAATATAAAACGTCAAACTTTTAGTCACTTCATATACATATTGGTATACATATTTTATGCATATTCAACTATAAGCATTTTATTGTTACATGAGTATGTAAAAAATTGATTTTTGGTAAAACTCACAAATGTTTATATGCATGGACTGTAAACTGACTTGATAGCAAATCATCTATATTTGCATAATCTGGTGTGAAATACAGGCATTAAGTCAAATAAAAATCATTTAGAGAGCACTGACTTGTAGCCAAATTTGTCCATGGCAATGGCAGCATGTTTGGGATGAGTGTCGCAGACATAGGTGTTGCGGTCATCCTCGGGAATGAGGTCCACATCATGAAAGAAGAGGCAGTCCCAGTCCTCGTCTCTCATGGCTTCTCGAAATCCCACATTCATCAGCTTTGCTCGGTTAAAGGTGTAATTACCAGCCTACACACAAAGACCGCTATAGTTATTGAGCAATTCATAATGACAAGAACTGAGAGTACAGAGTTAAGCTATTATTTAGTGTCTGTAAAAAAAACAAATGAGTCCATATAAATGCAGTTACACAAATACTGATCAAACAAAGCATACAAACTGAGCCGTGCAGCCTATATATACATTTATATTCATAAGAATGGGCTGAATCTATAATGTGGTGAGGATTTTCAGAGAGCAGATTAATAAGGATTAGTCTAATCCTTGGCCTATTGACATGAAGTGGGAATATCAAAGTCAGAAGCATAAGAAAGAAGATGATTTTCTTTTTTTTAATAGAACAGCTTTGTGTGAAAAAATTGTTCAAAATGCCTCATTTCACTATCACTGCTAAACTGACTTTTTTTTTAGATTTAGTTTATTTCTTTTTCTATTTTCTATTTTAAAATTGTAATTTTAGTACAATCGGTTTTATTTGTATTAGGTTTTTTTTTTAACTTTTTATCAAGCTAAACTAAAAAAAATTAAAATAATTTTATGATTTTAGTTTTAGTCTACTCAAGTTTACTTTTGATCTATTTAGGCTAACAAATCCTTGCTGAATATTAGTATAATCATTTTTATTGAATAAATGCAAAAGCATAAAGACTATAACCTAATAAAAGTAGGACTTTAATCTCACTGATTGCAAAGTTGCAAAAACAATGCAATTCTACAGAAATTTCATGCCGTACATCTATAATCCTACATAACACTGTATTAACCCAGGAAACCAACCATAATAAAACCAGACACTAAAGCCCAGAGAAACAGATCTGAATCTGGCACACTGTTGTATTAGGATCATTCTTCTTGACTGAAATGAGAGATCAGTTGGAGGGGAGAGCAAACAATGACCAACGATTGACCTGTCGGAGCGAGTTGTACAGGTTTGCATCTAGATCGACAGATATAATAGGATAAAGTGATTAAAACAGGCTCTGACAGGAAACAGCAGGAGGCACAGTTGAGTTGTGCTATAACAGGGCTGCATATTTAATATGTAGCTAAGCAACAAATACATCTAAAACCATGATAGCAGGGTCTAAAATTACCACTCACTTGCATTGGAAACCAAATAAAATACAATGTATGGATTAATCTAGGGCTTAATGCAAGTATGACAATCTGACAAATCAAATGACAAAAACAAACCATCTACGAAAAACATGTAATTATTAGTGCTGTCAAATTATTAATTAACAATGTTTGCACTGTGTATATTTATTAAGTATACATTTAAGAAAGATATGTCACATTTATTTACTAAATATTTTTATATATTAAATTATGTCAATATACATTTAAATATATGTAAATATTTTCATAATATATACTGTAACTTTTATTTTGGATGCAATTAATCTTTTGAAAGAACAATTGATTAACAATTTTTCTTTAAAACATTTACCAAGAGTAGCTTAACTAGAAAGCCTTGACTAAAAAGTTTTTTTTAGAATTATTTTATTATCATCTCTATTCTCTACTATAGGCAACAAAATTATAATGAAGAACAAACATTTGCTTTTATATCACTCAAAATACTATTCAATGACCAGCGAGAAATATTTTCCAGTGCTGCATCACCAAATTAAAAATCCCAAGATCAGCAGGCTGCAGACGCACCTGGTGAATGACATAGATGCCATAGTTGAGCTGCTGACGCTGTAGGAAGGGATGTAGATAGTAGAGGAGAAACTTGAGGTGATGTTCCCTATTTCTGTGGGGAATGATTACTGCAGTGCGATGGCGAGCCTCACAAGTCGGTGGCCTATAGCGCCCTCCACGAACGACAAGTGGGTTCTTCTTTTCCACCTCAGCAAGCGTAAGTCCGGAGGGGAACATGACATGAATTGGTCCACCTGAATTAAAGAAAAGAGTGTGAGCAGGAATATTTGCTGGATGAGGATGAAGCAATTGACTATGATTTATGAAAAGTACTTAAAAAAATCTGTCTCAAATGATAAAACGTATTAATTTTGAATTGGAGGCTAACAAATTGCAAAGTGGTTTTACTAGTTTGACACGTAGAACCTGGAAAACTGCTTGCATGACTAGACTGTATATTTATGATCTCATTTCAGTATCTTCCTAATATGGCAATGTTGATACAGTGCTAAAAATAAATAAATAAATAAATAAATAAATCACGATCCATAACTAAACCCAGATTTGACATGCCATCTATTACCATCTATTTAAAATTATAGAGGGCTCATATATATTTGACACATTTCCAGTATTGTTTGTGATTGAGGGGAAGAACCCAGGAAACTGGAAGTCATGAAATATATAAAAATTAAGTATATAAAAACACACATGCATATATTTAAGACAAAAAATATATAAAATATATTTATATTAAATTTATGTGAATATACACATTTTTTTTTTGTATGCATGTATATGTATGTGTATGTGTGTGTACAGGTATGTATGCATGTACAGTATATTACAGAAATTATTTATTTATTTAATGTAAAAGTTTAAAGTTTTCGATTTCATTCAAAAGTACAAAAAAAAAGGACGGAAGGCAGGAAACAAAGAAAAATTGTTTTTCTGTGTTTCTGTGTCTTGTCTCCTTAGTTGCAAAACTAGAAAACTAAAAGCTGTCATCAAATTAATTTCATTTATATTAATATTAATTACATGGCACATATATATATATATATATATACACACACACACTTATACATACATATACACACATTCTATATATATATATGTACTGTGTGTCTGTGTGTGCTACCATTATGTGTGTATATATATATATATATTTTTAATGTACATTTTAAAATGTAAATACACACACAGAAACACAGCTTTTACCTTTCTACCTTCTTGAAAGACAAAATCTTGAAAGAAAAAACTCCCACGTATTGTTTGTTTTGGCTAACATAGTGATATAATATTCTTGTACGATGGGAGAGATCAGAGATTTGATAACACATCCGAGCAAGCTATCACACTCACCAATCAGAGGAGACTGCTTGGGGCAGTAGGGCATGTCCTCTTTACTAAAAGCAGGGCCCAAGAGGGAGAGGTTGGCGTAAACATCCGTGTGGTTGCGTCCACCGATTGGGTGTCCCAGCGTAGAATCAGTCTTACGGAAAATCCGGAAAAAATATGACACTCTTTTCTGGTAGCCCTCTCTAGAGAGAAGAGCCATAACAACTAACTGGACACCCAAGAACATGATTAGATAGCGCCATTTGGACTGCAGCGTGAACATGGTGAAGAAACTTCAGTGGAAGCAGTGTACCACGTTTAGGTGTGAGATGTACAGTCTTGGTGTGTTAAGGTTGGATAAGTCTGAGGAACTGGATTCTATGGTGGTCTCATTCCTCGTATCTCAGATACTTCAAACTTTTACTTGCATGAGAGGAGAAGAAACAAATGAAACTGATATGGAAGGCTAAGGATATGTAAACAAATCAATTGTTCCGAGGATTGGCTGTATTAGATATGTGGAGTGGATGTAAACAGTTCGATGAAACACAAGGCACTTCAAATATGATGGATGAAAAAGCTAAGGGGAGGTATCATTTATTCGTGCAGGACTGCTGCAGGTTGAATTAGATTTGCTTTGCTCACTGGCAGTCTTTCAGCCTATTAATATACAACTCCAACTGGAAACTCCCAGTGGTCCTCTGGTGTTTTCATGTTTCAGTGATCTACTGAGCTTCCATCAAGCTCCACCAAAGCGGTAGGATCTGGAAGGATGTGACCACTGGCTAAAGGGAAGCAGGTTTCGTTAACAGCAACAGTCCTCTAAAAGTCTCATGATCACAACAAAGCGTGGAAGCCACAGAAGTCCAAGGTATTGTTTTGTAGTGTGTTGGTGTAAGATAGTGAGTATAGATATGCTTCTTGGATATGTAGGAGGGGAAAACAAAGAGGAGGGGGGAGGGATGATATCCAACACTCCCAGCTATTGTCTCATTCTGGCCTCGCGCAGGGGGAGGGTCCAAACCCCGTCCAACGCCAGCTGGTCCAACGACAGGAGTCAGTGTCTGAAAAACAAAGAAGAGACGTGAGGAGTGACCCAGAACAGAGGCTTTGCAATATGTTAAGTTTGTTTATTTGCTTGCATACTCCATACCAATTCACTTCATTTACAAAGAAAACAATTGAAATAAATAACACACACAAATACATCGATACTATCATTCAGCAAGGATGCATTACGTTTACCAAAAAAAGGTAAAAAGGTAAAAAGAAAGTAAAATCAATGTTGTTACAAAAAAATATTTAAAGTTAAATAATAATAAATAACATTTTAATATTGAAAAGTAATATTGAAAAGCCTAAATCTGTCCCCAGAGTTTTAAACAGTACATGTTAAAATAAAACAATAAATAAAAAAAATAAATAAAAGTATTACTATTATTATTATTATTAAAAAAGACAAAAACACTTAAGAAAAACCTGGATAAGCAAAATGTACCACCCCTGGATAAGCAAACGCTACCAGCTTGTGTCACTCCCCCCTACACTCCTCTAAAATGTGTCCGGATGAATAAAGGCTGTACTTGGTTTGAACATGGCTGACTTCCCAGACACAGGCCTTGTCCAAGGGGAAGGAGGCAAACACCCTCAGTGAGAAGGCAGGAACTCTGTAAGATCGGTCCTCAAAGCCACATCGGCCCTGCTGGGAAATCTGTCCCACCACCACAAGGATCACTCGCTAGAAAAAGAGACCTGTGGCTTCAAACAAGCTTCATTTAATCAACCCTGACACAGCCTGTTGGATCTGTGCTTACGAATCAATTACAGCTCATTAAAACTACCACTCAAAGGCCAATAATCCTAATCTGGGGAATAGAGCAGGGATTGGTGGATTGGCATAAAGGGAAGATGAGGCGGCGGTGTGAGGAGAAGCGTCATCTCTGACTAATCTCATTTTCAGTCGATCCCTCTCACAGATCACAGAGAGGAGACCAAGGGAGAGGCTGATAGTGATCCTGTAAATTACATATTTCTGTAATGCAAATTGTTCCTGGTGCTTATTCTTTCCACATACTGTATATTTTAGTTTCTCCTCTAAGCCCAGCCTTTCTGAAACATGAATCTTTCTAAAGCTCATTGCTCTTAAAAACAATAAAACCTCTCATAAACAAGGAATTTATTGCATCCAGTGGGGACAGAATTACTGACCGTAATGACTAATACTGTATCATTGCATCGGAGAAACAACAAACAGTAAAGGTTTTAAACATGGTTTTCTGCTATAGGGAAATAATATGAATAATAAGTGCAGTAAACTGTAAAAATATTTGCACTACAAAACCAGTTTGCAATATCAAGCCACAAAACAACCGGAAGACTCTTAAAATGTTAAATGTTAAAATAAGGTGTATACATTTATTATTAACAAAAAATAAAAATAAAAAATAGTGCTGTGTGGTCAGGCATTTTAGTTTTTTTTTTTATTATTCATATTCAATTTAGTCTGACAAGAATGTTGCGTTAAATCATAATCAGTCACCATATTTGAAACCAACTCAAATCTGATTATCTCAGTTGCACTAAATGTATTGAATAATCTAATACGTAGAGGCACTCAAGATAGCCAAAGCACCTTCTGGCAAGCGACACTAATGTAAAGTCAAGCATAGCAGGCCTGAAGCCACTGGACTGGAATAAAGTAACAGTCTTACTAAGCCACATGAAGACCTGAGGAAGCAACCACTGTTAAGATAGGACAGAGATGGAATGAGAATATTGTGTCCTTTTTTTGCCTTGCCAGCGCACATGTCCCCTCCGTCCCCCTTGCACTCTGGATTCAAAGAGACAGCACTAGCATGACTAACTGCATCTTCACAAGCCAAAACACACAATCTTTTTATCTTCTTCTTTTCACTCTCCTTCCTCACATGCCAACAGGCATGCAACTATACACATAAGGCTACAATTGGCACATTGATGTATTGTGCCTGAGGCCTCATTTTTTGTGCATACACATACCCCACTGACAAACAGAAAAGAATGGGACTTGAATGGGTAAAAATAAAGTGCATTAACATAAATATACAGGGAGATCTTTCCTGCTGCAGACCCTGTGGCAACTCGTGTGGCTTTGCTCAGCAGTGCAGCAGAGATAGAAGTGAAAAACTGCATGACGCTTACATGAGGCACAGACAGTCTGGCTCGACTGAATAATGAGATTGCATCTGCGCAAGCATCTAATGTCTCCATGGAGAGTGGAAATCTGTGTTAGACTGTCCTTAACTAGAGGACAGCAGAGAGGCCGTTAAAATCCACTTGACTCAAATACATTTTAGATCATTAAAGTGCCCCTATTATGGGTAAGGTTCATATTTTGGTTTTGGGAGTCCCCAACAACAGGTTGACATGCATGCAAGGTAAAATAAAAAATGTCATTGTTTTATAATATGCATTTATTTTTACCACACTTGCTCAACGACTCTCAAATGATTTGCTTACCAAATATTTTTTTCAAACCCATCCCGTGTATTATGCTAATCTGCTGCGATTGATCCGATCTTTCAATGTCAGTACCATTTCATTATGCTTGTAATGCCTGATAAAGCAGCACTTGTGAGTGTAGTACTGTTTTGGAAACATCTATTTTTACTGCTTCAAAAGCAGCACCTATCGGCAAAGACTCAAATTGCATTTCCATTCAGACCAACAAGTGGGCAGGGAATATAACAATAAACTAAAGAAATTGGCCAATATTTGGCCATTTTAAAATGCCATTACATCAGCGGATAGCTGTGCTTGATTGGCTAACTAACAGAAGTGGTCTGATTAACTGCTATTGTAAAATGAAACAGCCCTGCCTAATGAAATGTGTACGTTTTTTCATATATATGAATATGAATGAATATTGAGTAAGTAAATGTTGCACAAAATATGAAAAAATATAGCAAATAAAATAAATGTGCTCTCTGTAACACTCATAAGAACTATTTAGTACAATTTCAATAAAGACTATGTAACAATCACCAAATACTTATATAACTACAACCGTCTTATTTTTGACTGTTTAGAAACATTCCCAGACAATTACTAAGCAACATCCTAATCTACAGGTATTAAAAGACAGCAAGTATTGTAAAAAGAAAGAGAGAGGCAGAGATGGAGAGAGAATAAGAGTTGAGAGGCTTCAAACCTTTAGAATTCTCAGCCAAGTCAGCGAGACAAATGAAACGTTGGCTGGAGCAGCAGAGCATCTGGATTCCATGTGTTACATTATGAGACCAGTAGAAGAATAAAGAGTTTGAGAAGAGGGTTGGATTTCCTGGATCCTGCAGCCTGCTGTCAATCAAATCTTAAGAGAAAACAATCCCTATTCTCTAGCTTCACTGTCACACAAGGTCAACAGTCAATCTATCAACCAATTCACCAACATCTGTCCATGTACAGCAAAGCATGTCTCTCCAAAGCTACAAGATCACTCAAATACACACCATCTGTACAGTAAGCCACAGAGCGTACAAAACCACGCTGTCCAAAAGCTTCCTGCAATGCAATTATGTGGCTTTGCAACGCCTAAATGGCAGAACTTATCACACACGTCTGCAAAAGGCAAACTATGTAATAGAGGATGCTGTGAATGATCATTCTGGGTAGAGCCAAACACAAACGGTATAAAACAAAGCCACCTTGTAAAAAAAGTCATTGAGATATGGACATGCATGATACATGAACAAATCCTCAACCACTTTTTTTTCTGAAAATTAAAAAAAAAAAAAAATGTAAATAAATAAATAATAAAATTACAAAAGACTCTTTTGAACTTTCTATTCATCAAAAAAAGAAAAAAAAAACCATTAAGCAGCATAATTGTTTTCAAGGTTAACAATAAATATTAATGTCGAGCACCAAATAAACTGATTTCTGAGGGATCACATCACTATGAAGAGTAATGGTTGCAATTACAGGAATATTTTTTTTTTAAATATGTTAAAATAACAAACAGTTTTTGTAAATACTACTAATTTGTACAATATTACTGTTTTTACCATTATTTTTATATTTGAGCTAATTTGACAATGTTACCTAAAACCAACATTCATCTACATCTGCAGATTTTGGAAATTTGCATCTTAGAGCTTTCATCCAGGATGTCTAATGCAACATCCCACATTATTTTCAAAACACAGATGTAAATACCCCAAAACCAAGTGTACATGGAATCAGGAAGACTTACTGAACAAATGCTAGATACAAACATGAAAAAAAATAATAAAGTAAAAGAAAATAAGATTCACAATGGCACAGCTGGTCACAAATGGTTTCGCGATTTCACATGCAAAAAGGAGACCTGAGCTTAAAATGCGTCAGAGCAACTACAAGAAAAGAGGTCACACTTTAGGGACTATGGCATTTGGTTGTCAGAACCTTCACCCGGTCAAATTCAGAGCATTTATATAACTCTGCACATAACCTGAAGGGAATCAAAGAAAAAAAAAAAACAATATCCTCAACCTGGAGGGAATATAATAGTCAATGGCGACCCAGACAATCCTCTGTGAGGATTTAGATTTGTGCCCGCAGCAACAGTACCAGGAAATATTTTCCCTCAGCTATATTACTCAACCTACTAAAGTTGTTTCTAATGTCGCACATGGAAACAATCAAACAGAATTCAAATGTGAAAATAAAAAAAAATGTAACCACCACAAACTACTATGATCACCATTTGCTTTTTATCCAAAAGCGCTTCATCTTAATAGACGATTGTTAAGCAAAAACAATGAATGGCTTAACAAGGCTTAATGAAAACTCCAAATGTACATATCAATATAAAACCAGTCTTAAGCATTATGGGTATATTTGTAGCAATAGACCACATAAACTGGGTCAAAATTGACAATTTTTATTTTATACAAAAATAATCAGGATATTAAGTAAAGATTATGTTCCATGAAAGTAGTTGCATCTCTGCCAAATATGGTCCTATCTCAACAAACCATACATAAAATGGAAAGCGTTTTTATTCAGCTCTCAGATTTATAAATCTTAATTTGAAAAAACTGACCCTTATGATTGGTTTTGTGGTCCAGGGTCACATATATTGCCTCAGGACTCATGTGCTCTCAAGTCGGAGAAATTTATCAAATAAAGTGTAATTTATTTATCAAATAAATCTTTTATAAAGGGATACAAGGAAACATTTACAAGCAAAATGATGTCATTTTGTTAGAATAAAAAAGTACACTAGGTTTTTAAATATTCCTGTTTGAGATTATGACGATACAACCACTAAAACCTACATTTTGATTTTATGTTATTAATCTTTCTTGACAGGGCAGCCCAGACAGAAAATAGCAAAAATAATAAACAGGGGAAAAAATTCCTACACATAATGCAGCACTTTTAATTATGTTGCCTATTGGCTGTGGTTCACATCAAATTTAAGACAATGATGCATGCTTACAGCTCAGCCATTTCTCATTGCTAAGTCACGTCTATTAAAGAAATAAATTCAAACAAATATAAATATACACCAGGACACTTATTTTGAAATTACTGTTTTATATTGCCGAAATAAAATATGCATTATTTACGACCAACTAGAAATAATACAATATAAACACCATAAAGTAAACATTGTCTAAATTCATCAACAACAGATCATTTGAATAAATAATAATATTAATAATCCCGAGTCTGTAGAAATGTTTGCACAGAGCTAATATACTAAACTACCATTTTCAAACCCAAAATTTAAGAGATCTTAAAATAATAATTAAGACATTTGTTATACCATTTAAGATACTTTAGACTTTTATGACCTTAAAGTTAATTAAAACTGATTTAAAATTTCATAAAAGGACTTTCTTTTATTGCCACAAATGCTACTAAATACTTTTCACAGTTTGCACACACATCTACATTTACTGACAAATGAGAGCGAAACGTTCACACCGTCAAGCCTTGGGTCAGAGAAGGCAAAATGTTGGACACAGCCTTGTTACAAAGCATTCCGATGAGTCAGTAAACCTGGATCTCATAATCCAGTGATTGAACAGGCATCAGAGCGCAGCTTCCATACTATGGTGACAGCAAGTACACAAAGCCAAACTCTTCTGGGGCTAACTAGTCAGAAACTGCATCTAGTTGGTTGACTCCCTTGTTACATGAACTGACTGAGCAAAGTCAGGAACATATTAAATTCTTCAGATTAAGTTCTTCATTTCTCAAAGTTATAATGTTACAAAGCCAGCAGACATTTTGCCTTTGACTCGGCTGCAGTGCCACAGTTTACAGCAGAAATTATTTATTAACTCTATATACTATATACTAACTTTGACCTTCATGGTTTAAAATGAGACTGCTGACATAAAACCACACATTTTCACTGACCCATTTTGCATTTCCCTGTTGCGCCCTCTCCACTACAAAGCTACAGGGAGAGTAAAACCCATAGAGCGAGCAGGACAACCTGCTGCTTGGATCTGTAACCAAGCGATACGATCCTAGGGGACGAAAAACGTCAACCCACAACAAAAAAAGGAGTGAGAGTCTCTCACAGGAAAACAAAGCTCAGCAATTTATTATCAGGAATAGCTGTGCAATAAGTAAAACAGGTCTAGATGGAAGCACTTATCATATCAGTCTTATCTAAATGCATTTTAGGACTAACCTGAAAGATGACTCTAAAAACTTTCCAAATTAATAAATCACACATGGTTTAAAAGTTATTCCTGGTCCTCAAGCAGTATATAAATCACCTTCTTAAGGTCTCCTTTTCACACTATAGACGGTTTCGCATGCGCCTGGCCCTAAATTAACTTCTGGTCTGTGTTTTTGTTTATTGGTCTGGTTAGTGCTGCCGATGTAGTGCCGAATTTTTACCCCCTGCCAGATTATGACTCCCCTAGTTTTGGTAGGTTTAGTGTTAGGTGTGGGGGTGGGGTTAGGATTACTATTGATTTCAACGAGGGGAGTCAAAATTCGGCACAACACCGGCTACAACCACGTAATGCACGTTTAAAAATAAAACCGAGGCATGAAGTTAAGTTAGGGCCACAAAAGCACGCATGCGCAGTAACGTTTGTTTATATCGTTGAAACTGTCTATAAATTACTAAAGTTAAATTATCTTAAAAGGAAAATCAAAACACTTCAAAGAAATGTAATTCTTTATTATGCCTTCCTAGAGGTGCTTAAATAGCCAAATATTATAATTGTAATTAATATAATTTATACAGTTCATTTTTCTTCAATTTCAATTTTAGGTTTTGTTGTATCAGGCACAGTTTGGTGGTTTTCTGAAGAATAACAAACAACAAACGTATTCACAGGTACGTTTAGTGTACTGTAACTGGTCCTATTAGTGTTAGTGCAATAACTAGCAGTACATGTGAAGAAGCATTTTTATTGCTACTTCAAGTTAACTAACATAGTTAACTAATGTTAACAAATTGAATATCATGTAAAGCCTTACTGAGATTTATGTAATCATGCAGATCAAGAGAGTATTTTTACTATACTAATATTTACAATCCAAAGGTAAATAACACGGCATTTAGTTCGAAAAACTACTTGAATAACAACAAATTAAATGTTGGCAGTATTTTTAATGATGTCTTGCAGTGATGTCAAAAGTAAAAATAAAGGAATATTAATAAAAAAAAAATGAATCCGCGTTTGTCAAACAAGCACAAACTGCAGCGAATATGCATTATGGAGATAAATCCAGAATGTCTGACAGTGGTGCGTCGTGATAGTTGTTTTAACAGTCACAGTTGTATGTGATGACACACGATGACCGCTAAGGACGATGCTGTAGGCATCAATCTAGCGCCTCGAAAGCCAAAAATAATCAATTTCCCCGTAAACACGGGGTGTTGTTTCAGTCCTCAACTTGAGAGGAAATGATGCTCAGCCTGTACGGTTAGCTACAGCAGGCTAGCACAACTGGGTCTCCTCACACACTCACTAACCCTCCGAAAGGTGGGGGAAAATACACTTATACAAAGGCCAAATGAGGAGAAAGATCTTAAAATGAGACTTTAGAACTTACCTGAGGAACCTCGGATAGTTTGGTGGACTATTCCCTCAGATATTCCGTTACTCCTGTCTAATTATACGACTTCGTCGACTCCGACGGTTGTCCTGTCGGAGTTGAAAGTGCCCAGCATGCACAGGAAGTGATGTGCGCACACGCTGCTATGCTGTGCTCTAGTGCGCGCACATTAGGACACCTCTGTTTCTTGCTTAGCAGATACTGAGGGGGGTTGCGACACGTTTCATTTAACCCTCTATAATTTGGTTTCTATTTGTTAAGGGTCATAAACTTTTTATATAGCTAACAATCTCAGTTTCAAATGAAATATACTACTCGTCCATAAACAATGCAAATTAATGCAAAGGAGCACTAACGTCAACTCACTGTAGTTTGCAACATTAAACGAGGACACTGATATTTTAAACTTTGATTCATGAATGCATTATAATAATGAACAGAATTTTTAAATTTGAAATTATTATTATGACATTGCAACCAAAACAACCTCTTTTTCAAATTAAAGATGCACTATACAGAAATTGGTCATTTAATAACAAAGAACAAGACCAAAATCAAACTCAGTCAGGCGTTAAATATTAAGCGAATTACCTACGAATCGAGTTTGTCCAGTAAATCCCTTTAAACAAAACAGAATCGTTAAATTTATCTTGTCACCTCAGGGTGATTGGTGGTGTATTTTTGATAAAATGACATCAGCAAAGTAATAGTGAAATTGAGAACATTATCTGTATAATCATATAATCATATTATCTGTATAATAAATTTAACGATTCTGATCATTCAATATCATTCCTATCAGTCAACGCAAAATAAGTCACTGTCACAAAGTCCAAACCACATAAAAGCAGGTAAGATCATAATCCAGCCATATAATCTGGTAACTGATGAACTTTGCCATCTGATAAACTAAAAAAAAAATTAAATAAAGCTATGCAACAGGTCTGAGCCTAAAAGACAGTAACAGTAACCACCTTGATGGTTAATTTATTTCAGAAGTGTTATTAAGGAGCAGAGTTTTGTAGTTAGGGGCATAGGCGGTGGAACAAAAGATAATCTTTCACAGTTCTCTCCTTAAAACATTCCAGACCTGTTGAACCTGTTGTTCTTCAGACAAACCTGAATTTACAAGACGATGGGGGGGAGGGGGGATTACCATACAGCACCCAAACATATATACTGACTGAGACAGGAGGTATTTCACATGAACACTGATAAGTGAACTGCAATGCAAAACACACAAGAGCCAAGACACATTTGATTTATTACCAAACTCCATCTTGTGGTGGAAGTCCGTAATATAAATGGAGACTGAAATGCTTGTGAATCAAACAAGGAGAGTGAAAGCCATCACTGAAGAGGTTTGTTTAAAAAATTAATGTTTAATTGCGTTCAGAAGGTTTCTCGGAAGCATCAGGTGATTTGCGTTTATATGCACCGCTTGGTTGTAACAAATACATTACGATTATAATTATTAAACACTTACAATTATTGTATTACTTGATATTTACAAAAAAACGGCATGATGTGTAATTGATTCTTCCTAGTTTGTTTATCTTTATAGTTTTCCTTTCTTAAAAAGCCCAGGTTGTGGAATTGTAGGCAGCTAGAATGAATAAATATTTGAGGATGCACAGCATAAACAAACTAAATATTTATTTTTTATTAAATTGCACATTGATTTCATTATCTTTTCATCAATCTACTATATATATATATATATATATATATATATATATATATATAAAATTATTAATTTTTAAACATTTAAATGATTGCTGAAAATGTTTAATGTTCACTTGGACAAGATTTTATTTGTTCTTACAGATTGATCGGAACAGACTAATGTTTTCTTACCACTCAAGGTCATTAAAAGGTCAAAAAGCCTCAACAGATGTAAATATTTTGACATGAATTGACATTAGTGTCCTGTATCAACAATGACTTTTTGAAAAATAAGCACCAGTACCTGCAGGTTGAAATTTGTTTACTTACTAAATATCAACATCCTGTTAATTTCTTTGCAGCAACACACAAAAACCATTATCTGCCAGCTTACGTTCGGGTTGTTATCAAAAACATCTTTATTCAGAGTCGTTATGGAAAACATTTCAATGGTTCTTTGAGGAGTCATTAGAGAATACATTAAATGCTCACCAGATGCACATGTTTGTTTTTCATCCATATTTTATATAACGTGAATCTGAATCTTTTAACAATCCTGTGAAATCAAAGTCCCAGTACAAGCAGTGTAAACCCTGAAGATCTAACTCAAGGTTTTATGTCTTTAATATTACACTGTACGTACAAATAAAGGCTGAAACAAACAGGGTAAAAGCTAATGCCGATATCTATTTGAGGCGTATTCTACTTGTAGAACTCGTGTTCCTGCTCGTCTTTCTTGATAACAGTCTTGTAAGCCTTCTCAAAGTCCTTAGCCAGCACAATGTAGCGGTTTTCACGCACAGCCAGCATACCAGCCTGTAGACACAGAAAGTAACAAAATTAATCATAACAGGAAAACATATGTTTGAAGAAATTCTTAACACAAATAAATTTACGTGAACCTGAAGCACAAAAACAGTCATAAGTAGCACAGGTATATTTGTAGCAATAGCCAACAAAACACTGTATGGATCAAAAATTAAAGATTTTTATTTTATAAAAAATTAGTTGGGATTTTTAAGTAAAAATCATGTTCCATTAAGATATTCTTTAAAATTTCCTACCATAAATATATCAAAACAATTTTTTGGATGAAGTAATATGCTTTGCTAAGAACTTCATTTGGACAACTTGCAGGCCATATTGTCTATATTTTGATTTTTTGCACTTATCATTCAAATATTCAAATAGATTATTCAAATAGTTGCATCTCAGCCAAATAATATATTTTTACCTAACAAAGCATACATCAATGGGAAGCTTATTTATATAGCTCTTAGGTGATGTATAAATCTCAATTTCAAAACATTTAGCCTTATGACTGGTTTTGTGGTCCAGGGTCACAGAGATTTTTTTTTTTAAATGAACTCACCTCCTGGCAAATAGAGTTGATATCTGCGCCAGAAATCTTGTCAGGCCTGGCAACATCTGCATTTTGGTTAAGGACAACTGCAAAACATTTGGTCTTAATAGTCTTATAGTGGTATAAGACTCTTCTGAATCAAGAGGTTAGCATTCAAGTTTAGACTCTGTAACGCTTCTTTTAAATGGTTTTTTTTTTAAAGTGTGTTTTATTTCATACTGTAAAATAACTGCATTTTAAAAGTTAAATATTTAAAATATGTTTTTCTACTGATTACTGCCTTTCTACTTAAAAAAAAAAAAAAAAAAA
>JAUCMS010000028.1:15276691-15286944 GCA_032357445.1 Enteromius radiatus | reverse complement strand
GGCCTAGAAACAGGCAAACCAATGAGGAGCGAGTCTTCGTATTCTAAGCAGATTTTCAACAGAATCCAGCGCTGTCATGCTCGCTCAGAAAGCAGTGACGCAGGTTTTGTGCACGGCACGGGTCTGACACTATAGAAAACTGAGGTGCATGTGAAAAAAGGTGTGTCTGAATGCACGTGTGTGCGCGGCAGAGAGCGGATGAGACGGTGGGGGAGGGTGTAGAAAATGTGAAAGCTGGAAATCTGGACAAGGGCACGCAAGGACATAATGTATGAAGGACGTCTCTCGCTGGTTTAATATTTTAAAGCTCACATCAGTTAAATTGAGAAGTTGAGGAAATAGCAATTGCATGAGGAAAAGAGACATTGCAGCGCAGCGATCCTTCAACCCAGTTTCAAAAATGGATGTGAAAAAAACGGTTTCTTAGAGCTCAAAAAGAACAGGCTTTGTCTTCAGATCTGGTTGCCTGGGGAAATTACACTGCTTGTTGGCCTTTACCCTTGACCAGTGGGTCTCCAACAGAATCGCTCATTGTGGATTCATTTTAGAGATTAGATTAAAGACTCAAGCGGATGGAGATGAGAACATGTAGATTCAACAGAACGATTGTTAGACCACAGTGACAAAAATACTGGCCGATACGATATGACATATTGGGTAATGTATCAAAGAGCCCTTGTTTCTATGGAAAGTCTCCACCCTGGAGCTAAGTGTTTGTCACAGATCTTTGCCATTTCCCCATGAGGACAGACTGTATATGTCACTGCTATACAGATTAAGAATGCTGAATGTTTTCAAAAGGGTTTTCTTCTCTGTCTTTGTATGTCTCATTGCACCACGGTAGAGCAAACATCACCAAGGTCATAAATTCAATTCCCAGGAAATGCATGGACTGATTAAACGTTTTTTTTGGATGCAATGCAAGTTGCTTTGGGTAAAAGCATTTGCAAAACTGTAGGTTTTTTACATTTCCGTCCAAAAATGCATGCAGTTGTCAAAAGCGCCTATTTTAATGCATTAATTAAATCCTGGGATTAAGCGCCCATTGTGCAGTCTAATCTGGAATGAGTTGCATAATGTAATCTCTGTAAAAAGGGTCTATGTAATGACCCTGCTGCCGCAGTGACATTGACGTAAGTGTAGACAGGAATTTTTGACAGGTCTGAGGTCAGCTTATTGTACATGTACTGGCCTTTTTTTTTTGCTTTTAAAGGGCAATGTCTCCTTCCATCCCACACTTTTAGTGTGCTTTGATGTATCTGCTCATTTTGATTCCTAAAAAAGCCCAGAACTTTGTTGCTGTCATCTAAAGTTAGCATGAAATCAAAATTCATCAATGCATGGTATTGATATTTTTCTGGCACATAATAGATGTCTCCAACCATTTAATCTGATTAAATGCTACTACTTTCTTACAATCAACTGCAAGCTTACATTCACTTTTGAGCGCAATGCTTACATCTCAAAATCCAATTAAAAGCTATGCAAAGTCCTCATTCTACACTTGTTCTTTTCCGTTACACTCAGATGTACACAAAAGAAAGAAAACATTACATTGCAACTTTAGTTAATCGTTAAAAATCTTTATATGCCCGGTTAACAGGTAACATTCTCAGAACGTTGGCTAATGTTCCAAGCTAGGTTCTTTCAAAGTTATCAACAAACATTCCTTCAGTGACATTCAAGGAATAGTTCACCTGTCATTATTTAAATTATTTACCCTGGAGTATTTACAAACCTGTATGTATTTCTTTGTTCTGCCGAACACAAAGGAAGCTATTTTGTAACCAATATTTTGTAATATTTTGTAGTTTGTAACCAGGTTGCTTTGGGTCACATTCGACCTTGATAGTATTTTTTTTCAATGGTGACCCAAAAAAACCTGGTTACAAACTTTTTTCAAAATATCTTTATGTTTGGCAGAACAAAGAAATTCATTCAGATTTGGAACTACTCCAGGGTGAATAAATAATGATCATTTTAATTTTTGGGTGAACTATTCCTTTAATAGACTGTTTTCTGGTTTCTGATCTTTAAAAACGTTCTCAAAACATTTGCACTAAAACATTATTTATAAATAGTTTTTATCAGAAACATTTATGTTGGATTCATTTAATGTCTTCTTTTTTTTTTTACTACCTGTTTCAGGAAAAGATAAGTTCCTTAACGGTTGCATTAAATGTTTTAAAAACAAAACAAAAAGATTCATTCATAATTCACAGAATAAAAATTTCTTCATCATTTACTTACCCCCTTGTCATCCAAGATGTCTTGTTTCATCAGTCAAAAAGAAATCAATGTTTTTCTGGAAAAGGATTTTTCTCCATATAGTGGACTTCAGTGGGACCCAACAAGTTGAAGGTCTAAATTATGGATTCAGTACAGCTTCAAAGCACTCTACACAAACCTATTTCTACTTATATCAAGGATCAAGTCCACTAAATGGAGAAAAATCCCTAAATGTTTTCCTCAAAAACCTTAATAAAAAAAAAAATTAATTAAAAAATCAGACTGAAGAACATCTTGGAGGTGAGTAAATTATCAGGAAATTTTTATTCTAAAAATGAAATCTTCACATTCATATGATGCGTTCATACAAAATGTTCTTAGAATATATTTATGTTAGCTCAATATTGAAATACATTTTCATCTTGTAAATTACAAAGGTGTGATGCTCATTAAAAGAATTAATTGTAACTTTTAATGTTTTACTAAAAACAAAAAAGTATTTAGATTTATTTAGATCTACTGGTTTGCTTGTTTTAGGAGTGTGTCAGCTTGTGTTTACACCCTTCCTACATTTTCTTCTCAAACTGTAGTGTATCTATGATGATAATTGTCTTTCCTTCCCAGTCTTCCCTTCTTTTTCCTCTCCACAGCCAATCAGAGGCCAATAAATCTGTCAATGATGATCAGTGATGTGAAACTTTTAACTCTGTTTCCTCTTTCTTCCTCTCTTGTTTTCTTCCTCTCTTGTCTTTCAGTTGATGTGGCACTAATTTTTACTCATTCTCTCCTTCCTCCTTTCCTCTCAGCCATCAAAAGCAAAATGTTGTTTTCCTGAGTATTCAGTAAAGAGATGCCCATAAAAAAATCTAAGTAGCAGAAGGTCCAGCAGGATGATTTTAGTTCATAATTTAAATCTGTAGCTGTGATTGATTTGTGTGCGATGTTTCCTGTCCCTCATCTCACTGCACATATATAAATACTTCTCCAGAGGTCAGAATTGCAAAAAGATCATTGGTTGAGAGCGATGCAGATGTCTCTGTGGAAACTGCAGGGTGAAGTGTGAGAGAGAGAGAGAGAGAGAGAGATACTTGGAATATCAGGTGTGTTATTTTTACAAGCGTTTGCGACTTCCCCACATATATAGAGACTTGCATCTATATATGAAAATAGAGTAATGACTCGAAAAAAAAAAAGGATCACAGCTCACTGCTAACAATTTATTTCCCCTCAAAGCTTTTTTTCTGCTAGGACCAAAAAACAAGCAAGCAAATACTGTGCTCTGAAATCACAGTTAATTCGAACTATTTTAATGCACAATCAGTTTTCATGAGTGGAAATAAAACTTGCAAGAAAACGCTCTGCCTTGAACTAAAAAAGCATGGGAACGCATGCACAAAAAAAAAGAAGAAAAAAAAAAAAGGATTTTGACGCAGTAATGCCTGTCAGTTAAAAACAAAAAGTGGGCATCATTAAGATTTAATAGAGTGCTTTATGAAGTCGGGCAGTTGTGTCGGTTTCTGTCGCTGAATGTTTTGTTTTTCCTGTAGCTTGGCTCTGCCATGGGGCGTGTGTGGAAGTGGACTCCGACACGGAGGCAGTGAGGGGGAAAGGCTTCAAATTGGGCTGTATCTCTTGCAAGATGAGAGGGGAAGTACCGGCCTCTGCCACAGTGGACTGGTGGTTCATGCCCAAAGGCGAGAGTGAATTTTCACATGTGAGTATGAGGCCAAAAACCAGACTTCACATTACTGAAGTCAAGCTGCACATGATGCATTACTTAAATTAATGTTGCTTTTTCCAATTCTTATTTTTTGTCCAAGAGCTATAGTAGAGCTGCATGCTTGTGTAAAATGCTCAAAATATCATCTAAACCCCAAAGCATATCTTAAACTGTTGCATAAAATGCAATGAAACTACTGTGTCAACAAATATGCAATACACAAAAGCATTTTATGCCATAGTCATTTGTGAGAACACATTTAGCATATATTATGCTAGAATTATATTTGTTAAGCGCTAATAAATGAGTATGAGAAACATTACACGTTAGGGAATATATTATATAAACTTATATTTTAATATAAGTATTATATTAAATATATTTTTTCCTATTTAATATTTACTTTTAAATATTTATTTAAATGTTATCAGTGTTGATTGTTGCACTCTTCTACACAGTAAAATTATTCATGCAAATAAAACACAGATAACTGGACTACATTTTACTTTCTGTAGTTTTTGTAAATATTTGTGGACTTTACTAACAATTCATTGTGTGAAAACTATTAAAATTATTATGAATTATTTAAGGAAATCCTTCACTGAATTTATGTCAGGGTAAAACCACCATTTAGCCTATCAACTGTTTTATAACAGATCAAATTTACAGTTTTACTCATTGTTTTTATGATATTAATATACTGTTTATTATTATTAAAAACAGATTGTACTCTTTACATGACTACAATTGAAAATGACATTACATTTACAGCTTGTCCATGACCATTAAAGGGATAGTTTACTCAAAATTACAATTCTTTCATTGTTTATTCACCAAGCCTGTACAAGTTTCTTCATTCTGTTAGAAAATATTTTAAAGAATGCTGGTAAACTGATAATACAGCAGCCTTTGATTTCCATAGTATTTTTGTTCCATAATGTTACTAACATTCTTTTGTATTTCAAAGAGGAAAGAAACTCATACAAGGTTTGGTTCTTTCTTACAATTAGATCTACAGTTATGCAGATATGAGAGGCTATATAATGGATGACCGCTTCGATGACCGCCTGGCCTGGAACGGCAGTAAAAAAACTAACGATGTGCAAGATGGCTCAATTTTCATCCTTAACGTCACCTTCAACGACACCGGCACCTATCGATGTTTCTTCGACCGCATACTTGTCTTCCCCAACTACGAGTACCGCACCAACGCCACCAAGTTTATCAACATCAACGTAGTAGGCAAAGGTAGGTTCATTAAAACAGACAGTGGGAATAGGAACATTTGTATGGGATGACACAAACACAAATCAAAGTAAGGAGGTGACAACATCATTGGTTTGACAATATCAATTCAGCCTTGAAAGGAACTCAAGAGTGTGTCCATAAAGAAAGATGAATCAACGCTGAATAGAAATGCCTTTGAAATGTCAAAAACAAGGACACTGGCTTTACACGGCCCTGAAAGCAAAGTGTTGTCATGGCAGCATCAAAGCTTTCATCATCACTGGTGTCCTTGACTCACCAGTGCTTATCTGTTTGAAAGCAAGGATGTATTTAAGTTCACAATATTCTTATAACAACATTACACATTTTTTTTTCTTGGACTTGTTCTCAAACAAGTCTTGTACTGCTCCAAACATCCCAGTGTGTTCTATGTGGGAAAAAAGTTTGTGTCCTGTCCCATTCCCAACTCTCCACCCACATATTCCTGTCATTCTGTAATGTTTTCTCATAAGCTTGAAAAACTACGCTAAAAAGATAAAGTATTTTGTAGGAAGACAAAATAAACAAATAGTAAGTAACAAATTGTTAAAGATAACTGTATATATATATATATATATATATAAAACCTTGTCCCAGCCATCAACCATCGGTGTTATTCTTAATAAAAACAAAGAATAAATGTATACATTTTATTTAAAATATTAATAATTTTAAAAAAATGTTCAAATAAAATTGAACAAAATAAACTATGGCAACTAATTGAAATAAAATGTTTTAACTTAAGTAATAAAAGTACAAAAACTGAAATATAAATTAAAATATAAAAAGAAATATAAATATATAATAAAAAGAAAATAATTATAATGTACACAAAATTTAAAATGAAAGTATACAAGTAATAGCCAATTTAAAAAATGATGCTATTTTAGTAAATAACAAGTACTAAAATAACACGGGTAGAATAGATTTGAATTGAAGTCCGTTCACAAAAATACAAACAAAAAGGTAATGGACACTTTCGTATTTTGTACTTCTGCCAGTAAACTCTATCCTGTTAAGTACCTGTTATATTTTATGAGTTTAAAACAGGCTTCTATAAGGTTCAAATCTCACTCCAATGAACAATTTTAGACTGAGTTTGATATCCAGGTAGTCATCACAAGGCAAGGCTTATTTTGTGTTTTAGAAGGAAAGTCAGAAAATGAGCATTTTGTATTTTGGACAAACACTTCCCACCATAAATACAATAAACAGTCTATACTATCAAATTCTAAATACAAAGAATTAGCTTCTGAGGGGTCACATGTCTGCTTTGACGTTTCTGCTGACAACATCTCTGTCCACTTGAACAAAAGCCATCATGTCATAATTGCCAACGGCGATAAATCTGTCAGATGTATCTTTACTTCCTGTCAGAGGCTGAGTCAGGACCACATCAGCAATGATGTCACTACTGATCATTATGAGAGTTTGCATCATAGTCATTATTATTTGATCCAAACTTAAAGAGTAGTAAATAAAACATAATCAGATAAGGTGTTATGGACTACATGAAAGTTATTAAAGAGCATAATATAAATATTTGAACTGAAATTACATTTTTTTTCTCACTCACCCCTAGCTACACGAGGCATGGCGTCCATCTTATCTGAGGTCATGATGTACGTGTCCATCATCGGGCTGCAGTTGTGGCTAGTTGTGGAGATGGTGTACTGTTACAAGAAAATTGCAGCAGCTGGAGAGGAAGCACTGAGAGAGAGCGAGTGAGTCTTCACATCTCCATTTCCCTCACACTTCCTTTCTGTTTGCCCTTTCCTTAATAACAAACACCTGTCTGCCTTAATAAGGACCTTTAGGCATGTCCTGTAAAAACAGAAAATTTGGGATTAAACATATTGAGAGCGTATTTGTATACAACCATAAATGGACGAGTAAATCTATCGAGTTTTATGGTAAAAGTTCATTTTGTAAACTTAAAGATATAGGTTTTTAATTTAACCTTTAACATCCATGGACCCTTTTAATTCCACAAAAGATTAATTAATGGAAAAATGTTCTTTAGTGGCTTTATTTTTAAAGGAATAGTAGAAAAAATTCTAGTTAGCTAAAAAATTAGTCATCCTCAGGAAAGAAGCATCAACTTGCTTGAACGGGTGCCGTCAGAATTAGACTCCGAATGAATGGATAGGGAGTCGGACCCAAAGGTTGTGGGTTCGAGTCCCAGATCCAGCAGGGATTGAGGTGGGAGTGAATAACCAGCACTCTCTAAACCTTCAATACCACGACTGAGGTGAGACCCTTGAGCAAGGCACCCCCAACTGCTCCCCAGTGCTGCAGCCATGGCTGCCCACTGCTCCGGGTGTGTGTTCACAGTGTGTGTGTGTGTGTGGTTGTTCACTTCTCACTGCTGTGTGTGCATGCATGTTGGATGGGTTAAATGCAGAGCACAAATTCCAAGTATGGGCCACAAGTCACTTCACACTTCAAATAATCCAAGTGACTCTAGTCCTTCACTTATTTTCTTGTGAAGTGGAAAGACGGTTTCAAAGCTAACAGTGAAAAAAAATATTTTATGAATTCAAATATTTTAAAAATAAGTTAAAAAATTATAGTTTTCACAGCTTTTCTTCCTTCAAAACTATATTTCCCTTAATCCCAAAGAGGTTTATACTTCTCTACAAGCTGCTGTTCTCAAAACCTTTCAAGTTCTTGTTGCTGTTCTTTCCTTCATTACCTTTTCTGTCCCTTCTGCCTTTCTTTCCCTCCTTCCATTCTCTTAGGGCGGAATATTTAGCTATAACCTCGGAGAGCAAAGATAATTGTGCAGGTGTAGCTGTGGCAGAATAACACAGGTGGGTTAGTTAAATGTACCTGTGACGGTCAAATCTGGATATATATATGTGTTTCTTTGCATTCCAAGTGAGTTAAACAATGCCTTCTGCTTTATTTCAGGTCCAAAAAAAGTCTCAAGCCAAAAGCTTGACGCTCCGTCCATCACGGCCTCCTCCGTCACCTTCAGGGCTGCTGTTTTGACCTTTGTGGACGACTGTGACAGAGCTGCCATTCTAAACAATCAGGGAAACACAGTCACACATTACATCAAAAGGAAATGCTTTGTTTTACGGCTCTAGTTGAGCACTTCGAGGTTAACGAGTGAAAGATGCATTCACTGGTTCAAGCACTGAACATGACTTGTACATACGTATTTTAGCTTTTAACACCTTTGCTTTTTCCACAAAATGAGAAGTCAGCTTTACATTCAATAAAAATGAGTCACCACAGGATATCTACTGAGCCAGAAGACATATGATATAGTGCATTAAAAAAACACTAGTATATTTAACTGAGCCAGAAACCAAAAAAAAAAAGAACTGTCAAACGTAAATATTAGGGGTGTAACAGAAATGTAGGCTGGTTTATTCAGTAAAGCATTATTAAAAAGAACAATTTTATGTCAAAAAAACAAAAACAGCAGTACATATTACACCGTGTACCGTTACACCCCTTATATATATATATATATATATATGTATATATAGAAATCATGACATCTCATGTTTGGCAGCTGACACGTGATTAGCATTGCATAGCTAATGTCAACGGACATTTACAAGAGCTTCCTATCTGAAAACAACACCTGTCACGAACAGGGGATTTGAACCAGAACTAACTTAACTAACCACTGCTAAGCTAACCACAAATTTTAAAAAGTTCTCACTTAGTATGTAGTAATTCACTTTATGTCATTGCATTTATATAAACATCACGACTCTGTACTAGACTTTAATGCCTTGGTGTTAAAAAGTTTAAACCATTAAGTATAAATAACCGTTCTGGGTAAAAAGCAGACATTGTGAGTAGCATATAAAGCTATTCATATCATTCTCTTAAAAAACAACAACAACAACAGCGAAGCTAATAAACGTCACGTGTATGTTAATATCATTGACGTCAGGAAAGTGTTGTGTAAGACCCTTAACGTTATACAGAAACTAACGTGATGAATATATTATTAACATTGTGCCGTAGAGGATCTGTGCTATTAATCATTCTCACGTTGGCCTCACATTTCTTCCCCTTTTCGTCTTTGCTGACAAAATCATTAAGGGCTGCATGAAATCGATTGAGAATGACTCAAAGTGTAAAGCGTGCCTCCTTAAGAAACGATGTTTATGCCTCCGGCTCCTCGTGCATGATGATGATTTCAAAGGAAACGGAAAGAGAAAATGTCGATAGTTTTCATTCACAAGTGCAGTAAGAAGCTTCCAGTCTTTCCTCTTCCCTCTATAGTAGCCAATTTCTGGTAGTGACTACAGAGGGCAGCACAACACTGCCAAAGTCTCACTGCCTTTATGCATGAATGAACGTGCTTGAGACTTCCCAGCTCTGGGTTTCTTACTTTTTTATATATCTTTCATTCGGTGGTCGTTAAATAGGTGGATTTCTACTGCATGATTTAAACACGCCTTCATGAACACCGTCATAAACACTGCCACAGTTATAACACCGGATCCGTTTCATCCTCCACCTCACCGAGCAAAACTGCACAGCTGCTTTCAGTGCTGTATTACTAAAAACATAGATGGTATCGTACTAACTAACACTTAGACGTCACAGAATATCGTCGTTTTCTGACAATGTCTGCAACTCTGTAAAGTATATCAACATACGACTCCTTGCAGCCTCAATGATTCCAGGATGCATTTCATGTTGAAGTGAAAATATTGCTTGCCAAATGAATTATGGACAAGATGGTATATAATAAAATACATTCAAAAGTACAATCTTGAATCTTTTCTTTCTTGACCTAGCAAGATTAAGGTCCATCATATATATAAAATACAATAAAAATAATAAATATAGCTGCAAGCAGCAATTACCGGGGTTCGAGCATTTGAAATGGTTTGAGGTTGTTTAGGGCAACCTGGATGCATGTCTGTTTGACCAAAGCTCAAATTTCTAATTTTTTTTTTATAATATGCAAATTAGTGTGTGATGTCAGTAGCGACAAGAAGTACTACCATCTGACCAAGTTTCAGCTTTCTAGGCCTTACGGTTTGGGCTGCACGATCAGTTT
>JAUCMS010000028.1:15253026-15267722 GCA_032357445.1 Enteromius radiatus | reverse complement strand
TAGTGATTTGCCGCGCACGCTTACGTTCAAAAACCGGCTGCGTGGTGGCATCAGTACAGACCAGTAACGTTAGGCTAGTTACAAAAATGGAGGCGAACAGCCAGCTGATTTTATTTATTTATTAAAAATTAAATTTTTTGGCACACCCCTACTTTATTCTTTTCCCTATACTGCCGCCCATAGGTTTGGAATAGTTATTATGGTGCTCGACGGCGTATTTATGCGGGTTTTTTGAAAACGATGTTGTGTGCACAAAGTTATTATTGAAAACAGAGGGGAGGAAATATTTGTTTCTCTAAATACCCGGCTATGTGTAAATGTGGCCTTAAACAACAATGTAACTCCAAGTCAATCCCACTTCTGTGAAATCAAACTGCCCACTTACGAAGCAACACTGATTGACAATCAATTTCACCTGCTGTTGTGCAAATGGAAGAGACAACAGGTGGAAATTATAGACAATTAGTAAGACACCCCCAATAAAGGAGTGGTTCTGCACGTGGTGACCACAGACTACTTCTCAGTTCCTTTGCTTTCTGGCTGATGTTTTGGTCACTTTTGAATGCTTTCACTCTAGTGGTAGCATGAGACGGAGTCTACAACCCACACAAGTGGATCAGGCAGTGCAGCTCATCCAGGGTCTAGGATGTGTTATTTTAGTGTTCCCTTTTATTTTTTTGAGCAGTATGTAGGAGTAGCAAACTCAAAACGGCAGTTTTAAATCTTACTGACCAGTGAAGTGACGCTGTGAGAAGAGGTGCTGTATGAAGTGAGTGTCTGAGAACAGAAGGTCGTGGAGCTTGTCCACACTCATGCGAACAACAGTGTTGATATGCAGCCGGCCGTTGAGATCCGCACAGAAGGACTCGACCTCACCTGTGAAGATTAAACGTGACTTCTTATCAAGGACATAGCTATCTGACACATATTGACCTGCTCTAAAAGAAAGAGTGGTTTTTCAAATCTTTTTGTTTCTAATTAAAGTCAGGCAGTTAGCTGTGGGAAACGAGGATATACAAGCACTCACTCTCTTCCTGAGTGTCAGAAGAATTGCTGGGGTCAGTTGGGAGCTCTTCATCATTGGTGATATCCAGTGACGAGAGGTTTCCCAGGCTGTGTGGGGCAGTGGGAGGAGACTGAAGTGACTGATTGGCTGATTCTGACTGGCTGTCCCCGCCTTCTTCCATGACCTATAAAAAAAAAAAAAAAGATTAAACACTCTCAAACCAGTGTTGTCATCTTTAAAATGTCTAAAACCATTTTCATTTATTGAAGAATAGCTGAAAAAGGTATATAAATATTAAAGAAAAACTTTGAAAGGTTGCTATTGCAATTAATGACTAAAAAAATATGTTCAGGTTGAAATACTAATATTGCTAAAAATAAAAAAAGAAAGCGAAAACTATTAACTAATACATAAATAAAAAGCTAAATCACTTAAAATGACTAAAACCTAAAATAGCATCACAATAAAAATATACGATAAAATAAAAGCTATTTAAATATTAATTAAAATAAAAAGCTGATATATAAATAAATATTATAATACTAGATAAAAAAGCATTTTGAAGTCACAGACATACAAACAGTACATCAATAAAAGTACATAATGCCATTTAAAAATAGTAAAAGTTAAAACATGACTGGGGTGTAAAGATTTGCTCTAATAATGTTTAGCTTGATTATGATTATTTTTTTACAAATAGATTCACTAATAAATCATCAAGACTGATTTGTAATCAGATTTATTCAAAGGACTAAGAATTTTTTATTTTCATTGCAATCATACCTCAAGTTTTACTTGTAAAAATATTTAGAATAATGTATTTATCATGGTTTTTGCAACCTTTTCATTTATGAATCGTCCACTATGATTTGATTTGAGCATAACCACTCTGTCAGGTATTTCACAATTGATTGATGCTTACGGTTGACGACAGGGCAGCTCCAGTGTTTGTAGTGGGTGGCAATGAGCTCTGGGAGCTGGGCGGACTGGGCTCAGGTTCGATGTTGGCCCGAGTAGACGGCACCTCCACAGGCTGGCAGGAAGAGGAAGAGGAGGATGGAGGTGAAGATCCTGAAGCGCAGGGAAGAACTGAGACAGATGAGGGTGGAGAGGAGCCCACTGGAGCCACCGGCACTGAACCCAGATCCAGCAGGTCAGTGACGGAGACCGGCTCCTCGCCAGGCCTACAAGACAGAAACAGAAGGATGCAAGTGTCAGGGTTGTTATAGTCTAATGTACAGAACTCCCTGACCAAAGAAGCATAAAACGCTGACATATCAACAATGTTTACATATCAACCCTTCAGGTTTTATCAACTTGGCAGCAATGACAGCAAATTATGCAAGAAGCAAAGAAACTTTGATAAGCCTGAATGCACAGTTGCAAAAATGACAAGGATCAACAAGGGGGAGGAAAATTGCCATGCAAAATGCTAAATAAAATGCTTGCCTACTGCTATTCTATGTGGATTTTAGAGGGAAAAATAAAACTAGAGTAATGTATTATGTACTTATGAAAATAAAATAAAATATAGACAGATACGGGTACAAATGACAGCTTTTGTAACATTAATGTTTCCCTTTTGTTCTAAGATAAGACAGGTCCTTTTGGTAAAATTGATCAAAATTACAAATCTATGTACACATATATTAACCAAAAACTAAAAATAAAATGTAGCAAATAATAAAGGCACCTTCTATCTATCCTTGTATTCTAAGAAAAATTTAATAAAGAAAACATACAAGCAAACTGAAATACTTGAAATGTATTACCTGAAATATAATATGGCTGTGTTGAACTTAAAAATAACATTTATAAAGATAGATAGATAGATAGATAGATAGATAATTGCAGAGTACACTGTATATGCCTTCTGTCTCTCTTCATGTTTTTAGGTAAAAAATAAAAAAACCTCTTATATATAAAATGTATATAATTCCAGTAGTGTATATAATATAGCCTATTTGAGTTAAAACCTAAAAACAAAAAAAAATAGTCACAGGTGCACTGTAATCTTCTGTCTCTCTTTTCCCAAGGTAAATGTAATAAATAAAATCTGGTAAACAGATTCCTCTCAGTGTGGACTCACAGCAGGCCGTTCACATGTTCAGCAGTAGGGGAGACGTAGTCATCATCTTCACTAGTGAGCCCCAGCTCAGTGCCGTAACACTGGTGAACGATGTGCCAAAGCTCTTTAGGAGACAGAGTCTGTGAAGGAGAAATAGAAGAAACAGAAACCTCAGTGCGAGACACTTCCAGGATAAATCTGCTTTAACCCCATTTATGTGAGGCAGCAGAAGTAGTGACAAAGCAACTTTTAAGTACCATTTTATGACATCAATCAGCTTGTTAAGGCTATTAGTTATAAGTGCAATAAGGTCAGAAATGCATAACACAAAATTGGTTGAAAGGGTACACTGTAAAAAAAAGTTTTACTGTAAAACACAAAAAATTCTACTAAAAAAATAAATTAAATAAATTCAATTTTATATTTAAGTACTATTAAATGTAAAAAAATTTTGGATTTTTTTTTTTTTATTATAATGTTAGTATGTAAAGAGTATGTACACAGGTAGATGTAAAACTGCAAGAAAACAATTTAGCAAACGTAGCAGTTGTTGAACGTTTGTTGCAACAACATAATCCATGGTAGCTTTATAACAAGCTTCCAGTAGATGCTGTATCTGTGCATTGCAATGCATCTGTAGTCACCACCTGCATCTTGCCAAGTGATAATTATTATGGACAGTCGCCAAGAGATGTTGTTTGTCTGCCAAAAGAAACGGTCAACACACCAACAAATACACAACACCGATTCTGACAGGAGACTACAGTTGTGTCTTTTATACAGTGCAGTTCTCACCTTATCCATCAGTGCGTTCTGCCATAGTCTGAAGATCATCATGAAGCTGCGATCCCTTGCCCCAAACGATGTAAAGAAGTGCTGACGAATGCAAGACCGGATTTTAATCCAAGGCAGAGTATATATTGTTTTAGGAGGTTCAAAATGCAGCTAACAAAAGAAATACATTAATGGTAATTTTAGCATGCATATCCAATGTCTGCAGTGCGGTACCTTCTCGTGTTCAGTGCTAATTTGGATGGCGTTGGGGATGAGCTTGGCCGTCTTCTCCTTGGTCAGACTGGTCACATCTTTCAGCAGTATGGTTATCTGGTGATAAACAGAGATAGAAAGAATATGAAGGATTTATAAATGCACGACCACGCAAATGTTTTCAGTCAACTAATACTTTTATTCAGCAATGGGTATATTAAATTAATTATTTAAATATATTACATTTATTTTTTTTATATTTTCCAAGTTAATGGCTTTGCCATTAAAGGAATAAATTATATATTTTTTAAATATTTAAAAATAGAAAACCTGCTATACAGTTAAACTGTAATGATAATTCACAATATTACTGTATTTTTGAACAAATAAATGCCTTGGTGAACTTAAGAACCTTCAGCTGTTCTCAGTAATTACCGTTGTCTCCCATCGGAAGATATTACTATAAAAACAGAGCCAGTTCTCCGACAGGTAGAGACGGCCCTGGAGCAGAATGTCCCTCTGCAGTGCACATGAGTAGTCTAAATAGAAAACAACATAAAATTAACAACCAGAAGCCATGTGATCATCACACGGTGCTGCACTTAAAATAATATCACTCATTATATTCACTGGCTTTACTCATAAAGTAGTGACACTCACCCACTATGAGACGCTCTGTATCAGGAAGCTTTTTAAAGAGTTTACGGAAGTCTTCATTCCTCTGTTTGTATGTGGGGCTGAGAACCTGTATACCAGAGAGAGATGTGAGCAGAATAATACAGCATGGTCAGCTAAAGCAAAAAACTCTGAGGCGTGAACTTCCCAAACTCCAGGATACTTACATTATACCAGCTCTGCATTTTCTGAAACAAAGAGAAGCAGATGCAATGAATTTATTTACTACATCTCAGCAAAACAAACAAAATTTGACCTATTTACTTTCTTAATAGACATTCATAGCTTATTGTGCATAATTCATCAGTGCCTTTTAATCCAAAAATTTAAATTATAATCCATCAATTGAATAAATGAAACACATACACTATATATATATATATATATATATATATATAAAAATAAATGTAGATATTTTTTGTTGCAGGTATTTCAACTACCGCTGTCAAACGATTAATCGCATCCCCAAAAAAAGTTTTTGTCTGCATAATGTATTTGTGTGTTCTATGTATATTATATGTATGCATAAAAACATACGAAATATATTTGGAAAATATTTACATGGATTTACATGTCTATTTTTATATAATTAATATTAGAAATAAATATTTATTATATCACCTATTAACCTATTTTTCTGAAATATATACATGCGCTTCTGTGTATTTAAATATACACAATAAATATACAGTTTTTAATGTTTTTGAGAAAAGTACCTTTACTTTAATTTTTCAAAATACAGAACATAAACAATTATATTGTGCAATATTAATAACGATTAAATAAAAAATAAGTTAGAAAATAACTTTTCTATTGAATATTTTTTAAAAGTGATTTATTGATCCTTCAGAAATCATTCTAATATCACTACTCAAGAAACATTTTTATTATTACCAATGTTGAAAACAGTTACACTTTTTCATATTTCTTAATACTCAGCTTTGCCATCATAGAAATAAATTACAAATAAATATGTTCAAATAGAAATAGTTTTCTCATAACATCTAATATTGCAGCATATTAACTTTCAGTACAAATTATAAACAAATGTTTGCAACACTAGCATTCCTCCTGCCTTATTCATTCAGGAAAGAATATCAATACAGTGCTTAGTATGTGGGTGGAAGAGAAAGCACTCGTCATATCAAATATCAGGTCAGATGATATTTAGATATCTGTATGAGTGACGCCATCAACCCATCTCACCGGCCGAGAGAGTGTCTTACCTTGGCATTGCGGGTGAAGTGTCGGGCAGCGAGCGGGTAGGAGGAGGTGGATGAGGATGGTGTAGGAGGAAGGGGGCTCTCTGATCCCCCAGCGCTTCTGTCCCCGCCCGTCTCCCCTTCGCTGGCTCTGCCTCCCAGCACACGGCGGCGCAGAGAGGGCGAGCTGCCGGGAGTACTGCGCGGAGAATTACTGGCTGTACTGTGGGAAGAGGAGGAGGAGGAGAAGTGAGGTCAGAGAGGAGACACATACAGTCATCTGGTATTTCAGCACTGTGTTTCAACCACCCTTAAAGGGCAACTGGGTCATGCACAAAGAAACAACAGAAAGGACAAGGTTTACCCATTATTTACCAAACAGCATGTATTGATTACAACTAACTTAATTCGGGTTTACAACATACAGTGTGCAAGTTAAGGAGTTAACTCTAGTGTCTAGGCACGATTTTTAAACACAATCAAGCTTATATTCGGAATAATTTCAGCTAGCACAATAAACCGAAAGAACGTTCAAGATGGGTCCTACGAGTTCAGGTCGAAGCCCAAGGATATAGAGTGTATTTATATGAATAACAATAGTTTCCATAGTATCATTCCATTCCTGTTCCAGTAAAAAAGGTGACAACACAAGATAGAGGCTTTTGTACACAAACACAAAGCCTTATCTGTTCACCAACATTTGATCAGTATGATGAGACATTTAAATGCCAGACATATGAGACCTGTTTAGTCAAAGGAGTGCTGATAGTGGCTTTAAGGCATGTGAAATCAATCCTTAATACCAGTTCTTCTTATTATGGTTGGATGATACAGCAAAAAACTGATAAATAGCATGCAGGTTATATATATACACCTCAATATTTTGTATGAGATGACTTAAAGGGATAGTTTTTGTGGATTCATAATATTTAGGCACAAAAAATCGTATTCAGAAAAGGTATATTTTACACTGAATAACAAATCAGCATGTTCTTGAACTAATACACCCGTATAGATCGTTAGTACATTTGCATATTCATGTTTTTTAATATTTGCACCCATGTGACTCAGGGTTGGTGTAGCTCAAGTTGTAAAGCGATGCTTTATAAGACGAGACATGATCCTGTGATCATTGCTTTGAACCCAGAGAACACATGTGCAAGTGAAACCTTATTAAACATGATTTTGCACTCTTTTTGTAACGGGTAGGTTTAGGGGTGGGTTAGGTTTGATCATTCGTACGAATACCACCTACTAAAATATGTTTTAATCACAGTGAGATAAGTGTGAAAAGTCCACACACTGCATTTAAACAAAACACGTAATTTGATTGGTAATGACAGTCATACGTCATTTCATGACGACAGACACCATACGACATTGTCATTATTTTTTCTCCCGCTAGAGGGCAATACCTTTAAAACGTAATTATAGGTCATAATAAGGTACTTGCACAAACTACCTATAGGGTCTTTTTTGTTAGACGACAGTCCCAGAAAATAATTAAGATTAATTTCCATTCACATACATTCAATATAACAATACATAATAAACAATAATGCTTACCTACAGATATTGTACAAAAATATATGAAAACTGTCTTTTTACAAAAAACAAGCATTAAACTGTAAAGAATATATTGTGCATATCTAATAAATTACCCAGTACTACTTCACAGCAGAAAATTCACACCCTTAAAGGCATAATAGACATTAATAGAAATCAACTCATGTCATGACTACATTTGAAGTATCTAAAAATATTCTGCCTTCACCACAAGTTTTCCTGTGTGTAATGAATTTACTCATTGAGTCAATGAGATCCGTCAGTTCATACTGAATGTTCAGTGCAAGAAAGGTTTTGAAACTATCTGGCAAAACACCATACAAATACATAACAGACAGTCACCCTTCAGGACATCGATTAGACACGCCTGCTGCAAGATGAGAAGATGAAGAGTCACAGAAGACAATGCCATAACAACAACAGACCCTTACTAAAAAAAGCACTGTGGCAGTTTGCAAGGAGAAAGCCAAATATACAAATATGAGAGGGACCAAATGCCAATCCATTTTGATTAAGCATTAATATAAATATTGTGTCACAGAAATGGTATCAATAATCAGTTTAACTCAACTTCTCTTCCGCTACTCTTTATCAAATCATCAATAAGGGCTTATTGATTACTGTACTTTATCTTTAACAACTTTGGCCTCTGCCTGTTCATATCTGCTTGGATCCAAGTCTCATGTTGTCTTGGTAACAGAAGGAATGGGGGGGGGGGTATCGGAGTCTCCAAGGTAACACAGCAGGATCATGAGAACACACTTCTCACTTAACTTGTTAATCTAGTGGTTACAAATGTGAAATGTAAGTAACCAAAAGCAATGAGCAAGTATATTCGCTTTTAACTGTCAGCAAAACCACAAACACAGATTCTAGCAAAAGTGAAAGAGCAGTAAAAAAGCATGCAATCCCAATAATACCCTAACAGTAGCCAGAATAAATGCCATATATTGTCTTTCTAAACTAAGGTTTAAGAGAAACATCTTATTAACATCAAATTACTGATAGTAAACCTGATTTCAGTGAACTGATGAGCAGCTACAAAAAATGACTCAGTGATTCCATTGCGTTTTTTTACTCCTGTTGTTACAATTGTCAATCAAACAATAAATCAGATTAATTATGCTTCATCAGAACATTAAGAACTTTGTGATTGTTGGTAGATTATATCAACTCCCTCACCGATTACGCATAACGAATCGGACACGTGTTCTCAGCTCAATGAATCAATAAGTTGTTGACCGCTAGGAACGATGCAGTTAAACAGGTGAACGAATCCGTCGGTCCGACTTGATGGACCGGTTCGATCGATTCATTCAAATGATTCGACTCAAACGAATCGGACACCGCTACAGCAAATGTCAACAGAATGAATGGGCGGTCTAAAGCTAAAAAATACTAATGCCGCGAGCTTCAGCTGCTGACATCTACGTAAACTAATGCAAATGCGCAAATAGTGCCTGCATTTTTCTCATTTAAATAAAGGCATTACGAAGATGGGATTTGCATGCACGACGCGCACAAAGTAAAACTACAGCACGCGCCAATCTAATCCTCAGTGCTGAACGTGCGTTAGTGCACACCGGGACAGATAACGCACAGAATGTCGATGTCATCAGTGCGGTGTAGACATGCAATCGCAGTTGCATGCGTGTTAACGCCTTAACAACCTACTACTGCACTGTGATGCAAGAACAACTGATAAAAGTGCACGTTTAAACAACATCATTATGCATGCATTGAATAGAGTAACTAAGCCATTTGCTACTTACTCGAACATGTCATTGGATGTTTTCTCAGTTCAATGCGTGATGCCCACGTTTATTTTACAGTAGCCTCTCAATATGGCACTGCGCCGACACAACAGACGGCACATTCAGATTAACTAGCCGAATGCATTGGAGACACTGCGTCCTCTGTTCATCCGCAGCCCGTTCTACTCCAACAGTACGCGATCGTTCAACATCCCCATCCCAAAAGAGGTACCGGACCCCCTGTAAAACGCAACGACCACAGCGGTCTCCACCATGAGCGCCCCGGCTATCCTAAAGCAACCTACACACTGGCTAAGAGAGGGAGGGGGAGGAGAAAAGAGGATGTACTGTGTGTGTGTGTGTGTGTGTGTGTGTGGAGGAGGGAATCAACACCGTTTGAGGCAGCGGCCCTCTCTTTACCACAACACACACCAGGGCCAGACCATAGGGGATTATGCATAGAGTTGATGTGAAAATACTCCAGTCAGTAAAACTTGACTGAAATGCTTTGCTGATGGACTGCACTCCTGGAGCTGGTAAGGACACAATGCTATTCAAATTAAGGGAATCAATCCCAGTATCAAAAAATTGGAAACCTGGCTTCCCAGTTTGCATATATAGTGCATAATAATCCTCAGAGGTCCAGCCGTCTCCATAATCTGTTTTTCTGGGAGAGTCTGCCATAATCTCAGTAAGACGGGTGATGGGAGGCCAAGACATATAGATACACAAATACAGATTATATGCAGCCAGAATTGCAACAGATAAAAGTAAATAAATAAATGTAAAAGTGGCAGTTTTGCTCTAAGCATCTTTATTAATTACAAATGGGTTGAGGCAATGGGAATCAGATTGAAAATTTAAAATAATTCTGTATTTTTTTTTTTTTAAATATAGTCTTTCTTTTAATCATCTGAAATGTAAAAGATTTGTTGTGGAGTGAGGGGAACTAAAATATACCAATTTATGAATAAATGTAATATAGCAATTTTGACCTTGTGCAATTTGTATTTAGATGCAACTTATTTTCTAGAAAATACAAGTGTTTTGTTGACATCAGGAAACAGGGCAATCAATGTCACTCTACCTTCCACTTCTGTGGTTTTAGTGGCATTGATCAATCACAGAAAATGCTCCTCCTGTGCAATAATCCACAAGGATTGAGGTTTTAAAGCTCAAAGCAAGTCAATCTATTTCTGCAATCACATGTATATGTAAAGAACAGAGCTTAAAAAGTGTGTGATCTGAGAAATGCAGCACTAATCAAGTCTCCTAAAAGGATCTCAAGTTTATATATGGACATATGGCACACAGGACCACAAGTACATCTTGGTCAAAAAGGCCAAAGCACCCCAAAGAGGCTTAGACAAATGAAATCTTCAGACTTAAGAAGCAAGCAACTGATGTAAACAGGGTGAACTACAGGCAATGTGCATGGCTTGCACAGAGGTTTAAACAGGCAATTATAATCCTCTCTATCCATGCTGCAAAAGGAGGTGAGAGATAAAATGAAATAATTATAATATAGTTATTATTCACAATACACTGGAGCCTGAAATTTGGCCCATTCTACAATCAGCAAGAATGATAAATGCAAGTGAGCAATAAACAGGCTTTTCCCTCTTAAACTTTAGATTATACAGATCTGTCTATAAATGAAGGATGGATTCATTAGATGTAAATGATTCATACTGTAATACTCATTCAAAAGGTGATAAAAATGCATTTTGTTTCTTTTCAGACCAACAGAGATTGTGAGCAGAGCTGCTGCCTAATTGCAAGGTTTAAGGTTCTAGTAAGCTGATAAATAAATAAGCACTTGCTAAACAATATCCAGAACCCTGTAAAACATCAGAATAGGCTCCAGGTCTGTGCTAGTCTTCGAAATGGCTGAGCAACAAAACAGAAAGAAGTAGGTCAATGAAACCGGTTGGTAGATGAGAAGGACAAGGGCACAGCTGTTCATGTGGCGTGCATAAAACACCTTTCACTCTCTAAGCTAGTCTTTTCACTGGCTGACAGTCTTCACTGCAGCATCAAAACAGCGGCCTCTGATTGGGCAGCAGTGACATCACCAGAAAATGCAGAACACTCCCACTGGGTAATAGTGATGTCATGTGTGCGAGAGCCAGACGGCTCAGATACAGCCCCGCCTCCATCTCTCCACTGCCAAGAGCACTCTCTGTGGTCTCTCTTCTGTCACTCTATCATCTTTCCAGTTACTCAATCAAAAGGACTCAATAAACCTCATCTAATTACAGTCTTTCAGGACTCTGTTTAATTTGGTCCCTGGAAATATTTCTGGACAAGTTCACTGTAATTATAACAGTGAGCTCTTATAAGCATATATGGATATATGGATATAATGCATATATAGATATAGATGTACTGATGTGGCACTACTGGTGGCTCTCTTATGTAATATTAAACAAATACTATTATATATATATACGTACACACACACACATACACACACTAGCGCTGTCAAATTGTAGTATGTATTTTAAAAATATTTACAAGTATAAACATATTTCTATGATTACATTTTATATTATATATAAATATATATATTATATATATATGTGTGTGTGTGTGATAGTATATACTGTGTATGTATACCATAACAAATATATGTGATATGTTTAAGAATACAAAAGTCATTTTTCAACACTTAATTTACCTGTATAATATTTCATATTTAAAAGAATTACTTATATACTTGCACTGTGTACCTTACTGTTACCATGTTTCTTGCTGTCTGTAAAAATGGACATAAAATATACATACACACACACTATACAAATGAAGAGAAATAAGAAAATAACTCTAAGAGGAAGATAATGCTAATAAGCATGGGTTTTAAAACAAAAACTTCTCATTGCATTTGCACCTGCAGAAATATCCTTCTGAGTACCTAGCATGGATGGACTTTAAAAAAAACCGCAGCATAGGGGAGTGCTGCAGACCGCACAAGCAGGAGGGGGAACACACTGACCTGCTGCTGTCACAATCTGAGTCCTTGCTGAGAAGGCTACGGATAGACCAACGAGAGCGCCTGCTTAGGGAGGAGCTCCGTGACCATGAGCGGGATGGGGGTAGGAGTAGCACAGAGGGGCTGCCCTGCTCTTCCTCTTCTACATTAGAAACCATTGCACGTGATGGGCTTTGGCTCCTATCTTGTTTCCCTTGCCCTTTATCCCAGCGCTTCTTTGATACGTCCTCTTGAGGCACTTTGGATCTTCTCTTCTCCCGGTTTCGGCAGCGAGAGTGGTACCGGTGTGGCCGTGGGCTTGGGGAGCAGGACCACGACTCCGTGTCGGACGATGGTGGGAGAATATTCAGGATTGGAATGGAAATAGGCTCAGCTATGGTGATTTCAGGAGGTGGTGTAACAGCCATCTTTCATATATTCCCTAGAACTTTCTGCATCAGGATTGTCTCAGGCTGACAGTTTCATTGAGGACAAGTTTCATCACGCACATCATTTGTTGAAAAATGCCAGATGTTTCCTACTCTCTAGTCTTTTACATGTGGTCTGTTAACTCCACTAGAGACCAAAATAAACATTCAATTATGGCAATACAATCTGATGACATTTGGAAAAGTCTGCATCCAGTGCAACTCACTGTCCTGAAGAAAGATGTCAGCAGTTCAGGTTCCTTCACAGCTGTACAGCATATATACGACATAAACTCCTGAAGCAGGAACTCAATAATGGGGTGGAGTCTTCATTGAAATACAATCTACATAAAAGTGTGGAGCCAGCTAACTTTCAGAGGAAAGAAATAGCCAGCATTTGAGCAGTCGAATTTGCTTGCAAATGACAAATCCATCTTCTCCCCGTTTCTCTGTTGCTACTAAAGGCGTCCTTCAAAAAAGTCTCTGCCCCCTTTTCTTCTGCAAGCACAGTTCACAAAAAATGCTGTTTTGCAATCCACCTTGTCATCACGATTTAAACATCAAGTATGTACTGTAAAACTGTATGTACTGTACAAACTGTATTTGTTTTTAACTTATTCAAGCCAGACTAAAAAAAATATATAATTTTTAAATTGTATCCAAAACATATCTTTACAGTTCAGTTGTATAATATTATGATTTTAAGGGGATGTGCATACAGTATTATGAATAATTTAATTCTAATTTTAACAATGATTCAGTTTTATTTTAGGAAAATGGACAAATGTGGAAGGGATTTAAAGATTTAAAATGAAATTAATATATATTTAGGAAATGCAAATAACAACTTATACTGTATATGTGCACTAACATTCAAAAGTTTGAGGTTGGTAAAAATTTTTGAAAGACGTTTCTTATGCTCACGAAGGCTGCATTGTTGCTTAGACAAAAATACAAAAGGAAATTTAATAGTTTGAAATCATTCTAATATGCTCATTTGGTGCTTGTGAAAATTATTATTAACCAAAGAAGTTATTTTTGTGGAAACTGTGATTCTTTGATAAATAGAAAGTTCAAAAGAACAGCATGTTTTGTGACAGTTTTGTGATATATATATATATATATATATATAAATAATCTTACTGACCCCAAACTTTTAATGATCATAGGGTTGCATAATATATTTCCACATAATTCTAAAAACATTTACAAGAAACATAACGTAAGAGCTGACAAAGTTTGTTACTAAATAAAAATCTTGTTGGACAATATCCTCCCATATTCTTATGGTATTACTCCTCTATATGAGATTATGATTGACAAAGCAGATTCAGAGCACCAGAAACACAAACCCATACAACAACAACAACCTGCATACCCGGCTAAGTGGAGTTTAAAGCTGTTATTAATGTATGGGTGGAGTAACCGTTGCACATTATAGTATAATTCAGTCATCACTCTGTGATTGTTTATCATTTGTCATCTGAAAGCTTTGAGAAACACCTCTAGATATAGAAATAATCTACTTAATTAAACTGCTAACATGAATGTTACAGCCTCAAACTACTGCCTTTGATTTAACTTGAGTGTAAAACATCAACAGCTTAATCTAACTGAAAACATAATTAAATACCCAAATGAATTTTAAACAGCTGCTTTATCTGCTACCGTATTATTGGATTTTATCATGTAGCTCCAAAGGTAACACAGCATATCTTGAAAAGTCTTGGAAATGCACATATAAACAGAAAACCTGTTTTCTTTTCTCACCCGACTATCAGCTTTGCATGTTTTACCTTGGAACACTAGTGTTTACTGTGGTTAAAGATGACACGGATAGTTTTTTCCTGTCAGTGTTACCCCAAGCTGGTGAGCCATGCTGAGACAAATTGACCACCACAATACTCAAACTACACAGTGCGTCCTCTTTATTGTTCACTTTATTGTTCAAGATGCCTTCCTGAACTCAAAGAAATAACCATAAGTATCAAGCAAAAGAACATTGCAAAAAAAAAAAAAAAAAAAAAAAAAAGGAAAAT
>JAUCMS010000028.1:15220895-15253016 GCA_032357445.1 Enteromius radiatus | reverse complement strand
CCACTTTCAAAAATACAAATTAAAAAACACAAACCAAAATAATACTAATACAATCTATCATGCCGAAGGAAAGGCAAACATAGCCAAATCAGCAGTCATCAATCCTGACTGTTTAAACTGTTGAGAAATAGTACAGAACTTCCCCATTTTTGGAAAATTGACACAAATTCCAGTGAATACTGAACTGTTTCATCACTAGGCTTCAAGAAACAAGACTGACAGCCATTTATCCAAAGCAGGGACAAGATCTGCCACTTTATTTACTTTCATGTTTGAACAAGCTAAATCATGTCTTGGTTTTGTTTGAACAAATCAGACCAGGGCTATTAACACTTTGACTTAACACACACAGTAAGTATAAAACCACCAGTGTGATAAGTAAAAACGTTTTTATGATCAAGTCCTACTTCAGTTGAATAAAGGACATCAATGACAGATACTTAAAGAACTTAACAAAAGTTTAATTTAATAAGAAGAATAAAGCCAAACAATAAAATAATTAATAAACCAATAATAATGCTTATTCCTACCTCCCATTGGACGAATTACCCCCATTGTTTTTTTCCTGTTCGGCCTCATACACCAGACGAGCGACAGTACGAGGAGTGATGTTAAAATCCACTTTCTCGCAGGAACACATCAGCACCCCAAATTTAGCCGGCAAGCTAACCAAAAAAGTAGCTTTCGTCGCCAGTTTTCAAACTCAGTCACTGTTTTCCAATTATTTATTAACGTTTAACTATTTCGAGTCTACATAGGCGGAATAATGCGTAAATGTCAAATCATAATTCAGTAAATAAACCATGTTAGACTTTAGCACTGCTAACAAACCGGTCAGCTGTACGTTACTATTCAGACAGCTGAAGCGAATACTAAAAGCTAGTTGGCTAGCATGCTAATGACCGGTGGGAGAGAAAACGGTCCTCTGTTTACTTTTTCTCATCCGTGATTTCGCCTTTGGACCGTTCCGAAATCCTATTCACGGTACTAGCGCTAGTCATAGTTTGTTATATATAAATATGCCTCATTAAATAAAGTAGTTATTACATTATAAGAACTTTTCCTAAGTTTAAATGCTACGCGAAGAGATAGTAAGATAGAGCTCAGTTTCCAATGCGACGGGCAAAAAAAGTTTATAGGGTACATTCAAACTCCAAGACACAGTGTACAGTGACACCACGATGAATAAGTCATTAAAGTCTGAACACATATGAGGAGAAAAAACAAATACGGACAGCGTTGATTTTAAAACGCAGCTCAAAGCGGAAAAAAATCATTAATGGAAATTATACTGAATTATTTACACCCCCGGTCGGTTTACTTTATGGTACAGTCGAGCGAGAATCCATCAAAAGACTCTTCAGCGTGCGCAGACAAAAAATAACGGGTGTTTTGACGTTGTGTCCAAACATGCCTGTGCACAAATAATACATCTTAAACACCAATGAAGTGCTTAAAATTACCGAAATAAATGAATAGGATATATGGAATATCTTATATGTTCATATTACCAAGCAACCATAAAGCATAACAGGTGACAAGTCATCAAAAATCCAATAAATATGTATCAAATTATTAATACATTTATATCCTATAGTTTATATAATCCTCAAATTTTAATAATCGCTAAATTTTCCCAGATTTATGTGATTACTGCGCCCTCTACAGGACATTAAGCGCGTTTAAACCTAACCAAAAAAGAGGAGGAATACCTTAATAATATGGGAGTCCAACAATAACAGTTAAAACATTTACATTGGTTAATAACATACTAGAAATCCTAAATGGATAAAGTGTTGGTAGGTATTGGGTAAAGATGCTTACCTTGAAGGCTTGTTTCAACGCTTTTAACAATCATTATTCTATCAAGGAATAAGAGATGCGTTTGAATTGATATTTTCTTGCCCGTTTCTCGCCAAGAATATGGTCACCTTGCTTTCAGAAGGCTAGAGAAAAACACAAGACACTTTATTAAGATTAATATTGAGGCGACCTGTTGACCATTCACCTCACAGCCTTACCTAATAGTCTTTTTCTAAATTGCATAAAAACAAAACAATCGATTTACTGCAAACCACTGAGATGCGAGTTAAATATTAACTGTTATGCGTGTTTCCACGCGGAAAGCATTAGGCTGTAGATTATTTAATGTATGCCATGTAAACAGACTGTAATAGCCTATGTTCCGGTCTCTACGGCTTTTCCTGTAAGTCAGGTTTCGCGGGAATATTTCGTTAATTAAAATATATGAAGTAACCTTGACTCACCTCTTCATTCTATTCTGACATTATTTCAGCACGTGCTTCCTCTCCAGCGCCAGTGACTCGTCTGATTCTGTGAGTTGTGTTGGAGTAGCGGAGAGATTCCTCAGGCTTGTGTTGCTGTATGTCTGCTGGCACCGAATGGGCATCTGGAAACTCGAGCGGTGCTAAATATAAAAGTTGACCAGCTCGTCGTTAAGGAAATCAAGTGGGACGCTTTGCGTACGGCCTGCTTGTGTTTGGGGAGGGTGGTCTGACGTTTGGGGGACCAAAACAACCTTCACTCCGTAGATGTTTATCAGTTACTCAGTATACCCCTGACGCAATCTGACATGACATGACATGTCATATGTAAATACTTTACCTTCACACAAGTAGGCTACATGATCTGAAGCACAATGGTTTGACAAAAAAAGAGAGATTTTGCCTATTTATTAAGCATTGGATCTGATTTTTTAATCTATTAGTAATTAGTTGAGATATAGCCTAGTGGGATTATCATTTTCCATAAGGGAATATTTTTCTAACCTTGCTCGCCAATGACACGCCCTTGTGTTCAAGACTAAGTAAACTGACCCTGAACATCAGTGCCATGAAGAAAAAAAAACCAAGGAAGCTGTGTGATAAAAAAAAAAAAGTGTCACCATATAAACACAATTTAGCAACTAAACTTTAAAGCGGTGCACATTTTAAAACTTTCACAATTGGGTTTCAACATTTTTGGCTTTTTTCTGAAGATTACAATCAATATGACTTAAAATTAATCTTCAGTGATGTCACACATTGTGAGGTGTGTGTGTATTAGGTGCTGTACCAAAATAAATCATGACATCATATCAATATTTGTTTCCTCTACAGAACAGACTTTAGCATCTTCGAAAGGCACCTGCCACTGTAATTTTACTCTGTGCTAATTTGTCAGTAAAATCATGTGGAAATTCATGCAGAACTCTTTTGCATGTCAACTGTCTTTTGTATTCCCTGTGATCGCACATATTGCAAAATTATAAAAAAAAACTATTCACATTTTGATGCTTATTCTAAATAAACGTGAGAAGAGCTCATTTTCTTTTCATTTTAAACAAAAGCTGTTGTATGTTAGAACACAATGGCATCTGCAGCTGTCTACGGAAGGAGGAAATGCATATTTTATTATAATTGAGTGAAAACAATCCGTTTCCATAGTACTACATTTAGCTTACTTGTTTATTTATTTTCACGAGCACCAACCACAACAACCGTAAAGGATCAGGTGTGGATCTTAGTAATGTCCTTGACTACTGCTGTATGGCTCCTGAAATGAACTCATTTTAAACCAAATACTACTACCACAAATAGTTTATTTTCTAATGTTCATTTCTTAAATCTAACTAAAAATATAAAGATAATTTCTGAGAATTTTGACATTTTTTCTGTATGCTCATTTGATATGGCAAGCCATTTCAACATGTAGGTCTATTCCTTAAGATGAACTAGTAACTGTTACTATAGTACTTATTTAGTTTAGTTTTCGAACTAACTAAATACAAAAGGATAACATAATAAATAAATAGACTAAATAAATAAAATAGAGTGAAAAACTTAAATCCAAAGCAACAAATACAAAAATTTTAACCCATTAAATAAAAAAAAAATCATTACTAAATTATGTATTTATTTATTTTTATTCATTAGATACTACAAAATATTCAGTACTTTTTTTTCTAGGACGTACTATTCCAATTGTTAGAAACTGTTCTTAATTTGACCAAAATAGTCATTCAGGGGTGCGTTTCCAAACGACGATGTTACTCGCTGATTAACCACAATAGTAAAATAAATTATTTTGGAAATGAGCTAGCTACTGTTTCCCGAACACGGTCGCATCTCCGTAGTTTGAACCACATTAGTTCAACAACATAGGGCCGTTGTTAATGAAGTCACATGCATATGGTGGATGAATAACTTATGCTATTTAACTGATTAGAGATCTCCAAGAGGCTGCTGTATTGACACCTATTGACTAATTTTTGTTCACTGTCATTATGCTTTATTTTCCCCAATCATTGCGGGTTCTCTCTTACGTCATAATCCGGGTTCCCTTAGCCATTTATGCACATGCGCACTTTTCAAAAACAGCGTTTAGAATGGACGTGCAAAAATACATAATTAAAACGCATTTTAGATTTAGATAGAATGTAAGATAAAGATAGTAATGCATGTTAGCTTTCTTCTTGTGCCCAAGAGCATAGGGATTGTGGGTGGTGGGAGTGAATTCCCAGCACTCTCTCCACCTTCAATACCACGACTGAGGTGAGACCCTTGAGCAAGCCACCTGGTGCTGCAGCAATGGCTGCCCACTGCTCCGTGTGTGTGTGTGTTGATCACTTCTCATGCTGTGTGTGTGCACGTTAAATGCAGAGCACAAATTCTAAGTATGGGTAACCATACCAGGCCACAATTCACTTCACTTCCCTTAAATAAAAGACGGTAGATACATAGTTGCGTCTCTGAACTCAAATCTCCATAGAATTAGACAAAAGCAGTTCATTAATAATAACCAAAGTTACTGTCACTGTTGAGATAGTGATTAGTAAGGAACTGAATAGATACTGGATTAGATAGAGAATAGAGAACTGGATTATTTCTAGCACAAGTACTAAAAAACATAAACTAGGTTTAAGAGAACAAATGTTAAAACGGCATGCCACGTGATTATTGGGTTCTCTTATAGCTGGATGCCGCCCGTCTGAATCTGACTTCTCAAATTGCGTGTTGAGCTGCAAGTACAAGGATTCACACGGTCTATACTTAGCCCTCCTAAAAGTCAGTCTGCGGCAAGACACGATCTGTTTTAGTGACGTGATATTATTTTAAAACTTTTAACGCATTCCTTTAAATAATTTGAACGCTGGAGGATTGTGTTTAAATGTATGTCTCAGGAACATAAATTAAACAACGCGAATGCGATGTATTTTGGATTTAAAATAAGAAGAAGTTGGACTGTTATGACCCAGCAATGTTCATGAAGTTGTGATAATAAGAGAAACGTGTGACACGCTATATCGAGGAAGCGATTTATTAACGCATCGGTTCATACAACTGTAAAAATGGCACTGGGAGTTATTTCATTTTTGGCTCTCTGCATCTTTTATATTCAAGGTATGTTCTAACACGCTAATGTAAAATTATTTAAAAAGATAAATGATTTAGAGGGCATTATACATTTAGAGTAAAATTATCGAGTGTAACGTGAGTCATAATAAAATTATGGAGTGTAACGAACAGTCACCAGGTGATTTTTGTCTCTAATATAAGCTGCATTAATAACATCTCTAGTTAGGTGAAGTCTTCTGCTGCTACAAGCATGCTATTACATGTAACATCCTGTGCCTTTATCTTTTTATTGATCAGAAATGTAACATTTTTCAATATTTATAACCTACCGAAGATGCATGTTAAGCAAAGAAGGAAAATCACCGTTGTTAAGCTAGGCAAATGTTGACGTCATGAAATCCGGTCCACGTGTTGCGCCCGCGGGAAAACTTAATTTTTGCATGTCTGTATAAAAAAGCAAATTCATTCTTTGCCACTTTTGAAGCGTCAAAACCTCAGAAACATTGATTTAAAAGTTTAAAAATTAATCGTTGCGGGAGCCTAAGGTAAAAAGAAATAGGCTACATACATATTTTATACATGTATTATAAAATGTACATATTTTAACCTTGCATGCATATCTCAACCTGTTTGGGACTCCTTCATAACCCATAATAGGGGCACTTTATTCTTATTACTCTATTAACTAACTTTATTCAGGCAAAAGTCATAGTTGATAGTTAGTTAATAGTCAAAATTGGTCCCTAACTACACTTTTGTGACCAAAAAGGGACCCACTTTAATTTCTTGTGCATTTTATACATCTGTTTGTCTTAATATGTCTCCCTGAAGTGCCACAGGGTCAAACTGGTTGTGCTGAAGTAGACTCCATGACAGAAGCTGTAGCCGGCAAAGGCTTTCTGTTGGGTTGCATTTCTTGCAAAATGAGAGAAGAAGTTCCTGGTTCTGCTATTGTTGATTGGCACTACAAAGCAGCTGGATCTGAGGAGTTTATCCATGTTAGTAGAGTGATTCTTTTGATCAGAAAGCATGTTTTCAGGTTGTTTGGTCAGCTTTATGCATATATGACTTCTCACGCTTGTAATTGTTGAAAAATTCTAGTAATATCTCTATCCATCACAGATTTTTCAGTATGAATATAATAACCCCACCATTCTTCATGAAAACTTTGAGGGAAGATTGGAGTGGCAAGGAACTATGGGGACAAAGGATGTGCAGATTGGCTCCGTCTTTATTCACAATGTCACATATAATGACACTGGGACTTACCTCTGTACCTTCCACCGAAAGCTGTACTTTCCTCTGGATGAGACACATGTGGTAATAACTAAAGAGGTGGAACTCACGGTTGTGGAAACAGGTGAGATGCTGTTTACAAGTAATAAATATGCATTTCGTCATGTGATCTGCATATCTGAATTTGTTACTCCCCAAGCAAACCGTGAGCTGACGGCTGTAATTTCTGAGATCATGATGTACGTGGTGATCGCAGTTCTGCAGCTGTGGATGATTGGAGTGCTGATTTACTGCTATAGGAAGATCTACGCTGAGAACGAAGCTCGAGAAGCCAGAAAAGCTGCTCGCTCTCAAAGCAAGTAAGGCTCACTCTCTTTGGACAAGGCTTACTTTTGTGTTGTTTGCTTCACACAACACACTAAATGTCCTGTTGTCATCTTGTGTTTTTACAGACTCGTTGAGCTAAAAGACCCTTGTGATGGCATTTATTTGGAATAACTACAGCTTTGGTTGGTAGACTTATTATTTCCAGTGAATAGAGATTAGGATTACTAAATTATTGCTAATATTTTTGATACATAGTCTTATAGGAATAGTTAATTCAAAAATGAAAATCAGCTAAAAAAACATACTCACCCTCAGGACAAAGACGTAAATAAATGTTTCTTCATCTAAATAGATTTGGAGAAAGTCTGCATTACAGTACATCACTTGCTCACCAATGGATCCTTTTTTTTTTGGACGTCTTGTTTTGGATCCTCTACAGTTAATGGATGCCGTCAGAATGAGAGTCCAAACAGCTGATAAAAACACCATATTTACATTTAACAAGGTTGTAAGAAACAAGTCCATCATTAAGACTTTAAACTGTGAAAAAAGTCTGAATCCACCAACTGTTTTGGACTGTTTTTCTCTTGTAAACAGTGCTTAATCTGTGCATATTTTTCTCCTGATTCAGATGAGACAGCTTTTTTAATGGAGGAAGAAATATTATGGATGGAAGAGTTGTATTTTATTAAGATTAAAAACTTCCCAACATCGCTTGTGGATGATGTTTTTATCAGCTGTTTGGACTCATTTTGACGGCACTCCATTGGTGAGCAAGCAATATAATGCTACATTTCACTAAATCTGCTTTAATGAAGAAAAAATTACAAATCTGCATTTTTGGTGACCCTCTGTAAGTAAATTCTCAGCTAATTTACATTTTTGGGTAAACTATTCTTTTAATAACGAGGATGAGGACTAGTCTTGCAGCCAGTATACCTCTGTATATTTCTAGTGCCATTTCTACTGTACTGAAGCATAGGCTAAAGCAAAATTCAGCCTGTTTATTAAGCCACATAGCAGTAAAAACAAATACAATATTGTATTACTAAGACATTATATACAAAACTGAATCAGGAAGATAAAGATTCTGAATTAACAGACATTTTAAAGCAGGGGTATCAAACTCCTGGAGGACCCTGCAGAGTTTAGTTCCAGCCTCGCTCCCACACACATACCATGTAGTTTTCAAATAAGCCTTAATGACTTAATTAGCTAGATCAGGTGTGTTTAATTATGGTAAATTAAACTGTGCAGGGCTGTGGCCCTCCAGGAACTGAGTTTGACACCCCTGTTTTAAAGGGACAGTTCACCCATAAATCAATTCTGTCATTAATTACTCACCCTCATGTTGATCCAAACCTACCTACAAGTATTTTTTTAGCTTTGTAAAATTAGAGTTGACCCTCTGATGTCACAGAGGCTATTTTAGCAATGTCCTTGCTACATTTCTGGGTCTGGGAACCGTTCTGTTACATTACTGTCTATGCAGGGTCAGAAAGCTCTCGGATTTTAATAAAATATCTTAATTTGTGTTCTGAAGATAATTAAAGGTCCTACGGGTTTGGAACAACATGAATTAATCACAGAAATTATATTTTTGGGCGAACAATCCCTTTAACTGTGAAGAAACTTAAATGGTTTGCAGAAAATAAAAATACATATGGTTTCTTGATTTGATTGTTTATTGACTGGTGATAAAAGATAGGTTCACAAAGACCTTTTTTTTTTTCTCCAGATATTGGACAAGAGTTTATCATCTTAAGCTGGCAAATAAGATTTTGGATGTGCCTGATTTTGTGACAGTTTATATGGAAGAAAAAATGAGGGGAAACAAAAACAAGAGTTCCTTGATTTTGTTATGTATCCTGTATACTAATTAGACAAGTAAATAGATACATTAAATGTAATAGATACATTAAAGGCACTGTTCCTCCAGTTCTTCTGTCAAGCAAGGCTCAACTTCCTTGAGAGCTTTGTATAAAGCTTCTTTCCCTTTAGCGCCAGCAGATTTAATTGGACCACTTAACAATGATCTCATACTGCTTTGTGAGGTTTTCTCAGAACGGATGGTACTGTAGACCTCATCTGTGATGATTTTCATCTGAAGAAGTTCATCTAGGAGGCCGTCTACGTTATTCACTCGCTTTATCAGCTCAGCCCGATTCTTATCGATGAAGTGCTCTATGAAAGAGATGGAAGCAAGCATGTAGATTGTGAGGATATTATTCAGTGCTAATGTATTGTAATATTTTTATTGGGTTTCAAATGAACGCTCTAATTTCTTCTACCAAACAGTGAAGTTATTTTTAACTTATTTTCCAGACAAATACCGTTCAAAACAGTTACATTTACTCACCAGCAGATGGAACTACTCTTCCTATAGCTCCTGCATCTGCTGCTTGAACCTTTACAGCTGAAGACAAACAAGTTTCAGTTAATGATTGCCTTGCAGTAAATCTCCACGTTGCAGATTCAAGCACATTTGCAGAGTACAAATGGGGTAGGTTATTAATGAAGAATACAGCTAATTATTAGGCTATTAGTATTATTAGTATTACTATTATAAATAGTCAACTCATGTGTACAATAACAAATAGTAATCGAAAAGAATTCTGATTTATTTTGAGGAATAATTATTATAGTAATTAATATAACAAAAATGCAATTCGCATTCAAATAATTTAAGTTTCAAAGAACTGGTTCTCGGTTCCCAATATTTGTAATGGTTAAAAAATGCAACATCTAACCACGTTAAACATCATTCACTAGAATAAAATAGAACTTTTACCTAATACTTATAGATTTTTTTTATATATATATTTGAATTTTTGGAAAATTTTGTATTTTACTTACATTGTCCCGTCTTTCGGATGAGCTCGCTTGCAAGTTCATTGTACTTAATAGCCTTTAAAATCTCGATTGTTATCGGAACAGCTTGAGTCTTCGTAAAAGTGTTCACCATTAATTCGGCGAGATCCATAGAATCTTCGGCCTTTTCGGTTTCAGATTTTCGTACACAAGGCTCGGTCTTCCGGTCAAGCAATTTGCTTTTAAACTTTTTCTGACCATCCTTTCCAAGATCATCAAAAATATCTTCCAGGTGATCTTTAATAGATTTCTCCATTCCTTAAAAGTGTCGAGCCTCTTCTGCCAGCTTCTTAAGGAGGAGGATGAATTTCTGCCAAAAAGAGCTATGCATACAGTAGGTGTGTCTTTAGACCTAACTCTATGCTACTTCCTTGTAAGTGGGGTACAAGAAAGTGTAGGCCATTTTGATTTACATGTGCTTTTATATAAAGAATTAGAGACGCAACAGGGACGGATTTATGGGTGGTGTGGGCAGCGGCCAGTCCCTGAGACACAACCCATGTCATTTTGTTATGGAAGTATATTTCGTCCAGTTTTCTAATCCAATAGCTACACGCACTATTTACATGCTCTATGTTTTTTAATGCTCCATTTATTTATGTGATTCAATAGCATATTAATTCTCAGTATAGAAGCTGCAGTAGCTGTTCATTTAAAGGGTGCCATCCACTTTAACACCTTCCAGCATTCAGAAATGTCACGCAACACAGACATCTCAGCAGATAGGATCCTGTTGTTCAAGGTTCTGTGGAACTCACGTGATCTGCTGAAATAGTTGCTGGCTTCTGGCATTATTAGTTGGGAAAAAAACAAGTAAGCTTTACTTCCTCAATCCTGTTTCAAACACTTCACAGACAGCATTTTTGCTTTTTTGTGCAAGACAGTGCCTTGTAAAGGTTACTGGTTGTAGACTGTTTTTCAGGGTACTGTAATATCTAAAAAAAAAAAAAATTCCCTTCGAAAGTGCAACTGTTTTTTCATTACTGTCATTATCTAATGCAAATACGTCATTATAGCTGTAGCTGAACTGATATCTCTACCGTACGTATGAGCTTACCTTGGTAGATAATAAATCTATCAAAAGGAATAGATGAGAGAGAAATCTTTTCATCTCTGTGTCTGCTGTTGCCATGAAGGGTTTGGTATTTCCAGTTTTCAAAAGACAGCAGCAGTTACAGTCAGTCACACAGAAGGAAATAGGGTCAAACAAGCAATCAGGGAAGTAGGGATTAAACCATAATGTTGTTGTGAATAGGATAGGGGTTAAAGAACAGAAATATAGCAAAATATATGAGAAATGCACAAAGGTTTATATACCATAATCATCCAAAATCATGCATGATTGATATGTCTGTAAAAGACATAATATATACTGCCATGCGGTTAAATATAGTAAGCCTATTATACAGATATTTAAATATAATTTCTTTTTATCTTTGTGGACCCTGAAGGTTAGGAAATGTATCCAAGACTATTTATTAGGTCTACTAATTAGGATTTTAAGTTAAATAATTTTTTCATTAGCTCCTTTTAGGGGTGAAGATTAAAGGGTTCAAAAAAGAACATTAGCAACTATCCCTTGTGTAACAACACAGTAGCCTATATTCAAATTTTTCGAGGGCGTGCTGTAATTTGTGCCGGTGGCTGTAGAGCAGACAAGACATGACAAGATAGGAATCTTACGCATCAGAACATGTTTTCTCTGCAGAGTAAATACATCCAAGCCATTGAATAATTTGGAAGCCATTACTAAAAAGATCATAAGTATCTCTACTGTTTAGGCTTCACTGCAGATTTAAAAAGCTTGAATATCAGAGTCCGGGGAACAGGTAGAACAACTTTGGCAGCGACGCTCTGTCTTTACATGCCATTTGCCTGAAGTTCCCCATCATATCGCAGGTGGCAAAGCGTTGAATAACCTAAAGAAAGAAAAGAGAACATCTTGAAACCGAAGCAACACTTCTGATCTTTTGAAAGAAACATAAGTCACATAGCGTCCAGGTTACCTTTCGGAACAGTTCCTCAATGTGATCCTCATGTGCATGTTTCATTAACACATCCACCACGTTTTGGACATAAAATGTTCCATTCTGAACATGCCTGTAAGATTTAGTGTCTGTAGAGAAATGAGTGGAAATAGGTGTTTGTATTCTTCTAAACAATAATGAAACTGATATTGAATAAGCTACTTTGGAAAATATGTATGTTATTTATGAATAAGATGACTGTGCATGATTTTTTTGGGGGGGGGGTTTGTCAATTAAAGAAGATTTTTAATGCATTTCAACTAATAAACACAAAGTCTTGTAAAGCTTACAAGTTCTTTTATATAAAAAAATCTAGCCAGAATGCACAGACAAACATAGGATTTTTTTTTTTTACCTGGGGTGCAGGACAGCAGAGAAATGAAGTCTTTCTCTTTATGCACAAAGTCATCACCCTCGATTTCCACTTGCACTTCAGGCTCGCCGTCACTGGCCCACATGCGTCCGCTCTCCCCTGAGTAAATATTTGGATAAGAATGTGTAAACTTTATATGATCTACAATCACAGGTATGCAGAGGTACTGTATAGTTATTTAATAATGTCCCGAGAACTCAAATAGAATTGTATTGTATTGTACAAATGCATTTCATTTAAAGATATGTACAATTATATTCTATTCGTACCTCCTCTGCAGGCTTGGATAAGAATAACCTTTGGTTTATCTCGCAAACCTGGAGAGTTCTCAGAGTTCAGACTGTGGTAGATTTTATCAACCAGGTAGGTATCAGAAGGATTCAATGCTGAATAATGGATACCCAATATGGCATCCCTTTTGCCGTGGGACATTATAACCACGAAGGTGCTGTCAGACTGTGCATGTTCTTCACGTTTAGCAAAGTCCTTGACTGCTTTCTCCATGTCCTGCCAATCAAATAACGTCAGTTAAAACAAGGTTTTTTAATTAAAAGCTGTATGCATCGTCTGAATACTTTTCTCCACTAATGTCATAAGATCAGAGCTGGGCACCTTTGCAGAGAGATTTCTGTACTTGACAACTTGATAATCCAGCTCCTTTAACAGCCATTCCATGTTTTCTTCATCTCTGTCTGACCCTTTCCTTGTCATGTCCTTATCATCAAAATCTATGTTGTTGATGAGCAGGGCAAGACGTTTCCTTACAGACTTTTCTTTTACTGTGTAAATCTAAGAAAAACAACCAAGAGATGTTAATGCAGAAACCAGACCAATAGCAGACAAGATCATTAATGCATTGCATTAGAAAGACTATTGATGTGTATTTTTAACGAAAATAATAAATACTTGCCTCCTGTCCCTTTTTTTTTACAAGTTTGTCTTTAAATTCTCGGGGGCATAAAGTAACATGCAATTCTTTATGCCAGTCGTCAGACAGAGTAAGCTCAAGGTTCGGACTCGGCCCTGGTTCTGGTGCTGGTGCATCTATCACATCCTGTGATGGACCTGACGGAGCCACAGGTAAACCTAGAAAACAGAAAGCAGGTCGTGAGCATACCATAACCCAATTTTAATAGCAATATTATATATATCCCCATATTTTGGCATTCCGACCTAGAGTACAAGTCTCCATATCAGATCTCTGTGACACTTTTGTAGGAACTCAACGATAAAAACACACACTTTTTAAAAATGTTTTTTGAACTGAATTAATTGCAAGTTCAAATCCTTCAAGTCTTACTCCACAGGCAGTTAACTAGTTATGATGCTTTTACACCACACGATTTGCATCGCTAACAATTATTAGGGCTTGTCGGCCAACCCTTTAGAAGATTAAGCAGGTTAAATATCTGTAGGCTATATTAATATTATATTACACATATTTACGTTTTAGACACATTAGAAACCAAATTTAGATAATTAGACCTGTCTGCAACATGTCTTACTCTGTTTGTATCCTCTCAGTGCTAAATGTGTTTTAGTTGTAACTGACATCAGCGACGACACAAAAAAGTGCAAAGAGCAGCAAGTTAATTTTTAAAATGTTATGTGGGCGGTTTTACTAATGCTGTACATCACAGGTGCCCAGACTTTTCATTTAGGGACAATAATTAAACCTGATTGAGCGCTGAGGGCCAAAATGTTGCATTGCATCCATATATATATATATAGCCTATATATATGTAGCATTTATGACTGATCTAAAGAAGGTCTGAAGTTAAGTTTTTGTAAAAAAAAAAAAAAAAAAAGAAAGAAAAGAATGCTCTTCTGCATGCAGTTTCATATTTGTAATTTTTTACTATAATTTACTCACCTTGCCCTGTCTTGTTTTTGAGCTCCGCTGCTTGTTCATTACAGCGAATAGCCTCTAAAATTTCGATTACAACAGCAACTGCACCAGCCGATGTGAAAGTGCTCACAATTAAATCGGTGAGATCTAAAACGTCTTCAGCTTTTTCGACATTAGCTTTTCGGATTCCCTCTCCTTTCTTCCGATCGCACAGTTTGTTTTTAAAGCTCTTTAGCTCCTTCGACGATAGATCATTTAAGGTGTCCTCCAGATGCTCCTTAACATTTTTCGCCATGACTGCTGCTCACTCAGACGCTTCGTTTGCGACCAGTTAGTTTTCGGGTTGAGGCGTGTATAATATACGCTTCCTGTGAACTGTGTGCCGCCTGCATGTTTCTTTCGCTTTTGACCATAAATACTCCACCTGTTGGTGATTTGCGCATTTTAGAATCTCGCAATCCATAAAGATTCGTTGGATCTCAAACATTCTTGAGAAGTGGGACAACTTAAAAGGCATATATGAATCTTATGCTTTTTAGCTTGGACTGTGTAATACTTTCACCTTTATCTTTAACAGCAGTCAAGATGTGTTTAACATTTCAAAACACATTGTCATGTTAGCAGATTGATTTTTTTTTAAACATATGAGCAGCAATTATATATATGATGATAAAATATTTTTATCCATTTTATAGCATATGAATGATTGAACCCTTCTCTGTGGACACGCTGTTAGATGCAGTGAGAGGACAATAAGATTTGGTATAATAATGAGAAAATTAAACCGAAGGTGATAATTGTGTTAAATACATTCTATTATTAATGCCTCAAAACATTTCAAATGTAAAATATTTGTATTTTTAAATCTAATAGTTTTGTCCCGTGTCTCAAGAATGACCAGGTAGCAAACTTTTAAACATTTCAACCATCTAAAATAACATTGCATAAATAAACTTGCAACCAAGTAACGTTTTGTAAAAAGGTGTATACTGTAACAATTTATTTACAAGAATGCACAATCTGATTTCAAAACATCAGAATACTTAAAAATAATAATAAAAACATTTACATGATTATTGTTTCGATGTCAAAAGAGGTAGCTAACAAAGTTTTCTAAAGGCAGCTAACTGCATATGATGGCTGATTTCAGATCCATTGTTGAGAATCAACTCATTCAGAAGTCCAAATCATTTTAAAGTACATATCTTCAGTCTGTTCTCTGTCCTTACTACTTCCAGGGCATGATGTCTCAGGTTTTACAGTTCATTTAGATAATTTGAAAACATTCTCCTCTAATGTCCCCAGGACTCTGTAGTTTCCTCCGATCTGGCTGCGTTTACAGCAGTCTGTGGAGATGCGATGTTTGATGGTGAGATGTTTAGACTTGCAAAGACCTCGTGTGCAGTTTTTCCAAGCATTCCTTGCACGTCACAAACAAAACGGTAGACGTAGCGCTTCCCCGCTGTTTTGTGAATGATGTTTTTGTGATAGTAGTAGCGCAGGCCACGACTCAACTTCTCGTAGTTCATTTTTGGCTTGTTCTTACACTGGCCCCACCGCTTCGCCACCTGGAGGATACAAGGGAAAGGTTACATATCTTAAACCAAACAGTACTTCAACAGACCACTTCAAAGCAAGCGAGAGAATGTGAAAATGTCAGATTTAAAGATAGCAAATGACCTTTTGCTTACAATGTTTCTATGTATTTTTGTGTTTTAGAATCTTACCTCTGCAGGATCGGACATTTTAAACTCCCAGCCATCTCCAGTCCAGCTAATAAACGTGTGGCAAGCAGAATCCAGCAGAAGTTCTAGAAGAAACTGCCACAGCTGGATTGGTCCGGATCCTGATGGACAACAAACAATACTGAGTTATACATCTCAACAAGAACAGATGCTTCTCACTCTCTGTTTATGCTTTACGTGTTTGTATAACAGTGCCTCACCTGGATAGGCAGACATGGGTGTCATTTCACCCTCTCTGTCTGATCTCTGAGATGGTGTGTTGCGCCTTTTGGCCACACGGTGACAGAACTGCTCAGAGGATTTAGTAACTGTAGGCGATGAAGAGGATGCAGGCTGTCCCAGAATTGAAGTGCAGTAAGTAGGTGACGGATAATCAGACCAATATGAAGGCCTGCTCTGCTGCTCTGCTTCATACAAGGCATATGTTCTCTCAGTATCACCTACACAAGAAACACATTAATTAATATTGACAAAAAAAATACATACAAATATATACATAGCATGCATATTATTTATTCACAAGAGTATATGCCTACCCAAATGTTCCAGATTGATGGTACCAGATGTTCCTCTGTGATTTGGACCTTTCCCAGGTTGGTAATGGCTGCTGGTGTCCATCCCTGGGCTGAACGGACTGCTTTGTGATGGAGTGCATAGAGGGACGAGGTTCTGGTAGGTTTGATTCGTTTCCTGAAAGGCAACCTGCTGCCTGTCTGCTACCATTCCTTCTGGAACTTTGGAGAAATTCCAACTGTATGAGGCCATGTCACTTCAAACATTTTAAGAAGAAGAGGGAAAAATGAGCTGTCCTTTGATACTTACTATTGGTATAGGAGGCCCAACAGCTAAACTCAGGAAAGGAGTCCAGATTAAAGAGTCCAGAATCAGTGGAGTTGACTGCAAGAGTAAGACATATTCATTAAAAACACACACACAAAAGTTTGTAATCATTAAAGTACTTGTTTGCATTTTGATTTTAATATAATGGATAATGAGATGGTTACCTTTAGAACTGTGCAAAGGCTCCTTCTGGGGCTCGGAGTATGTTTCTGGATACTGCTGTTGGACGGGTCCTTTGCTGTCTAATAAAAAGGACAGGTCTTCACCACTGCAGTCTGGAGGTACATTATCAAAGATGTAACATGAATGAGAGCCAGGAGAAATGGTGTTATTATAGAATGAACAATGGATCAATGGATGTGACCTCCCATAAAGGTTTCTACACCTAGTCCTAACTGTGTTGGAAATTAAAGGAAACACTAGTAAAGGGGCCTTGACAGAGTGATGAAGAAGGGTGTAGGAGAGGGGGTGCTAAATCTGTTTGAGGAGGAAGTCTGGAGGAAAGGATTAGGAAGAGAGGGAGGGAGCAGAAAAAAAAAAAAAACGGGTGTATCTTTAACCCGACCACCCCTTTTTTTCAACATCCCTGGTTTGGACATTCCTAAATCTCAGAGCATGCATAGCCTGACATCCCCTTTTCCTGATGAGCTTTGAATTAGTGCACACAAACAAGATGTCAAGGTCTGATTTTTAAGGCTTTGACAGGGGTGTTGCAATGCTGGCTTTGCAGCTCAAGGACAACGGAAATGTTTTGCACGGACATTCAGGAAACAAAGCTGGAGAAATACTAAATCCCACAAAATCTGACAGATTTTCCCCTTGAGGGCAAATTGAATGTGATAATTGCAAATACGGATTTCAATGTCATTTTCCTTTTTTTTTTACAGAGGGAGATAACTTAAGATTTTAATTTTTAAACATTGTGTTGAAATAAGATATTACCATATGAACTGAAGTCAAATCCACCAGGAACCTCCTGAGTTCTGAAGTCTTCTGTGTAAAACCCAGCTTGATACATTTCCATGTCTTAAGAAAGAGAGCATAATTTAGATAATTACTCTAATGAAGAATATTCTTTTGACTGGGCTAATTTGGATTAGTCATCTTAATTATATAAAAACAGTCTAATTCTCACACTCTGTAGTATAATTTATTAAACGTGTGTGTAAAACAGTCCATTATTATTATTAATGACAGCTAGTAATTCAAACAATGATAATACTGATTAAAATCCTGTTGAATTAAAAACCTTACCTTAAAGTTCTAACAGAGTCTTTATTCCAGATGTCAGGGGCTTGCTACAGCTTCAGTCTCTGCCTTACAGCTCTGTTGACTGTTTCTGATTGACCCGGGACCGTTATAAAGAGGCCGTGCGCGATGGGGCGTGTCCGCGCGTCTCGTGAAGGAATGAGTCGTGACTGCGGTTCCCTCCTTTTACTCCTCGTGACGTCAGGCAGGAGTCACGACCACAGATTTGTTACCCTTCCATTCATAGAAAAGGTGTCCATGGGGAGTAGAAATAACATCACTAGACAGGTTTGACAGACATGTCCCTTCAGATTTTTTTCACGACACCGTTTGTCCTAAATTTACGATGTAGAAAGAAAATAGGTCTATATCTTTGTTTTCGCAAATTAAACAACGGTCCGCTCAACTGGGCCTACTGTTTAATTTGAAAAATAAATGTTATTTGAATCTATGTTCCATTTAGAACCTTTAATATTCATGGAACGCTTCTATTGCGCGAAATATTAGGCGATTATTCAAATGCTCTTCACACTAAAGTGGGTTTTAGAACAGAAATTAACGATTTTTTTTGGAGGGCGGGGGGGCATTTGGTGACAAGAAACTCTGCGAAATGTTGTCAAAATGTGACATTTGACAATCACAGCCTCGTTTTCATTCATAAATTAAAAATGGGAACTTCCTTGAATGAGGTGTATTACTAAAACAATTCTGAAGTGACCAATTCTTTTAAAACCAATCCGTTTTTTATTAGCTGATTTATGGCTAGTCCTAAGAAGCCTAATAAAACAATTACTTACACTAGGCTACTATTATAATGATGATGTGATAGGATTTTGTAAACGTATGAAATAAGAAAGCAGACTATCCTATAGGCTAATGTTTACATTTTGGCTTGCGTATATAACTTTTGTTTAAGAACGTAACGAAATACTTTAAATATAAATTACATATCCTTGTCTGAGTAAGTTACAGTAATAAATGACTACACCTATAGGCCTTGCAGTAAAACAGTTAATGCTAATTTGTTGGGGGTCTATATCACTTACCGATCTAAATACATTCTTATAAAGTGACGAAAGGAGAAATGTTCGAACTGGAAGTTAGAAATAAGATCAATCAGAACCAGCAACTTTGACTTTAATGAGGAGTTCGTATCTTTAAAAGCCATTCAAGAGAACAATGGCCTGTAAAATTCCGAGTCGAGGAGGCCTGAAATCACGGCGTGAGTGCTTTGGACAGATAAGACCAACCCAAGGGTCTTGTATAAACAAACACCTCAGGCCATTTTCCTCCGGCGCGCAGAAAAAATACATCTGGAAAAGTAAGTTGCCAAATCGTGCAAGGCTTGAGTCGTGATTGAAGGAGCCCGCTCACTGAAGAGGATACAATCAGTGTCAAATTCCCATGGCACCTCCACATGCGCACGCCCTGTCTCGAAATTTAACAAGAAGAGATGTAAAGAAAAATACTTATATTTTTGTAGTATATATATATATATATATATATATATATATATATATATATTAGAAAAACTTTAAACACTAACATATCTTCGTGTTACTAAAACACTTTTTCAGAATAATTAAGTTTAATAATAAAACTATTAAGGAATGTTCACAAAATATATGTGCATAACGCAACGGATTTTCTTCATTTGTTTTTTTTAAGAGCTTTTATGCAGCTGTTGATTTAGGATACTGATACGGTGTTTGTGGTTTGAGGATTCTAACTAAAGGCGCGATTTCCTGCATAAGTATGTATATTGTATATAAGTGAACGCTACATAAGTATGTATATGTGTATTTTATATATATATATATATATATATGCGAACAAACACACACACACACACACACACATATATAGGCTAAATGTTGTATGTTTAAAGATAAGGTAGAAAACCGTCTATCTATAATCAAGGTAACATAAAACATGTATTAACGACTGTTGTGTCTTCTTAGTCATGATAATCAAAAAGCAACGAAAAAGGTGAAAAAACAGGACCACAGTCAAAGTACAATAGTCTACCATAGGAGGTTAAAAACACAGCTGTAGGTAACATATTCACACATAACCTAAAACCTACCAATCAATGTTGCAGATCTTCTTTTAATAGATTTTCACCGCAAATAAAGAGAACAAGTTTAAAACAGTTCTATATTGTTCTTAAAAGGAAAGAGATCAGAGAAAAACGCTATTAAACTGATTGCAAAAACACATTATAATCAGTGAATTTTAAACAGGAGGTTTTGGCTTAATAAATATTCCGAGGAGTTAGTGCAATAAGAGTTCACCAATAAGGAACAGAGCTAGATGCTTTTGTGTGACTTCACTTCCCAATTTTAGAAAGGAGAGCTCAGAAGAAAAAAACCGTTGCCATCCGGTTATGGTCTAAGCGAAAATAGTATGGTTTGCGCTGATGACTAAATGCGCCTGTGCACACAAGTCGATGCGTTTCAGCTGGGTTATCAAAGTACCTGGGTTTTTATAGCTTAAGTCTACCAAAGTATTTTCTTCATGAACTCCACATAATTCTGCAATGGACTGTACTATTAAGGTAGGCGTTTGATCTGGTTTATTGTCTGTTCTGAAAATGAGTAGCGAGTGCGCAACCACCCACACGGTTAGCGCGACTACTGGTGAGAGAGCAAGGCGGTGATGCAGGTCCCCACTCTTTCCTTCTCGTACAAAATTTCCTCTTCCTTCCCGTTCGTGGTTGAATGTCGGCTCTTTAATAACACAAGAAACCGCTACAACATTTAGACTCAGATAAAAAACGAAATGGTGTCCAGAGCGCGCGAGAGAGGGTATGCACAAATTTGTTATTCCATTTGTTTCAATTTTTTTAACAGTTACGTTCTCGGAGGCAAAATGGCACATTTAACGATCATCAAAGTTAGCTAAGTACATGTAGCTAACCTACTTTCTACTTAAAATCTTAAGAACGACGAAAACTTTCGCAAATGCATGCAAACTGGAAAACAATGTTCCGAATTTCACAAATGGCACAATTATGGCGGGACGCTCTCGAGGCAGGTGGCTTTATGGCGCCAACAACAAGGTATACTACGGAGCCTTTAAAAATCACAAAACGAAAACGTTTAATGCTTTTATTTATTTTGCTATTATTTTGTATCGGCTACTTTCGACAGGTTAAACCTGACATGGCACTTTGCAATAACTAATAGGCTATATTAATGCATATCAACTGTGATAAATTGCATATGCTGAATTTCTTCAGTTTTATTTAGATGGTACGTCATGGCAGAAAATGGTGGCAAGCAACAGTTCATATTATTAATACATCACCTGGCTAAGTGTTTTATTCGTGCTGAAAACTTTCCAATAAAGCTACACGATGTTTAATTATATTGAAGATTAGCTAAGCGAGGGGTAGGTTAATTAGTTATTCTAGAACCTTGATTAATTTAGGGAGTTTAAACTGTGTAATTAATTCAAAACGAAACGAAACAAACACGGGCTAATCATAAAATGTAAAATCGCTAAAATCCCAGTCATTATCTGCGTATATACAGTCATTTCGATGATACATCAATTGGCTACTTGTCGTCAACCGCTTACTGTTTGCTAGCTGTTGTATTATATTTGTATTATTTACATATTTTAGCTAGCACTTTTTAAGGTATTTATGTTACACGTTACATTACTAGCTGTAATAACAATAAATTAGCTATGCGTAATTACATGCACGCTACCCGAAGTCAAAGTCTATTCATAACTGTAGGCTATAGTAAGGAAATAGTTCCTTAGGCAGCATTTAACAAGGAGTAAAGTGTAATCATATTTTAATCCGTGTGAAAATAACGATTAGGTTATATTTCGTTTTAAACAGACATGTCTCCAAACAAGGCTTTTATAAATGTTATGTGCATAATAATATTTATAGCCTACCATTTCACAAAATAATAGGCTATAGGCCTGTTCTGATTTCTCACTACTTTCTTTTTATTATTTGGTGAACATTTTTGAATGTGACGCATTGGGGTTGTTTTTATTCCTAATTCCGTGTCCTTTCAGGCAACGGTTCCTATACAGCACCCTTCTGTAAACTAGAGCAGATGGGTAGCCTGTTGCATTCCTGTGTTTCTTGTTTGTAGTTATTCCATGCCTGATTTAGTTCTTTAAGGAATAATTTATAGCAAAGTGCTGGGCGCTTGTCAGGTGTCGTTATCAGAGCTGAGCAGGCTTCCTGTCTCAAACCTCAGACTTTCCGCACACACTTCCGCAGTCCCTCCTCGAAAAAAAGGCAACAAAGACTGACAAAACAAAATTGATTCGATAGATGTGTGATGCCAGTGCATTGTTCTACATTTCAATAAAATTAGCCGGACAACAAACTCGATCGAATTCGAACGTGCTGCGTCTCCACGCGCTTTGGCGCGCTGCTAATACAGGTTCTCCTCAGAGAAGCGCCCCCATCTCCACTTGCAAGATGTTGCTGATTAAAACTTGTGAAAACCACAAAGTGTTTTTGCAGCTCAGAGCGCAGCTGCGTGTCTCTTTGCAAAATCAGCATGCCTTAACGTCAACTTCTGCTTTCCTTCACTCTCGCAAACTGAACATGACTAACATCATAACTGTGAAAGTTCTTGCTCGAATATGATTCATTAGCAAATGCTCGTGCTATTTTTTTAATTAACACTATTATAAGACATTAGAAAGTATAGTTTGATTGTAAATACACGAAAGTAGTAATTGGCATGATCATCAGCCATCTAGTGTTACTACTATTTAGGCTTCTAAAATGATAACATTGGTTCAATTAAAGCAGATTAATTTTAAAGGCACTTTATCATTTGTAATTTTTGTATTATTTTGACAAATTCGGATAGTAACGAATAATTGCAATATATGAGTAGCTAACTAAACGAACAAACGAAAGAATTAAACAATTTATTGCCTCAGTCATGACAGTTCCTGCGGTTAAGTAGCCTATCAAAGCTGTATTTTGTTTCTTAGAATGCACTGACTGCAGTTTTATTATAATCTATAAGCTACAAACAATACGGCAAATTGTTGGTTGCACATTTTTAATTCTCTATTGATTATCTCTGGCGAAACAAGCAGTAGAATCACTGAAGCGTGTAGGGAGGGGGAAACTGTTAAAAACAGACACTACAAAACATAAATGTAAAAATATTTTCTAACTTTCGTTTATAACTGAAGCTGTGTCCACCATCCCCAGGATGTAGGTTTGGCTTGCATACTAATAAATGAGAAAAATAACATTAGAAGAAGAACCAAATAGAAAATATACCAAATATTAAACAATATTAAAACCAAACTAGCCTACCACTATTTTCCAAAACATTTTTTACTTTTTTCCTCTAGTTGTCATTTTGATGAATTAATAGGTGTAGGCCACATACTTGTCCACTTTTATGAATTATTAATTTCTTATTTTACATTAACACATAAATTGTCAGAGGTAGCATCATTTATGAGTCTTTAAAATAATAAAAATATAGATACATAATTGAATTTATATTTTCTTTTCAATTATAGTATTATTATTATTATTATTTTGTATTCAATTATATTTTCATAATTGAATGATATTTTCAATATTATATTAATCTTTTTTGCTTTTTATAATAATTTAGTTCTAAATATACAATTATAATAACAGTCTTCACTAATAATGCTTTAATGACAGTTATTTTTAGATAGTTATTTAATGGGTTTATATGACAAATATAGCCCAAAATATAATACATATGCAATAATACAGCGGTATTAAATGTAGTTAATGATTGCACAATTAGGCCCAATTAATTATTTTTAAAATCAGGAAAATAAATAAGAAATGAAAATATTTCTACATGATGCACAATATTTGTGCAGTAATAGTTTTTATGTATTTTTTTGCATGTCTGAATTCTGCATTTTACATGATTTTTTAGACCAACGAATTAAAGCAGCAAACTAACTAGACTACGATAAAACCAACTGTGATAAAGAAAGAAATAGTCACAACAGATTGTGTGTCCCATTATTACCCAATGCCCCAATGATAATAAGCAAAGGGATATTTCATAACCCGATTTCATTACCAAAGATTGACCACACAGTGCTTCCTTTACTATTCTGCATCAGATTCAAACCTGTACACCTTTAAAAATACGTACAGCATTTCTAATGGTAATCTAGTAAATCTGTTGGATTATCACAGAATCAGTTTGCAGTGAGCTCTGCCCTTTGAGGGTGATATACTGTGTGATTAGTTTTTGTGCAAAACCTCTGAAACCTAAAAGTGTTTTTTTTTCTCTGTGCAGTGTTGTTCTACCACAAGTTCTGTTGTGACAAAATGAGAATTTCTTTCACAAGACCTAATGGAGGTCTTTTGCAATTGACTTGAAGACACTGCACGCATGTCACAGGCACCCTGCGACGCCGAGGACGGCACAACAATAGCATGACTGCGTTTATGTGCATCTCTGCGTGTTGTTTTTGATGTGAGGTGCACATTAATCTCACTGACCTCGACTCTGACATTTTGCACACAGCGTGCAGTTTATGTTTGCTAAAATATTGCGTTTGGTTTCTCAGCAACAGAGACCGATGTGAAACTCATTGAACAGGAAGTCAGTTGTGGCATTGGTGGCCAGGGTAGAGTATGTTTATGTTCATCACTTTGGAGGAGAGAGAGCAGTACTATGTGTTTGGGGTTGTGGTTTAAAAGGTGCATAGGTGCAGAATAATTTTAACTGCAGAATGAAATACCAACTGCTTCAAAAAAAACAGAGATGATGCAGAATACATCATTTAGCCAGCTAGCACATTGGCTTTTTGTATACTGATCCAAATCAATAGTTTTGAATAAGTGAGTGTTAAAATGGTGTTGGGCAATGCAATGTGATATTAGTGCATGTCAACTTTCCTACACAAAGCAGCATCATAATCAGCTTCATCTGTGCTGTAAGTGAAGGCTGTGGATTGCACTTTTATAGTTATATGTCACAAGGCTGACGCTTGCAAATGCACACAGACTAGGTGGTGGAAACGGTTTGAGTTCTCAGCTTGGCCTTGTTTTGAGCTCGCTTTCACTTCTCTACTAGAGCAGGACGTTTTTCATGGCTTTCATTATAGAGATAGCTGGTGCAATTCACAGCTAGTTCAATTGGAGAACTAGAAATGATTTGTGGGAGTATATTTATAATTCATTTTTACTAGATAATTTTGAGAAACCAGTAACCAGTCTCTCGCACTGAAACAACAAATCCATGCATCCATTCGAAAGCCCTATAAAACGGCAAAGCTTTTTAAGCAGAGTGAGGCCAATATTCATCAACAAGTTCAAAATTAGTCATGAATTTCTTAGAATTTTACGTCACTGTAATTCTACATCCTTGCAATCATATTCTTTTTCCGCTAGTTCAATTTAAATTCAGGCTTTGAATTGAGGGCAAAACTCAAAGCCAAACAAAGTGTTTGTTTGGGCCATAAGAGATCCTTTTAACTTTATCTCATCAAAAAGCAGTTATATCTCAGACACTTAAACTAAACACTGTAACTAATTCTCAAGACTTCAGGTCAGGTGAAAGTACCTCCTCCCTGGTTGGTGACCCTCAACCTCACCAGCATTCAGAACAAATTTGTTTTTCAGCTTTAAATGACCCACATTTCTACCACTCCTCTGTTTCCTATCTCATGCCCCATGCCAAAAGGTTTCACTGCACATGGGGGCCAGATTTCCTGTGAGCCACCGAAAAAGCTCAGTGCTGACGTATTTCAGCTCTAAAGACAATACTAAAGCCCTCTAAACAAGCTCCCTGAATTCAGCTATAACACAAACATTTATTCATGCACAAACACTTACATACATTTGAATGTGTAAAACGTCTTTTTGAAGTTTCAAACGGACACACCTAGACCAGCGTGCTCGAGAGCAGACAACCAACACTATAAACACAGGAAGAAAATGCACAGATGATGTCTCAATTTCTAATCTGAGTCTTATGCCAAGTCATATCTACCTGGAAGTATAAAAAAAAAGAAACGCCCTAGACTATTCCGATAAACGTATTTTTCAGTTTCATAATTAATACCCCTTGTAACTGAACAATAACTGACCATATAAGAAATTTTAATGCAAATGTTATAGTTTCATAAGGTTTTGGATTAGTATAGCTTTAATTCAGATTTTTTTTTTTTACTCAAAAAAGGTACTTTCTATTAACTATACACTCTTAAAAATGGGGTTCACAGTGATGCCATAGAACAAGCTTTTTTTGGTTCTACAAAGAATCTTTTACTGAACTGTTCTAAAAAAACCCACTATTTTATTAAAGTGAAGATCATTTTAAGCACCTTCCACCATCAAGAACGTTTGTAAAATGCAGATGGTGTTAAATGTCTTAACTGAACCCATAAATAACCTTTTTGTTTTGGAGTGCAGTTCCACCCTAAAGTTTTTTTTTTATTGTCCAGATAAACCCTAATGCCCCAAATCAATTCGTATGACATCAGCTGCTGATTAGAAAGTCATAGCATAGCGATAGTAGCGGAAACCCGTAACATTCCTGTTCTGGAATTGCTGTGTTCTTTCTATTTTTACTCTACGATTTGTTGTTTGCCTAAATTAAGTGCTTTAGGAGTTTTGTTTACATAACCAGTGTGTGTTGTATACTTCACAGGAAGCTCTATCGGTGGTGAGTGAAAACCAGTCCATATTCGAGTCGCCCTTCAGTGGTCCCCAGGCCATGCACATGAAGGGAGAGATCACCTCGCCTGCAGTGTTCAGACAGGGTTCTGAAGAGAGTGTGGAACCCACTGAGCCAGACTGGACTGGATCAGCCACACAGAACCCTGCAAAGAGAGCAGAACACATCAACGGAACCAGGTGGGACCTATGTCAGAAGATCCAAGTCTCCATTTATACACTTTTGAAAATAAAGGTGCTCCATAGAAGAACCATAAAAACCTTTATCATTTGAAGAACCTTTCTGTTCTTTGTGGAAATATTAAGTTTTTCAGATAACAAAAAGACAAGAAAGAGATGGTTCTTTAAAGACCCTTTGACTAAATGGTTCTTTGATGGCGATGATGAAGAACCTTTTGAAGCACCTTTATTTTTAAGAGTGTACTGGTATTTATGGTTCCATGAAGAACCATAATGCATAAGAGGTTCCATAAAGAACTTTGTCTTTTCTTCACATTAAGAAAAAAAAGGTTCTTTTGAGAACAACTGATCACTGGAAAGTTCTAGAAAATTACCATTGTGAAAGTTCCCTTTTGGAACCTTGATTTCTAAGGTTATAGGATGCCTTTCCTCTAACGAAAAAAAAAAGGAAATTCTAGCATAATTTGCTCACCCTTATGTCACTCCAAATCCATAACTTTCTTCTCTGAAACAAAATGTCCAAGCTGCTCTTTTTTCCATACGATGATAGCAGTGACAACATGCTGTCAAGCATCAAGAAAAGCAACATAAATTAGTTTATACAGGTCTTACATGACAAGTACTGTAAAATATAATATGCATTACATGCAAGAAACCAGGGCTGTTCAGTATCACTGATCAAATCTGTCAATATGCATTTCCAGGAGACATCTAAATTTTGAGTTAAACTAATCCTTCAATATCATAACCATGAGCATTTACAACCAAAATAATTGAGCTCTCCATTTGTTATTTTCTCTTATGTATGCCACAGCCGTGAGTCCCCTGTCGACTGCAGTGTGACTAAAAGAACCCGACACATGAGTAACAGTGATGGGGGACCAATGGCCTACCAGGCCTCTTACCCAGAGCCACGGAGCAGCCCGCAGACTGCCACCCCACCCAGCAGCACAACAGAGGAGAAGAGGGTCATAGTACCAGCGGGTGAGACCTATAGTAAAAGTCATTTCACTGATATATATATATATATATATATATTTATAATCAACTTACAAAAGCATTCATAAAACATTTGTAATAAGATACTCAACATACACTCAGAAATTACTCATTTTATTCAGCAGAGATGCATTAACCTTATTCAAAAGTGACCATACAATATAACAAAAGATCTATTTTTTAAATTATTTTCTTTTTTATTCAATAATGAGTGAAAAAAGTGTGATCCTATTATTCACAGTTCTCACAAAAAATAAGCAGGACAACTGTATCAATACTTTTTTTTTTTTTTCATTTTCTTGAGCACCAAATGAGTGTATTAGAATGATTTCTGAAGGATCATGTGACACTAAAGACTGAAATAATAGCTGCTGAATATTAACCTTTAGAAAGAAATACATTTTAAAATGTATTTTGAATTATGCTCCTTCTTAAGACCGGGACTGTGTATTATTTTATATATTTTTTTTCTGTAATTTTTTTAGATTTCATGTTAAGACTAAAACATTAAAACGATTAAAAACATAAAAATGAGAAATGTTGCCTTTGTAACTACATTAACTAGAATAACTAAAAATCTAAAATGAAAAGCCAATTCAAATGATTGATAAATACACAAGAGCATACAGATCAGGGGTCATCAAACTTGATCCTGGACCGAACTTGATGACCACGGATATTAATTAACACCTGTTTACTTTAATGTTGTGTCTTGTGAAAAGTCAAGCATTTTAGCACCTGACAGATTTAGTTTGCAGTTCACCAATTTCTAAAACTAGAGGATGTATAGATGTCTAAACAAAGATATGTGGTAATTTTGCAGTGGCCACAGTCTCTTGCATCACTTGTGCTTTGTGGGAAAAAAAAAGCTAGTTTGCAATACAAGCACTGTAAAAGTAAGAAAAAACACTGATGTGCTTCTTTCTGGTAGATCACAGTAACCCAGTAGACTACACTATGAATGATTGCACAGATTTTATATCCAAACCAATTAGGCAAATGATCTTCAGCAAGACGTTTTGAAGGTCGTCGTAACATTATTAAAAGGGCAGAGCGGTGGAGTCGCTCCATGCATTGTGTGACAGTGAGTTTATGGGATACCTCCTCATGAGTCACCCAGACCAAACAATTATAATGTCCATAATTCTCGGATATGGCGTCATATTTCAAGGACAAATAAGAGTATGATGGTTTATAACAGGTCTGTAATATGTAGAGACACATTTCCGATAGCATTCCTGTTAATCTCAATGACTAAGCTGTGACGTAAAAAAAAAAACTGGCAATAAAAAAAAAGAAAAAAAGTTAAATTATATATATATATATATACATATACACACACACACATCAAACATCATCATAATCATAATCTTTCATCAGTTGTCCAAAAACCAAAAACAATACCCATTCATGTCTTAAGACAACTTGATGAACTTTTATGATCAACTTCAAATGTTGACTACTGTATGCATGCATGTATATATATATATATATATATATATGTATATATATATGTCCTATTATGGATGTATATCCACATGTGTAGGTTTTTTTTTTTTTTTACTAAAGTCAGCAGGAGCAGGGGAAGCAAGAGTGAAGTAGAATTAAATTTTTTTTAGAAGACACTGCCTGCCTTGTCTCCTCGGATAAAACATAAAAAAATATTACATATAAATAAAATGTCAAATCATGACCCCTTGGCCCAAAACCTTGCCTGAAGTACGACGAGATGTATCAGCACTATCTTACCGAGATTAAGAGCAGTAACTGAGAGTGCACTGACTTTTTTACCTCGTGTTTGAACTCTGATAAGAAGCGTCACAACTGAAGCACTTGTTCCTCATTTTGTTCTTGCGTCTGTCCTGTTTTAGACCCAGAAGTATGGACACAAGACCACGTGCGGCAGTGGGTAGAGTGGGCCATTAAGGAATATGGCCTTTCCGACGTGGACGTGTCCCTGTTCCATACTCTGGATGGAAAAGCACTCTGCAAAATGACCAAAGAGGACATGATGCGTCTCACTACCGCATACAATACAGACATCCTGCTCTCCCATCTAAACTACCTCCGGGAGAGTAAGGAACTTCGCCCGTAATTCCATATGAATAATCCATTACTAATTGTTAATTTAGTAAAGAAAACATCAGGAAAAACTATAAAGCCACTTTAATCATTTCAATTTCTAGATGCATTGTTAGTACATTGTGGAAAAGTTTGTGTCTATTTATACATTCAGTAAATTAAGAGGGCTTGTTTTCTTTACTATTGTTTACTTAGGTAGCCCTACTTTTTCCTACCCAGCAACTCCTACCAATACACAACCACAGCCTAGACTACAGGTTAAAGCTGGTAAGTCAATGTTTTTTTTACTTCCACTATTAAAATACAATTTAGTTTTATATGTAGACTATAAATTCTGATTGGATGAGCTGAATTTGCAACCTCTGCCCGAATGTACACCATATTTTATATTAGTGCTCCAAAATGAGATATTTCTTGTAACTTTCTTGTAAATGATCCTGAAGATATTACATTGAACTATAAGCAACTCTGTGCCTAATAATATTCTTCATTAATTTTAATCAATGCAACTATTTACTAAACACGTACTGCATCATAACGCTGTTTCCACCAAACAATAAGTCACAATTTTAATTTTAGCTTTACTAAAATTCTTAAAGGGTTAGTTCACTCTAAAAGATGATGTTGTTAACCAAACAGCTGCCGGTAGCCATTAACTACTGTAGCATGGATATACACAAATACAATGGAAGTCAATGGCTACCATTGTATGGTTACCAACACTCTTAAAATATCTTTTGTATTTAACAAAAGAAAGAAACTCATACAGGTGTGAAAATACTTGTGCATGAGTAAATGACAGCATTACTTTTGTATGAACTATACCTTTAAATCTTCCACTGGAAAAAAAATAATTCTTGTGAAACATAAGTTATTGTAATGATATAATGCCAATGGCTAACGTAGAGTCTAGAGAGGTCCTATGAGGACTGTAGTTTGTTTCTTCAATGAATTTTGCCCCAAGTGTTGCATGGTTTTTGAATCGTTGCACTTTCAGACAGGAAACAGCTGCATCAGGACAGGAAGTAAGGGGTGTAGAGCTCAGGTTAGGATACAATTGACTATTCAGTGGTAAAGAGAATCAGTTAGAACAAAAGGACAATCGCCTTGAGGAATTGTGTGCCATCTTCAGGTCTTCTTACATTTTTGCTGCTGGCTTTGTTCTGCCCTGCGTTTCTCCTTAGGGATCTTTAATGCAGAGCTTCCTTCCTTCTGTGGCTGCCCTTCTGCTTACTCTACTTTAAGCCATCCTTTCCTGTAAAATCTCCCTTTTGTTAATGGCTCCTATCTGACTTTGCCTCGGCACAGAAAACAGCTTTGAGGAGATCGGCAGAAGGAACAGTTGGTCCTCAAACACCTTACCAGCTGTCCCAAAAGGTTGCCCTGCGTTCACACAAAAAAACATAACGTTACAAAATTCTATTACATAAATATGAAATGTTTAAAAAAAATTTCAAAAATGTACCTTTGCCTTTAAAATCACAGGTTCTCCAATCGAACAACAGCACAACACCAGAATTACAGAGGCTCCACCAAGACTTCCACAAGGTTGACAAGCTCCCCTTTTTTAATAATTTTAATTCCCCTAATTTAATACTCTATGAAATTGCTTTTATTTATCTTTTTGTTAAACTACACCTCAAAATATCTAATCAGTATTGTACATTTTCATCTTTGCAGACCCCTACCAAGCATTAGGTCCCATCAGCAGCCGCCTTTCAAATCCAGGTAAACAGTGACTAAAGAGTAAACCATACGAGCATCATTGTCAAATTGACAACAAATGTGGCCTTTTTAGGGTATGTAATCTTTAGATGCACAGACTGGGCACAACGTTTTGCCCTATTATAATTAAATACATTTATTTTATTTTTAAGTAGTACTTTTATTCAGCAAAGACATGAAAGACCAGAAGTGGTAGTAAAACATTTACATATTGGGGAAAAAAGAAATCTAATGCTGCACAGTTGACATAATATAAGCACCAAAAAAACAAAGCAGCACAAAATCATCTGAAGGATCGTGTGACACTAAAGACTAGGGCATAAGAAACATAAAAAAAAAAAAATAATAATAAAATAAAATAAATATATATATACAGATATGTTCAAAATAATAGCAGTGTTTTTTAAAACGTGAGTAAAGCTCAGAATTCGTATAATATTTTTATTTCCACTTATTGGGAACACTGCACATTATATTTTACTTCAAAACGTGAAGAAAAACTATCAATATTTTAATCACTTTACAGAAAATGACAGAAACAATGATATTGGGCTGTTCAAAAAAATAGCAGTGTCTGCC
>JAUCMS010000028.1:15150366-15215224 GCA_032357445.1 Enteromius radiatus | reverse complement strand
GAATCCTGTTTTATATATATATATATATATATATATATATATATATATATATATATAAAAACCCTAATCTTATAGTTGTAAACTTACATTAATTGATGGTCTTTTTAAGGAGGTGCCATTTTGTTGCTTCCTACGCTGTATTGCTGGGTCTAGCATTATTTTATTATATTTTATTATTGTTTTTTTCTGTTTGTGTATTACCTTTTTGATTGTGATTTATACATTAAATAAATTTAATAACAAATCTAGTTGCTATTTATGATGTGTTGGTTTTTAGCCATATTCACTCTGGTGATGTCCAATCTCAGCTTTCTCATAATCTAGAAAGCATTTTGGTTTGCTGTAAACACAGGGAGCAGAGTTGCATAGGTTACCAAAATCTGTTACCCTTTATTTCATAAAGAATAGCTACTCAAATGTACTCAGGTGATGTCTAAACTCATCTGTTATATACCCTAGGACAGAGGTTCTCAATACTGTTGCTCTTGAGCCACTACTCTGCAAATTTTGGTTGTCTCCTTTATCTGACACACTTATTTGAGTTCATGGAGCACTTTCCTAATGAGCTGAATTAGGTGTGTAAATTAGGGAGACATGAGTCCTCAGGAATGAAAAAATGGTTTGAAATCCACTGCTCTAGAAAGAAATGTGAACAGCTACATACAGTACATACATTATACAAAACTATCATTCAATCCAACAGCACACTATTAAAGTCACCAAAATCTATTACCCCTCTTTATGTTTTACTCAAATTCACTGATGTCTGACTTTATAGTAGCGTTTTTGTCTTAGAAGAACAGATGCAGAAGATTCACCACATCTAAAGGATGTCTAAAGCAGTATTTTAAGATGCATTTTCGTCTGATGTTAGCAGCTACACAAATATAGAGCATGGCTCTCCATTCTAACAGTAAATTAGAGATTGTTGAAATCTGCTCTTTATTTTCAAATGTCTGTTCTCCATATTCATTTGCATTTCTAATCTCATCAGTGAATTCCTGTGATTTATAAACACATTCTTTTGATTTTGGGGTAAAATCTGAACTGTGAGGTTACCCCTTTAAGAAAAATGAGTGCGAGGCATCAAATAGGTCATAGGACATGAGAAACAGAAAACTAATGATCAATCAAAAATGTTTTAATATTCTGATGACATTACAGTGAACGTCAGCACAGTACTTTAAAGAATGCTTACTTTTCAATACAAGTACAGAAAATGTGACTACATATATTGAATTCAGCGGTATCCATATGAAAGTATGCAGAGGTCTTTTGCCCCACAGATGCAACTCCCAAAAAGGTCATTCAAGGAACCTAAAACAGAAATAAACACTTAAACGTGATGGCTAAATTCATTGTAAATTAATTAAACTGTCATACCATGGAGACCCAGAGAATGCCTTCAAAAGTCCATTTCTCCCACATCTGGATAGTTAGTGTTTATCTTGATTCCACTCCTCTGGTTCATGATTGGCATTTAAAAATCTCTTTTCATCCATCACTATTTGTGACGGACCTATTGTACTTTGCACTTGCATGTTCTTCTCAAAATCTTCAGGCTGTATTGTATCTTCGGACAGTTCTTCTCTGATAACGTGAATCATTTCTTGTGCTTTACTCTTGTTGGATGCTTTAATAACATCTTCCGAGAGCTCTTCTATCAGCTTAACACGAGGCTGTTTAACAATAGTTCTTCTTTCGCTCTTGCGTATCCCAGCATCCTCTCCAATCTTCACAACTCTGTTCTTCTGCTCCCGAACAAGCATTACTTTTCCAGAACGATCATCCTTATCATCCTTTAATTCTGAAGCAGTTGTTTCCACTGTCCCAACAATTACTTCCAGATCCTCATCTAAATCATTCACAGGCATCTTTTCATATTTCTCTGTTTCTTCTATTTGTCCTTCAGTATCAGTCACAATCTCATCATCTTCTCCCTCTTCATCAATGCCTTCTGCACTGTTTAACTTCACCTCTTCTGCTTCTTCTTGAACTCTGACCGACCCTTCCATAGTCAAAGATTGTTCGTTTCTGTTCAAAATCCAGGGTTTGCTTATTAAAGATTGTGTCACACGGGCCAAAGAAGCTGTTATGGAAGCAAGAACAAAAACTGATGTGAGATTTATAGTGTTTGCATTTGATGGTCTCTGATATTTTCTACTTACGAGACGATTCAATTTCACATGTGGAATCACAACACGCACAAACAGATGCATCGGTGTAGAGCTCCTCCCACCTGTAGGGACAGGAAAAGAACTGAGTGAATGAAGCTTCTCTGCATTTACACACTGTGTTGCATGTGTGTGAAATACAACAACTTACCTTCTCTCTACATTGTTATAGCTACATGACTTTGCTGTGGCACTTGTAGTGGCACTGTGAACAGATACTTTGCAATGTAGGTATAAGTGCTGTAAAAATGAAGAAATTAACACGCTTTCGTTCATATTTATAAATATATAAACAACTACTGTACATGTAAGACAGAGGTAGGTTGTTACATGTTTTATATACTCTCTTTTCTATTAGTGCTATCAAAAGATTAATAGCATCCCAATTGAAAGTTTTTGTTCACATAATGTGTACTGTATTTATATAGAAATACACACATTTATATATAGATATATAGAAATACACACACTTAAAGTATGCATTTTAAAAATATTTACATGTATAAATATATATATATATATATATATATATATATATTTTATACATTTACATTATTTTATATTATATATAACACATTTTCTTAAATATATACATGCATGGGTTTTTATGTATACATAATAAATATACTCAGTACATATTTATATATATATATGTATATATATATATATATTTTTATATATATATATATATATATACACACACATGTAAACAAACATTTATTTTTGGATGCCAAAATGATGACTAATCATTTGATAGCACTAATTTCTACATATTAAAAATAATTGCAGCAGTGGTTCAATCATTTCGTAAGTTTTTAAAATTGTCCAGTTTCTTACATTTTTACACTTTGTTGAATTTCCCCTCCAAATTTTAATTGTCTACAATTTGCAGAAAATGTCATGAAATCCTCTGATATGTTATGGAGGATGGCTTTTTATTTTTGGTAATTAGAAAAAGTTAGATAAATATTCTAGAAATTATTCTTCTCAATGTCAATAAGCAGCAGATTCACTTCATGACACTTCCTCGTTTTTTTCTTTTCCCCAGCGATCATTACAGAAAGTCTCAATATTCCATCCAATAATTACATATTTCTCAGGTTATGTGCAGTCAAGACTTTTTATAAACCTAATTTCAAACAAAACCTCTCCCAATACTCCCATAGGAGTTAAAAAGTGCGACGACCAGCCCCATTCTCTCCTTTATACTGACATTTATAAATGAAACCATTACCGTGTCAGTAACTTGGGGAAGTAAAAAGGCATCAACTGAAAACCTTATAATGTTTGACTGTCTCTGGAGGAAGCGTGAGAGACTTCCTTGTCTTCTGCTGTCCTCCATACACCTGAAATATCAGTGTCTGCTGTTAATATTTCTTCTTCTCCCATTCAAAAATGTACTCATGTTAATAAAAGCCACACAGTGCTTTTAAACCACTTACCCATAATTACTAATAACATCATGTTGTGGAATAGACTTTGGGTCTGTTGATGCTGTTACACAGCACGAGTCAACAAAAATCCTTTCGTCCTTGGATACATAAGCAGCACTAACTTCAAAAAACATGGGCTCGCCAAGCACAAAACTCCCATTTCCCTCGAGTCTTTCCCAGCGTTCTAGAGTTCACACACAATTTAAGAGACCGATGGGCACCAACACCATATGAGAGGTCAAACAAAACAGGAAATTATACAGAAGAAGAGGAAAAGCTTACCATTACACACATAAAGATCAAACTTGGCCCTACTTTCTAAAATCTTGTGTAACACATGTTCCCTCACCACAGGCAGGAAGCCCATTTTGTAGGAATAATGAAATCTAGAAATGGAAAAAAAAAAGGATGATGAGGTGAATTGCAAAAGTCCTGAACCCTTTCCAGAATGATGGCTTACCTATTGTATAGGCACTGGATGTTTAACTTAAGAGGTATAGCTCGGATGACAGTCCCTGGAGGCTCTGCTGGAGTATAGTGCAACATGTTGGAATACATGATCTGTCCTTTCATCATCTGAGGAGGATCAAACGTTATATGGCAGGTAAAACCAAAACGAACATAGTGAAAAGTGGTGGTCCAAGTTATTTTGTTCATGTTTCGGTGGCTATTATGGCCTATAACAATAGCATGCAATAATTTGTGGATTATCAAGACAAACAACCCCTATAAAGCCTACTGAATCATATTTGATACACAAGTTTGTAAGCACTCTTTGCTGATAAACCTGTTATACACAATCCACTACATGCCTTTTGCAGTGTGAATTTACTTTTTAATGAAGTAGAAGGTCTTTTAGTATACATCCGTTTGCTGTGACAATCTTTGTGACTGATTTTTATGATGTAAATATAAGAATATTTTTTAATTAATATATATTTGATGCATGTTTTGCCCCTCACAATAACTATAAACTTTTGATTATAAAACAAACAATTTAAGAAACGTGGGCTATCTTCCTTTCTGGCCATATAAATATTAGTAACTGCGCATTTAAATAAATAAATGTTCAGTAAATGTGTCAATATTTAAAAAAAACATGTGCATTCTGAAATTTTCTTCTATGAGCATTATTTGTTGGGCTACTTTATGTTATTAACTTATTAATTGACATAAAAGTGAAAAAACAACAACAACTGAATCTAGGGGTCTGAGAAAAAAAAAGACATCTGATTTCCCTCTCCTGTCTAAACAATGCTCAAGAATCATTAATCAAAAATATTTTATAGGCACTTTTAAATAACCTATAGTTTTACGCTTTTCATTTTTATAAGCCTACATCCGGTGGGTTGAAAAAACCGTCATATATTTTGTATAAATAGGTTTTTATACAGCTTGTTAAAACGTATATTATATAAACCGCTGATATGTTCACTTAAGACTGGGTTAATCGTGCAGAACCAGACTACTTACCGTTAACTTGCTATCGCAGTCATTGAGGTCGTAATGGAAATATAGGAAGTTCTCGTCTGAGCGAGAGACAGGACATGTTCCCAGGTGAAATGAAGACGGCGAACATCTGAAGCCCAGCAGACTCTTATTCATGCGCACCGAGATCTTACTGTACCCACACCACACCTCCACACCGCGAGCATTACGCACTGGAGACACTCGGATATACTGAGGGTTCATTTGAGGAATCAGAAGGCTAGTCAAACGGTTTGGCAACTGTCTTCTCCCGGACATAGGTCTAAACAGATCCATGTCAGCGAGAGGAGCAGGAACATGCCGAAACATTGGTAAAACGTGGTATGGTGGCAGAACCGCAGGGCTTTTCATAAACTCACTGTCTCCTGTCCACGGCCTGACCGCGCCTGGCATGGGCTGCATGTCATGGGCTTTCTGCTCCGTGGATACGACATTGCTATTTTCTAGATGACCCCGGGTCCTGTACGTGTGAGTTCTGGTGATGTGCAGCATGCCAAGAAAGTACAAAGAACAACAAAAATACAAACTCATGCGCTCCATGACAACTATTAAGTCGTAAATTTTACATGGAGGAAGTAAATAAAACGCAGCTGAGAAGAACACAAAACGCGCGCCGCCGCGGCCACCTGTTGATTGATGACGTGACGACTACTAATTACTCGTTTAGTGATGACAGCACTGATCTATAATAGATATATTTCTATAATTCTTTCGAATAGTTTATTTCCATCAACCGGATAAAATAACGTAATTCCGCATCGATTATTCTCAAACACATTTTGCAAGCACGTATTGCTGTTTATAATGTGCTTTTAATTGGAAAATGTTTCTTTTACATATGATTAATTATAAAAAAAAATAACCATAAACCAAAAAAATACGTGTACCTGGCATTAATTAGCTCATAAATACATGGCCTGTGTAACTTGAATTTACTATTCTAGATACTTATTTAAAGCGAGTTTACTCTTTTTTTATTTGTTTGCCATTTAATTATTAAATTAACTTTTCGCCTGGTCCTCGGTAAGCTCAGTTTATGGTTCACTGAAACGGTTCAGATCCGACTCAATAAAAGAGTCGACTTATTCATTAAAAAGATCCGGCTCAAAAAATAAAAATAAATAAAAAAAATATAATAATAATAAAATAATAAAAACAAAACAAAAAAACAAATCGAATGCCGTTTTCAAATTCATCGTTTCCTCAGTTTCTGGTTCCTGTATCAGACTTAAGTTTGCTATTGTTTTAAAATTTATAACAAAGTATAACTTTGGCAGAACCATGGCATCTTCAACATTGTGGAAGCGAGTGTTAAATAAAATTTTTTGTCTCTCCTTCAACAAAATGTCTTCCAGTAAGTCTAATTCATTCAAGTGAATCATAAAAGACCAGCAATCCGCATTTTAGGTGCAACTTCCAGTAACTTCTGACTTGCAGTGCAGCCATTAAAAATTGCATCAGCCAGCTTGTGACTATAAGCTATTACAGCAACCAAACCAGTAGGAAGTTTCCAATAACATCTGAATTAGTGTTCCCTATGGAAGGGTAGTTCAAAATTATAGCTGATCTTGTGATTACAAAAAAATAAATAAATAAAAAAAATAAAATAGTGAAAAATATCCCTTTTGAAGCTCCTCCACTTCAACAGGTTTGTATTAAGGTTTTCTTAAAGATTTATTAAGAGGTGACAGAGCAACAATTTGTCCCGAATACTGTCCCCCACAACCCCTCTTTTCTATATAGATAGATATATTTCCTGTACTCTTCAATAAAGACTGAATAGACACATAAATCTGTATTTGTGTTATAAGCAGCTCGGAAACATCTTCATTTTCAAAGTTTATCAGTGCTCAGACACGTTTCTGACGGTGCATGGTGAGTGTGTGACATTTATCTGGTGACCAAGGTCTGCTAAACATAACAAGATCGGAGGACCTACAGAGGCAACTCTCTCTTTAATAGAGAAACCAAAACCGATGATATCATAATACTTCAGACATTATGCTTTCATGAAGGATGGTGTTGAAAAAAATGACAAAGTAAAGAAGCCAGTGAGGCCAATTACAAGTTTTAACTGGTTATTAAGAACATAAAGGACAGCAGTCATCATCACTGATCCGAGCAGAATAAGGTAGTTTGCAGGTCCTGACGCCTCAAAGGTGGCAGGTTCGAATCCCAGTCATTAGAATTAACCTAGAAAATGACATTTCACCCTAACATTGCTTTAACGTTAACTGGATGATGCATGGATGCTATGTACACAGATTACAATGGATGAGGATGTCATCAGTTAATTAAATATATGGTATTGGTCAGTCATACTGTATGAAGCACGCGTCCAATATGAAGTTCTCACATGACGTTTGAATTGTCGTGGATTTCTACACAGTTGCATGAGGCTTGAATTTTAGCTATACATATAATAAACCTTGATCAAACTCCTATAATCCTCTTCTGTTCAATTACGTCCAGTGGCTGACCAATAAATCGAGGCACTTGTTTAATACCATGTTTCCGTTACATAATATAAATGTCAGGCTTTAACCTGTACCAAGAAAGAAAGCAAACAAAAAAACAGCAGAAAACAGATTTTTCTTTTTTTTTTTTTTCTTTTTTCCTTGTTAAATAGTAATAAATACATGAGATGCAGTGGTTTATTTTTCATTTTTCTGAAGCAGGAGGGTTAAAAAGTTCTCATTTTTATTTATTTATTTATTTATTCATTTATTTATTTATCTGTCTGTTTTCTTTAGCAGCAATCCGAACATGGTTGAGAGTGGAGATAGCAGCCGAGAGAGAAGTAGTTCACTTTTTTGACTTGATGGCAAACAGCACTCACAGAGTGTTGTGAAGGAGGAAGGGGAGGAGGGGGAGAATAAAGACAGGAGAGAAAGCAAAATGAGAGGCAGGAAATGAAGTCAGAGTGGGAGGGGCCGGAGTCAGGAGGGCGTGACAGTGTCCCTTCGTACCGAAGTATTCCGCCCTCCTGCTAAATCTCACCCCAGACTCTTCCTTCCAACAGAAACATGGGGTAAGTACGAAAATAAAGAGAGAGAGAGAGCTACAGCAAGATTTGGCTTAGCATATCAAGAGTTAATACAAATGTGTTAACGCTTTCAGTTTTCTGTCCAAAACAAAGGGTTAGAAAAAAGAGAGAGCGAGAGAGAGACAGAAACCAAAGTAAGAGAGAGTCTAGTGAGATGGTGAAGAAGAAGAAGAAGAAGAAGGCAGACTATTTTTTGAAACGAACAACAGGGAAGCATTTTGGTTTTCCTTCTTGCAAAATGTTTTGATGTTTTTCAAGACTTTCCTGTATCACTTCCTCCTTTATGTGAAGTCGAGTTACGTTCCCCCTCTCCTCGTGAAAGCGGCTCATGGTTCAGCCTCCTCCTCTAGTTGTTAGTTGGTGTTGCTCACTGTGTGGCGTCTAAAAACAGTTTCTGTCATTTGCGTTATTTCATTCGTAGGATTTGTTTCATAGTTTGAGATATATAAGCCAGTGTGTCAAGCGAGATAAAGACTGGAAACATTAAAAAAAAGTAACAAAAATGTGTCTTGTGTATGTCTTGCCTGTGTGTTTGTTTATACGTGTGTGGGTTATGCTCAACTAGAAAAAAGCAACCAAAAAAAACAACAACAAAATGAAGCCAAGAGAGAAAACAAAAAACCTCAAACCCAGTTTGTTTGTTTGTTTGCTTGTTTCTATGCATAAGTATCATGTCTGACCAAAAAAAAAAAAACTAAACAAAAACTGTATAAATAAAACACTGAATAAATAAACCCACAAAATACCCACCTCTCAATTTAGATCTCTTTCTAACCCCTCTCCCGTCTCTCTCCTCATGTAGTGATTCTTAATAAATTAAAAATATACAATTACGGCAAAACCTCTGAAAAAAAGAAAGAAAGAAAAAACAAACCAAAAAAAAAAAAAAAAAAAAAATGAAACAAAGCATAAGGTACTCTTCTCCCGTTGCTGTCGTGTTGACAAAAACATTCATTTTTTTTCAACCCAAAAACTCTCCTCTCCTCACCTCGATAAAAATCTCTCGCTGCAAACCTGTCCTGAAATCCCATAAAATCAAATAACAATAAGAATGGTAAAAACAAACCTTCTGAAACCTTCTGCTGCGACTACTTCGCCCCGCCGCCCTTCTCCTTCGATGAAAGAAAAGAAACAAACGAACAGAAAAAAAAACGATAAAAATAGTTTCAAATCCCTCCCTTGACCTTCTCCCCATGCAAAACCAAAACAACGAAACGAAAAAACGAAACCGACTGTCTGATAATTCACAAGTTTTTCTCTGCGATTCTGTTACGTGTGGCCGCACGCGCGTGTGTGTGTGTGTCGTACGCTTACTACGTGTCGCGTATGTGTGTACGTACGTGTGTGGCGCTTTTGTCACTGTTATGTTGTCGTTAAAATTTTTGTATGGCTTTTGGAATTTGTTCAAGATTTATCAAGAGTTGGCTGCACTCTGACCGCTCCCACTCCCGCTGCTGCACACTGCCATCATGGCGGACTCGTCGGAGTCCGGCCGCCCCCCAGCTCCCCCGACTCCTCTGGGCGGAGGCCCCCCGGTGAGCATCCCCCCCACTCCGACGCTTCCCTGCGGCGGGTTGTTATTGTTGTTGCTGCCGGCGTAGCACGGAGGGATGTATCCCAAACCGGAGGCAGCGACCATGCTGTCCTGGGAGGCTGGGGCCTGGGGCAACTGTTGCTGGGAAGCGGAAGGGGGCTGCTGGGGGGCCATGACTGTCCTAGTCCGAAAGGCAGAGAGGCCCAGGTGGAGGTTGGAGGAGCCGTACTGACTGGAGTCCAAGCTCGACGGGGGCGGCTGCATGATGGAAGACTGACCCAGGTGGTGGTGGTGGGTGAGGCTGAGCTCGATGCTGTCCTGCATCTGCGGGGAGGAGACGGGCATCAGCGCCTGGCCCTGCTGGCCCTGCGAGGCCTGGCCCTGCGGCTGGTTCTGCTGCTGCTGCTGTTGCCGGAGCTGTCTGCCGTTGCTGTGGTGGCTGCCGTAGATGGGGTGGGGATGGTGCGGCTCCATCATGCCCCCCATGTTGCCCAGGAAGTGGCGCGAGTGCTGCGTGGCCGCCGGCTTGTGCAACAGCAGCTGCGGGTAGGAGGAGTCACTGCCGCTGTTGGACAGCTGACCCATGCTGCTGTCCCCTCCTGGCCAGATGCGCAACTGCTGTTGAGACGGAGCCTGGAGAGAGAGAAGAGGCCATCAGCACGGGTCACGTTTCAGCATGTTACCGAGAAACTGTGTGGTGTGCGGCAATGTTCGCTTACTTGTGGGCTCTGCATCTCGTAGTCTGTGTGAGTGACTGCGCTGTTGTAGTACCGGTTGCTGTACCGGTAATTTCGGTTGTCATTGGAAGAACCGCTAGATCCACCTGGATTGGGAGCAAGAAAAAAAAAAAAAAAAAAAAAGAGTTAGTTGACAGGTTTAAGGTGTGATTACAATATACTATTATCACTATACATATTTTCTGACTAAATATTTACATATACTTTGTCCCAAACTAAATGCGTTTACAAAAATGCAAATTATGTGTTTAAGTATTAATTTATTAACAAAAATTACTAAACTTGGAAGCTCAAATGTGCGAACTTCTGAGATGAAATTAGCTAATTTTACCATATCTGATGCCTGATGCCGTAGCATGGGTATATTTGTAGAAACTATCCATCTTTTCTTTTATGCCCAATGATTAGCATATTAAGTAAAAATGATGTTTCATTAAGATATTTAGTAAATGTCCTACCATAAATGTAATCAAAATGTAATTTTTGATGAGTAATATTTTTAAATAGTTGTATCTCTGCCAAATACTATACTATCCTAACAAACAGCATCAACGAAAAGCTTATTCATTCAGCTTCCAGATGTTTTATAAATCTCAATTTCAAGAAATGGCACTTATGACCCTTTTGTGGTCCAGTGTCACATGTTATTTTAGCTGAACCATATGTAATAAATATAATCATTTTACACAATAGATATTATTGCACTTTTGTATTGCAATATATTGTGAAAATTATTGTTACACACCTATTATATGTTTTTAAAAAAGATGGCATGTGACATTAGAGCATTCGTAGAAATTTTGCGTGCTTAAACTTCAAACTGGCCTCTGCATTACACACACACACTTACCAGAGCTGGAGACGGAGCTAGTGGTGGAGGTGGAGTGGCTGTGGTCCATGGCAGGGCTGGTGGAGGTGGAGCTGCTGGTGTTGGTGCCCTCATCCGTCGTCTTCTTGAAGAAGTTGTGCTGCAGCGCGTAAAAGGGCGTGATGCGCGTCTTGGGATCGTAGTCCAGCATGCGCAGGATCAGGTCCTTGAACTTCAGGTAGTCGCAGGGCGCGTGACCCTGTTCTCCAGCTCGCCTCCCCCCTGGACCTCCCGTCTCCACCCCCAGGATCTCATGCAGTCGTCGCGTGGCAGGTGGTTTATATTCCTGAAAAGACAAATCAACAGAGGAATGGAAAAGAATTAGGTGCAATTTAGTGGAGACAAAAGTTCAAATTTTAGCATTTGTAAACATTTAAGGATGACTTAATGTTTAATGAGTGATGAGTCTACAAACATTATTACATTAGTAACAACCAATTTAAGGATTAAAAAATACATAAATCTAGTAATATCATTACTTTAATACTATAAAGTCAACATGAAATGGCATTTGCAACCCACTTCTGAGATAATAAAATATTTATTGGTAAAATATAGTGTTCAGCTCATCCATTGGGAAGCGACTGGAACATGAAAAGTGGGTTCCACATATTTTAATGAAAGTTACAAACTGATATGGAGTATTATGTGAATGCAAGTTTGCTCACTTTAGCATTAGACTGCAATGTTAGCTAGAAGAAAGTTGGAGCAGTACGTACGCACTTAAAACATTCCTGAAATTAGGGAAACCAACACTTTTTCTCTGCATTAATACATTGAGCACACACACGTATTTTGCAATTTAGATTTCATGTTGACTTTAATAGAAAACTAATCAGCCTCAGAAATCATTACTGAATGTAGGTGAAGGGGGGCTGAAAGTGAGAGATGTATGTGGTTTTGTGGGAATAACGACGGTTGTACTGGGGCCCTCAGTGTCATACAGGGTTCAGCAATGAGACTTTTTGAAAAGACTTCAGTTGAAAATACTATAAACTATTACTCCAAAATAACAGCATTAAATATTCAACTAATGTATTATTTCAGTAACTCTTTTAATTAAATATTAATGTAAACTTTTTGTGACACAAAATGTTTATTCTGAAGCCAATGAGACTTTTGTCAGGTTAAGTAAAGAGACCTTGTGGCCAGAAATAAAAACCCTTATTGTTGAGCCCTGTCATATACACCATACAGACCCTTTGACACTGACCCTCATCTGTGCCATTTTATACTGTATCATAGTCCATAAATACTATAGAAAGACCTAAATGTTCCAGCACATCCACTGTAAAAGAGTGCTACACTTTCAAATGTTTTAACCTTTTCTGTATCGTACATACAGAAGCACAAAATGCACGCTGGAGCATCTGAGGTAAGTGTCTGGATGAGTTGGCAGTAAGTGCCAGACATTAATCCTGTACAACAAAATGTATTAGGACCTCATCCAGACTTTTACCCTCTACCTGCTATCACCTTTGCATCTTAATCTGCGATCACATACGCACATACACACACTTTCTGCAGTCTTAACCTGAAGCTACTTTCACTTATCTTCACTGGAAACAGGGTCATTGACTGCTCTCACTTAACCTGTGACCCAATGTGTGTCACTGCCTAGACTAAAAGCTGCTACGAGCGCTACCAATGCAATGCATATCAATATATAGTCATGCTTTTCATGCAACATCTATATTTTACATCTTTATTGCTGTTTTAGCAGCACTTTACAACAATGCTCCATTTGTTAACATGCAAATTGATGCACTATAACTAACTCTAACTTTTTATTCAAAGATTAATAAATGTAAAAAATATTCATTCTTAAATCATATTAGCTAATTGCTCTAAAAAATTATTTTTAACAAATGGGACCTCATTATTTGCACTATAATAATGTTTTTATATTGATATTTGATGTATTTTATGTTCACCAAGTCTGCTTTTATATGATCAAAACATATTTTGAACATATTTTATTTAATATATTTTAAAATGCAATTTAGTATAATTTTCAGAAGCCATTTACTCCAGTCTTTATTCTGGACAAATAATATTCTATTATACTTATTTGGAGCTCAAGAAACATTTCTATTATCAATGTTGTGCTGCTTAATATTTCTGTGGCAAATTAATAAAAAGCTCATTAAAACAGTACTTTAAAAAAAAAAAATCTTTTGTACTTCCTCTCTCACTTTAGTGTATTAATGTTGGTATTATTAAAGTATTTTTCTTTTTTCACAGAAAATTCATACTGACCCTAAAGATTTAATGGCCAAAAGTATCTGGACACCCAATCCAGATGTGTACTTAATTATTTAATTTCAAAACCACTAGGTGGTTCAGTTTCTAAGATTATATGTTGTCAGTGTATGCTGTTGTATATATTTCTTGGCCTTTTACTTTATACAATAAGCACAACAGGTCTTTTTCTACCTAGCATCTTAGAGACAGAATGAGGATGGCTGTGAAAATGACTGTGATGATGGCAATGATGAGGAGAACAGATGCTGTAGGTTGGGGTTTTGATTGACCTCATGCCTCTATAATTAGAGGCGGGTCAGCGGAGAGAGGAGGAGGTCACTTGCGCACATTAGCCTTGCTTCAATTCCATCCCCAACCTTTTTCTTCACCACCCTCCTCCATTTTAGCCCCAGTTTTCTCTCTTCCCCTCTCCCTGAGGATAAGGTGAGCGTAGGTGTGGACAAGGTGATGGTGAGGAGGGCGAAGGTTAAGTAGAAGCAGAGTTTTACTCACGGAGGCCGAAGGATAAAGTACCTTCTTAATGTCCTTGTTCTTCTTGACGGTCCACAGGCCGTCGGACAGCTTGTCGAAGTACTTGCGTGCTTTAGGGGCCTGATCCAGCATATGGTTGGGCGGGACCCCCAGCACCTCCACTATTTTATTCATCTGGTCCACCTGAGGAGGATACAGTACATCATTAGTGTAAGATAGATATGGACTTTGTTGCAGCTGACATTATGGCAAGTATACATCTACAGTATCTCACAAAAGTGAGTACACCCCTCACTTTTGTAGCCAGCAGTTCAGACATTAATGGCTGTGTGTTGAGTTATTTTGAGGGGACATCAACTTTATACCATTATACAAGCAGTACACTGATTACTTTACAGTCTATCAGAGTTTCATATCTTTAGTGTTGTCCCTTAAAAAGATATAATAAAATGTTTACAAAAATGTTATGGGTGTACTCACTTTTGTGACATACTTTAATTCATTAGATATCATACATATAACAATCAACACATTTTGAAAAGAACTGTCATTAATTACTCACACTTAAGTCATTCAAAACCTGTAAGATCCTCATTCTTACATTTCTGAATAAAGTCTTACTTTGTTTCTTTGCACACAAAAGGTATTCTTATAGCTTCATAACATTAAGGTAGAACCACTGATGTCACATGGACAGTCACATGTTAAGGATGTCCTTGCTTCCTGTCTGTGCCTTGAATATTTCAGTTGGGTCAGGAATCTCTCGGAAAAAAAAATTTAATTTGTGTTCTGAAGATGAACGTCTTACAGGTTCGGAACAACATGATGTTGAGCAATTAATGACAAAATGAACTATCCCTTTAAGGAGTTGACTAAAAGGTGAATACACAGGATCTTGTGTCCAGACCAGTGTTAATTTATCTACTTTTATATTATGCATTTAAATTTTGAATTAGCATTTATTTGCATATTTTTATGTTATATTTTTAATTACAGTGTATTATTTTCAAATATCCAATCCTGGCTCTCACCATAAACAGCCATAGAAATAGTCATGGCATTAAAAAAAATTTAAGAAAAAAAGTAATTTTAAGTAATTTTAAAAATACTATTAAGTTCGAATTTTTGTACTTCAACTTATTTAATTTTTTAGGCATTTCATTTTTAACTACAGCTTTAGTTCAATTATCGAAAACTAAATGATGGACCAATCAGAACAGGTTGGAGCATTTCCCGTTTTGCATATTTACAGTAGCAACTGTATCTGCCCATGTCTTTAAAATAATAATAATATTTTAATAATGCATAAAGGCTGACAAGTCTGAGATTAACAAATTGCCTTATATCCTGTTTGTATGCCTGTTAAAGAGCAATTCTTACAAGTGGATGAACGTCAAAAAAGACGTACATAGTACGTCACAAAGCTTTGCACAGTCATTGTGTGACTAATCCCCGAGCCGTACCTCATTTGAGCCACTGAAGAGCGGTTCGCCCGTGTGCATCTCCACCAGAATACAGCCCAGGGACCACATGTCTATAGCCAGGTCATACGGCATGCCCAGCAACACCTCTGGAGAGCGGTAAAACCGGCTCTGGATGTACTGGTAAATCTAATACGTAAAGAAGACAGTAATGAATGACATGCACAAAGAAAGCACGCACAAGTTTCTACCAAGCAGACTGTGCTCCCATAGTACGTCTACACTGTTCTCCACTAGGGGGCAGCAAAATCTACAAGTTAAGAAGGGTTCAGCACTGCCACTAGGAATCTCAAGCAGCAAAATCCATTTCAGCTGTGGGAAAGTCCTCTAGAATGTGCTCTGAATGCACATCCCATCAACTAAGACTACTGCGTTTTCTTCTCTCCTACAGATGCATTTAACCATTAATTGTTCTCCAATGCACGCCAGTTGTGTTCGTTTAAATGCAAGTCGGCTAATTACTACTGGGCGTGATCTCATATCAGCCTGCCGTTATCAAACAACGACTCCAACATGTCTGAGACGCCATCTCACCCTCTGTCCTAGCTGGCAGGAACTGCCAAAGTCCACAATCTTGATGGCACTGCGCTTGGGATTGCAAAGGAGGATGTTCTCAGGCTTGAGGTCGCAGTGGATGATGCTGAGCTCGGGCGTGGCCAGGAAGAGCAGCGCCGTGCACAGCTGCTGAGCGAACTTGCGCGTCAAGTTGAGCGAGACGCCGCGGAAGTTGGTGTTACGCAGGAGGTCGTACAGGTTGTAGGAGAGAAGCTCGAACACCAGGCACAGGTGGTTACGGAACATGAAGTGCCTCTTTAAGTGGACTGAGGAAACAAGAATAAGATAGAGAAGACGTATTAGGGGGGCTGCTTGGTAGCAGTTGGCAAAAGCAAGTCAACTAGATATCCACAAGATCCAGATCAATTATTATACTTGGCTCTCTGGTTTTTACCTATGTAGTACTTCATCTCAGTGTCGTGTTTGTTCATGAGCTCAAGAAGCCGCAGCTCAATCTGGGCCTGGTTCAGGAAGGCTTTCTTGTTCTTGATGATCTTGATGGCCACCCACTCCTGCTCGTGGTGGTCATAGGCTTTCACCACCTACACACATATAACATTGTTATAGTTTTACAACGGTAAATGACAGTATTGGCGCATTTCATGTATAAAATTTAACACTTCACGAATGAGTTTCGGTACACAGAGCTTTAATTTCTGCCATTTATTAGAACTTTCGAGTCTGGTTTGCTTATAAAAATGCATTAATCGAGAACACAGGAGCTTACATTTTTTTCATAATTCCATTTTTTTTTATCAAAATCTAATGTGACGAAACATCACCAGGGATTACATTTATCAGATTTGAAGGAGCATATCAAAAACCTATGCAGAAATGTCATTTAGTTTTCCACCAAGAAGTCATGAGAGATTAATTTTGCAAATGAATATTAAAATAATGAAAATAATGATACCTCAAAATTGTAATACAGTATTATCATACTTGAGTCCACTATGTGAATGCAAAAAAGTAACTGATAGCACAGATGAAACAAAAAAAAAGATGACATTCTATACTAGATAGTTTGGAGACAAAACATCACTTGCTAGTTTGCAGTTTTTAATGCACCCTATTGTACATGAGCACCATTTTTGGTTTGATTTTATGACTTTATTTCTTTAGGCTTGATATCTAAGTAGCAGTAATGAGCTGTTTGACCAAATCGCACAGCCTTAGCCAATTCTCTTCTCATCTTCCGAGTTATACTAACCTGTCCGAAGGAGCCCTTGCCAATAAGTGAGTCGATCTCGTAGCGGTCCAGCCACTTCTCCCCGTTCTTCACAATGTAGTCATAGTTGTCATCGTCGTAGCCGTCGTTGTACACTTTGCGCTCTTTTTTGGTGCTAGAGTCTTCGGGGGGAACCTGCTGGGCCCGCCGTTTCTTCTTCGTGTAATACACCTGAAAGCAAACAAAAGACTTAATACTTGCGCCTCAGTTTCTACTTTGTTAAATCACTGGCCTTATTGTGATGGTAAATATGAAAAGACCTGTCCTGGTTTACCTCATTGATGTGCTTGTATGTCTTGATGAGATCGACTGAGAGTTTTCGTAGCGGGGCACTGGCGGGATCTCGAAAACTCGGGGGAATCCTCCTCTGCAGGATGGTCATATCTGACAGCACCTGAGGAAAAAAAAAAAAAGACAACTGTAATAAAAAAGTAGAGGCAATTGAGGAACCACCATAACAAAAATCACAAGGTTAAGGGACATACATAAATATATATATATATATATAAAAAAATCTATAAAAACTTCAAAATGTAAATTCAAGTATGCAAAGTTAACTAATAAATAGAGCTATTCAATTAATGCATTAATTTAGTGTGATTCATTATAAATACAATATTACAATAAAAGCAGTAGATTATTTAACTTCTGCCTGAACTGTACAAGCAAACTTTAACCAGGGACTCTACAGCCTACATGCAATAGTGATGCAACAGCTAATGACGTCAATATGGATGTATACATAATGATACACTGCAGAATATAAGAACATGTCCTTGGTAAACAACCCATTACTCTACCTCAGGCAGAGAGATTAACTCAAATGCATAATGTAACTGTGGACTGCAGGTCAGTAACAGGCAATTTTATTGAAATAAAATCCTATTCTGACTTCTGTAATCAATTCTTATCTTGTTATTATTATTCTTATCTTATTAACACAATGTCATCTTCATTTGAGGCCTTTCTCATCATGTTTTCAAACACACAGGGTATACAAGTGGAATTAATCACAAAGTAATTGTGCTTATTTTTTCAAATGCAATTTTTAAATAAATATGCTTAGGGACCAGTTGCGAAAACTACGATATCCAACCACACAATAACATGGATGCTTTGCATATGGGTTATATTAGAATTTAATTTCAAGGAAGCATGTATCTGGTACCTGCTGCTGGTCGGCCATGGAGTGGATGTTACCGAAGGAGGGGTGGCTGTGCTGGCTCGACATGGTTGGCTCAGCGGGGGAGAAGCCCAAGGCGGCAGGCTGGCAGAGGGTAGAGGAGGGGGGCTTGCATCCTGAGCTGCTTCCACCTTCATAGAGAAAAGGGAAAAAAAACGAGAGAGGTTTCAGAAGACACATTGCTAAAGTGCATCACACACACCAAGCAAATACTGACATGGGTGTGGGGAGAAACACTGCACTGCAGGGGGAAGTAGAAATATGAACACGCATCCTCACTCACACACACACACACACACCATATTGGAAGTCAAACTGAAAGCATTTTCAGAGCCTCCAGCTAAGAGATCTTTGAAATCTCCTACAATCAGACGTAACAGTGATAAGAATGATCGGTTATCCTCTCAAGAAGCTCCAGTTCATTTTGGCTGAGAAATTACAGCACCGTTCCTCAGGTCAGCATGACAAGCATGCGTTGGAGGTGAGAATACACTGCTATACACCTTCAAAGACCTGAGAATGGTTTCCAAATCTGAATAATTCTCTCAACTTTATGAGCAGCATGTGTTTTTCCCACAGCAACGGGTGGACAATATGCAAACGCCAGAAAATCACTGTACTGTACGTCACTGCCAAACCGGTGGAACAAAGAAAAACTGCCGTATGACATTGCAAACCAAAATCTCTGTGGATGATGGGAGTGACTGGGAGGCAAGCAGAGCTATCCATGGTCCTGTGCTGCCACTCGTTGGCCAAGAATATGCTGCAGCTATTACTTTCGAATAAAGGCTGCACATTAGGCTGCCTGCTATAATGCTGACCTTAAAATTACAGGTGAATCGTGGAGAAAATGTCATATTTTAAACTCAATTTAAAGAAAATATACTTTACATATTTTATATATTTTTGTAGGGCCACAATGCCTTTTCAGCATTAGTTTAATAATAATTAACCAGAATTTTCTCTGTGTCCTGACGTTTTTTTAGTGTAATACTGTGCATATAAATGCAAATATTGTATAATATATTTAATATTATACAATGTATACAATATAAAATCTACATTGTATAATATTACATAATTGTAACATTTAAATAGCAATTTAATTTGAATTTGGGGGAGAATATGTTTAGTTGCTGTGAAAATAATATCACTATCCAAAACAGTTTAATATCACTATTAAAAACAGGCTTAGTTGTCTATTTGCAAAAAATATGGTTCCTAATTTTAATAGCATCTTCTAGCCTGATTTTGTGCGATTCACCCTATACATTAATATTGAGCACCCAACCAAGAAATCTGAGACCAGAGCATAAAACCGGTGTATATGAAGTTCATATATTAACATAAAACCACACACACAATGTAGGCCAGAGAAGTTTTTGGAGCTAGTTATGTGTACAAAAGACCAAGGGACTAACGGAGCACTAAACTACAGGCTTATAAAGAATTAATGCTGTCCCAAATTTGATGGACTGAATTTTTAACTGCAGGATGCAATTTTTTTTATTTTTTTTGCACACAATAATCCACTAGCACACTGAACATTCGCAATGCACAAAGGAAGTAACGGACATCCCGGGAAAGAGGCGAGAACGTGCAGAGAGTACAGTAATTAAGTAAGATTGCTGAGTGCGGAAGGAGGGATGTGAACGTCTAACAGGGGGTTATGAAATGGATGAGATATTCCACAGTGAATGCTTTTATTGCTGCTTTCAGGGGCTGACAGGTGAGGAGTAATGGGGGTGAAATTTATCAATGACACATTACAACTTGAAATAGCCAGCCGATCAATGGCCGTAGCTTAAACAAAGTGCAAAACGACACATCTGACCACCATCAATCCCAGGGAGTGAGGGAAGCATTGCTGTTACATGCCCATAGGAGGAGTCCCAGCACCAACTCACTGACAGGAAACCTGCCTGGATATACATGTGACTCATCTCCAGCTGCTTTCTATTTGCTCAGACCCTGTTGCAAATGACAAGACAACTCAATCAAAGCCCAGCACTGCAAAACACGTTCAATTCATATTATAAAACGACCTGTGCAACAAAGATTCCTTTTTTTATATTTGCTTTCATAACTCTCTGCAAAAACACGCTTCTATTCACATCAATTCATTTCCTCCTCCTCGTTTTAAGAGGGGAAGCGATGACTAAAAGAGCGCGATCTGCTGAGCACCAGGAAAAATGTCACACTGTGCCTTTAAATGCTGAAATGAACACATTGAGAACTTCCTGAGTGTGACACCCCCCTTCCTCCGTTCTGATTGGCAGAGGCCCCCTCCCTCTCTCCATCCCGATTGGCTGCTGGTATCCAAGGGCTGGGCGGCGAGGTCTCTATAAATAAACCTGGTAGCTTGTGCTGTATCAGCAACCCTTCCCACAATGCCGCTCTCGCCCTCCCTTTCCCTGCCTGTTACCTCTCTTCTTTTTCCCCCTTTCTCGGTCTCAATCTACGCTGATCTGGCCGTAGCGCTTGCATAAATGCAATCCCGAAGGGAGCGAATATTAATATAATATAACAGGACAGACACATGCTCTCCTATAGACACACAGGTGCCTGCGTAGAATTTATTGTCACATACACAAGTGTCACATCGCAGCGGTTAAATATATCAGGTGGTGTATGAAGTAATCATCCACTGCAATTAACCATGCAAAGACGCCCCCCCCCCCCCCAAACTCATTCCACATCCCCACAGCTGACCAAACACAGCTGCCAGCTGCCAATCACAGTGTTGCCATAGCAACAGACCAGCCTACTCCCTGTCTCTAAGGCACAGGAAGAGGATGGTAGTGTGTGCATGCGAACAGCTGAACAGCCCTCCCCATCACTCCCACCTCACCCTTCCCATGTCCGTACTGACCCCCTATCTTATTCCCTGTTAGGGTAATGGGAACGCTGGTGCTACTGAGCCAAAGTTGGACACACCATGATTGGCATGAAGGGAAAAGAGGACAGGGAGGAAACTCTGGATATTATCCACAACTTTTCTGAAAAAAGAAAAACGTGTTAAACGACCACCGTAAACAGTGACTTCCAGAGGCTCCGTAATTCCTGTGCATCATAAAATCAAGCATCCAAAGCAGGAAGGAAAACTTGACCTTAGTATGAAGCAACAAGTTGGTGTTGCTTGAGCGCGTGTCAGAAAAAGGACATTGTAGACATACAGTACATAGAGGTGAATACGGCGAGGATGTGTGCGTCACATCGTGCCCCCTGTCTAACATGCGCTTGCGTTCCCGCAGATGGCAGGGTTACATGGATGTCATGCCCCACATTAGAGGACTTCAGGTTTCAGAAGCTCTGAAACTCTGCCCAACAATATTACGGGTAGTTGAGAGCAGGTATGGAATCTCCTATCTCACCAGAACCTGAAAGAACTAATATGGGGTCACATTTTGCAGGAAAATAATCTTTTGTCAATATTGCAGCACTCACATAAAAGTCACTGTTGATTCAAGCAGTTTTCTGTTGGTCAATATAGTAAATTTGATTTACCAACTTGACCATGTGTGATATCTTTCATCGAGTGGTTTCCTATAGAAATTTCGCCAACATTCGCCAAACAATGCAACTTTAGAAAATTAGGCAGACATTACTGACTGGGCCATATTTCCCAGCATTCAATGAGATAGTTTGCAATCTCATTCATATGTGCAAACAACTGACATTTAAAATATACTCATCACTTCACACTACATTTTAAAAAAAATGGGAGGAAGGAACATGCATGCAATTGCATTATGGGTCATAAGTCTTTCCAAATTAAAGTTTGACGAAAGATTATTTATTTAAGGACCAAATGATCTTGTGCCGCCACCTCCCAGAATCTCCCACTGGTCATCTCCACTTCTGATTCTCAGAACTCCATTATTTGTAAGAGGACACCATCCTCGGTAGGGTTTCTGCAAAACTTTCAACCTTTCCACTAAGTTCAGCCCCTCTCACCGTGTTATGCGATATAACCCCGTCCAACCTTTCCTTGGCGGCCAAATCCCAAACAGTACCACGGAGTACTTTAAACAGTCAGTCCCCCATAGCGGAGTCAGACTCCACACTATTAATAAAAAGCCATCTGGGTGGACGCCTCATACAGTGACACTAGTAAATTGAGAGCTCACACAGGGCATTAAAAATAAAATAAAATAAATCCCCCACCTCAAAATACATCATTAGCTATAGAAGTACGACAGCAACAGCCAACACTAAAACGAGCTGATTTTTCAATTGCTTCAAAATTCATCTCACCGGCAATAGATTTTGCAGAATTCAAATTTTTTGGCCCATCAGAGATGGTTATCATCTAAATGTGATCTGAAAATGGCTCTAAAAAAATCTATCATGATAATTTAAGAAAGGTTATTATATCAGTCAATCACTAAAAAAAAAAAAAAAGTTGCTATTTGTTGGGGCCAATAGTCTCATGGGCAGCATATAGTGCCATTGTGCTATGGGCTGTCCCGAGTTCGAATCCCTCAAGGACCTTTCCCAGTTTCTCCAACTTTGCTTCCTGTCATCTCTATACTGTCCTGACATAATAAAGGTAAAAGCATCAAAAATAAAATGAATAAATTACCATTTCTCGCTATCACCATTAAGTTTTAAGTCTGCTTGTCGTAAACAGATGCACGCTGACTGCTGTCATACACAATGCTGAATCTCCACCCCTCTTTATCCTTGAGTTTTAAACACGATCCGCGGGACTCTAAGGAGCTTACGTGCTGATCTCTCGGTGAGACTGCACCTTCACCGCTTCTAGGCGACTGTGAGCTCACGTTAACACCAGACTGGCTAATCTAAAGTGACCAGCACTAATCAAGCAACCCTTGAGTAAAGAGCCACTTGCTCCAGTGGAGGTGGATGTTGACACAGAGCGAGGAGTGTAGGCCTATTTGCGTTGTTTACTTTCTTTCTTGGAAAGAGCACAGCAAGGATGATGTGAGGGTGAGTCAGGAGACACAAGTGCAGAACGAATGAGAAATGTGAATACCTTAACAAAAGTGTATGTGGGCATCGAGAAACGGGGATATTGGGAAATATCAGTAGGAAAAGTTGCTTCAGTGGTTAATGTGTTGCATTTGATGGAGCTGAGCTAGTGGTGGTGATGTGTGTGTGTGCTGGGGTAGATGGTGGATGGATGGGGTAGGATTGCTGCTCTGGATGTGCAGGTACACTGTGTGTGCATCTGGTGAACAATAACATGTTTTTGTTCTGATTCAGGCCCACCGCTAATCCAGCAGGAGGCGGGGAGATGAAGAGCCAATGAGCATGAAGGGCATTTGTCACTTTTTCCTCTGAATATGTGAAATAACAGATTTTATCGGCACACAAATATGAAAACTATAGGCAGACATTTTTCCACAATGGCTCGTGCACTAGTATAGGTGAGTTAACCAAGACTAGAACAGTAGAAGCATAGAAGAGAATTATTTGTGGTTATAACTAAGCCACAAAAAAAAAAAAAAAGTATGTTCTGATGTCTGGAAAAGTACCTTCATAGAGCTAAACATCTAAATGTATTCAAAATACATATTGTTAGAACCAAAAGAAATTTATCATTAAATCTAAAAATATAGTTTCTTTGTTGGCATCTGTGGTTCCATGAAGAACCTTTAAGATGCATGGAACAGTAAAAAGGTTCTTTATAACAGAAAAAGATTTTTTACATTTGAAAATGTATTAAAATATGAAAAATAGGTATTTTAAGGACTGTTCACAAAAAGTCTTTAGGGAACCCGAAATGTTTTTTCTATGGCTTTGCCTTTTAGGCAAAAACTTTATTTTTAAGAGCGTGAATGTCATAACACCAGAAAAAACAACATCATCAATATACTATATCAACAGCATCCTATATTCTCCGTTAAATGAAACTTTATATTTACCCAAGAGACAATACTTCTGTATTTCATGTGGCAAAATCATGCGTTTCACCTTTAGACTGAAAACCGGCGAGCAAACAAACATGAAAGGCAGCGTGAGGGATAGGGGCAAAGGGCAAGGAGTGGATGCGTTGTTTGTATGAACACTGTCGCTCTCTCTTTCACAGTCCAAACTATATGCACCTTGATTCAGGGCTGTGATTCTCTGCTGATATGATGTCTCCATATGCCCTATCAGCTCTTTTCTTTGTCTTGTATAGGTGGATCCACAGAACAGAATCATTCCTGCAGCTTTCCCTGAACCCAATGGGTTACTTTCAGTTATATCTATCTTTAAGAGAGTTACTCAGGCAGTTATACACACAGTGCTTGACACGCCAGACTGGGGTGGGGGGACAGAAATAGCAACAGGAGAAAAGTCAGCTGGATACACAGATAAAAATAAAATAAAATAAAAATTAAGCAGAAAATGCAAAAACTAATGTGTCTAGACATTCCAACAATTCTGGTGCTGCTCATCCCAAAATCTTTATTAATTGCATCAACAATAAGACAAATAAACAATCATCCAATAGGAAGGCTACAAAATAGCTGACAGTCTATGACTCTTCACCTTTTAGTCTATCAAGTCTACCGTGCAACAAGTGTATGAATTTTCATTGCAATCTTTGGACCCTTGTTTTGAGTAATTTCGTGCAAACCGGTTTATCACTACCATAACAAGACTCAAAGGACCAGTTTATGGATGGTTCATGACATCAACTTCGTGCTCTAAGATAAAATGGATATTGGAGTTTGAAGCTAAATCCAGATTTGTGTGGTGTGGGGTTAGTACTTTGCAGAGTCTGTAGATTACTTGTTTGGAAACTTTCTTGAAATGGGCCAATTAAGCAATTATATCGTAACTGCATTAAGCAGCTTAATGCTTGATGGATAATTGAGTCCTTTAATTCCAATCCTGAACTGACAGAGAATGGGAGGGATGACAAATAATAAAGGTTGGGTTAAACAAACCTATGTCTAACAAGCCAACTGCCACTGTACATTAATATATAATCAAACAATGAGCTGATAATCACTGCACCTTCCTCCAAATATATTCAGAACCACTGTACCACTGCCATCTTGTTTCATCAACCAATTATCATTTACAAGTAGGTCTTTCATTTTCAATATGGTTTGTTTTCATGTAAGCAAAATGGTTTACCAGATGATAACTAAGCACAAATGCAACAACATCAATGTTCTGAAATACTGAATCAAACAAACAAATGACAGGACAGCAAACTGATACCACCACCAGTGGAACAAAAGCAGAAATAAAAAAATAATCTGCCATGACAACATCCTTTTCTTGTGTCAAAACAAGTCAGAGTCACGCTTATCTTTATCATAAAGTCTTAAAATATGACTAACAAACCCAAGAAAAGCTGATTTGTGTCGTACGTTGTGCACAATACAGTACACGCCGGTCTACAGAACAGCATTCTGCTGCAGCTCTAAGATTCCCAGCAACAGAGCGATCACTGTGAGCTCACACCTCACGTAGAGCTCCCATAGCACACAGCACAAATTACCGCGCAGAAGTGACGCAAAGATCAAGCAGCCTCTGAAACCGTTGGAGAATGCGCCTATTCCCGGGATTGTTTAAACAAGTTATGTTCAAACAATGATGGGAAAAGGAGTGCAGTTCTGTAGGGGTATCTAAAGTGTGTGAAACATTTAATTTATGTCCGGTCTAAAAGGGAAATGTCCCTGGGTGGGCTAATTTCTACCTTGGATAACTCAAAATTCATGAATAAACATAGCATTGTACTGATTTTTAGTAGCTGATCATATAAAATGTGCATCATGCCAATCATGCCAATCACTTACACTGACAATTAAAAGCACCGATGACTTCAACCATACCAGACAATGTTTTGACCAAACTGTATTTACGTTCTCAAAAACCCAACTAAAAGCTAATGTACTTCCTCAAATTCCAAAGCCCTGTCATCACCACAGTTTGCTTGCTTTTCCCTTAACATTCCATGCAGTTTTTGGTGGTGTTGACTGGATTCATGCTGTCAAGGACAAACTGTATTTAAGCTAGGATTTCTAATGTTTACCATTGCTCAAAGGTAAATATGAACTAATGCTTGACAAATAACTGGATGTGACTTTATTACCCAAAAGTCCTGACTTTATGTTCTACTTACGTCAACAGCACATTATTGCTATAGGATGAAATCATGTATGAACGAACGCAGATTTCCCCAACATCCATGCATGTTCACTCTCTTGCGCAACATGTGAACTGATGTAATTTTTTATAGATGCAACGAGAGGTTGTACTAACTTCTTGCAGGCTTCCGTAGCAGGTGTGACTGGGGTAAGAAGCGATTCTGATCTGGGCTGCCAATCCAGGATTCGGTCGGCAAATTTGCGACCATTCTGTTAGAAGGCTGCGGCTTCTCCTCCACAGACGAAGTGATCACCATCTGAAATGCTTATGCGTTGGCCCGTGATATCCAAAGAATGACTCTAATCGAGTTTGTTGGGGATCCCAAAAAGTACTGAAAAAGTCGCTGACATCAAGTATAGAATAATCCTTCGCACATGCCTATAACTTCAGTAAATAATCCAGTAGGGTACATCCAATGGTAACTAAACTCAAGTTTGAACCGTGAAGGCAAGTTATAAAGATTAGGATTTAAATTTAAGCACAAAAATATCTTTCAATTACTTGCGAAATCCTGAAGTGACAGACAGAAGAAACTGATGAACGAAAAAGGCACCTTTAAGTTATTTCAAACACCGTTTCAGTTCTGTCCTTGCTATTCCCTTTATTACTATAATATTCTAAGGCAATGGATTGGGTTTCAGGCAACAATGCTCACTTTTGGCATAAAAATATACATATTCAAACTATGTATGTCTTATATACTTTTTAGAGCTATATATATATATATATATATATATATATACACTCTGTAACACACACACATATAGATATACGTCTCTGTTTATACGGGGATGAGCTTATTTGGTTACTAAAGTTTGTACTCTATCTAGATTCATTGTCTCACAATACTGAATGGATTCCATTGAACAAAATAGCAAGAACTTTTGGAGAAACCGTTCACAATAGTGGGATAAGACTGAGATCCTTGTTGAGACAGGACCCCCCACTTCAATTTTTCCAAGCCAGATAATTCAGCAGCTGACAAGGAAACCAGAGCTAAACCTGGAAGTGTTGGTAGCCTTAAGGGTGGGGGTGGGGGTCTCAATTTTCAACACCATTTACCCCATCACTCTCGCTAAAAATAGCAGGCGTTTCTTATATTATGTCTAGGTATCCTACAGAAGCTTAAATTAGTCAAAGAAGGCAGGTGCGCTGGGACAACAATGGCTGTGCTGCCACTTTCTTCAGTTATAATCTGAATCCTGATAAGTGAAAAAAATGCAGCTCCAGGTAAAAAAAAAAGAAAAAAAAGGTATCAGTGACTTCCTTATGGGAAAAAAACGAGTTACCCTTCCCCCTTGAATGCAACTGGCAAAGTCTGCAGGTGTACAGGCGACCTTATTCGCTGGCAAGTCAAAAAAAGGGGAGGAGGAAGCCAGGAGCTCAAGACACGGGTGACAACAATCTATAGCTTGTGATAAATGTTTTCGTGGGCTGCAGGATCAAAACAAACACGTGCATGCACAAACAACTACGACGAGTCAAAGTGCTGAAGTGCAAGTTACAGGCACACAAAAAAAATGCACAATTACTGGAGAGGGGAATAAAAACTTGCCGATTTCACTACGATACTTTTTTCACAATACAATGAGAGTGAGAATAGAATTTAGTCTCAATCAAAGAGCGCGCACGTCAAACGAATAGAGCGCGCTTCCAATCGCACAACCTCTTCAGTTCTGTACAGAGACGTTTGGGTTGCGTGAATGTGCTTGGCATCAAAAAGAAAAGAAGATATCCAGAAATAAGTCCAAACAATCCAAGCGTCCCGTTTTCTGCTAAAGCTGTGAGAATTCAGTCAAAAGTTAAGATTATAATGGTCGCGCTGTTGTCCAACCGTGCGCTGTCAAGTCGCCTCAAAGAACAACAGAGACCGTTTAGTTCGCGACTGACAATTTTCAACTTTCCGTCGACCATAGAAACAGAACTCAAAGCGTCAGCAAGTGTTTTCGTGAAAAACATCAGCCGGCGAACAATGTGTCGTTCCTTCCATCCTGAGCTGTCACCGCGATCGCAATTCCGTGCAGTTTAGTTGGGCTTCCGCGTACACTTTCACAGATTCGTCTGCCGTCGTAACTCCCGCTTTTGGATATCGACCCTCAACCGTAACGCTCCTGTCGTTTTAAAGCTTCTCCGCGATATTTTAATTTCCTCCGAAAAGTCGTGATTTTCCAGCCAGTCTTAAGTCATACTCTCTGCTTGCCCGTTATTACTCCTTGTTGTCGAGCCTCTCTGGCCGGCACTGGATCCACACCCTGCAATGAGGATTGTTCCATCCACATTCAAGAGTAGGGGGGGATACAGAAGAGCCACTCTGTGGAGGAGCTCGGTTGACGCAGCTCCCCACGCTTCAATGTTTAAACACCAAAAGCGGAGGGCTGCCATGAGAACCACAAAACACGTTTCAAAAGGAGTGACGCATGACTATGTGCTTATTTACCCAGAATTCATCAGATCGAACAAGGCTGCACCACAAAACACATATTCACAAGCATTTAAAAGACCTAGCGTCCCCCTTTTCAGTTTAGTAGCGCCACCAAGCCGCTTCTCTCCATTTATAGTAACTCCGCAGATATAGATATTCACACAGCGCATATATATATAGACCGCTGGAATCATTAGAGGCAAACCACTGAACACAATTACAATGCTCTTATTTTCGCGATCAATCAAACAATAACATCTGTAACTTACTCCTAACTTTTGTAACGCGTAACGCTCCAACAATGGCGCGAGTTATTGGAGGTTCAGCTCTCACACGAAGGTCAAAGAAAAGAGGGTCGAGGGGTCGCTTAAAAGTGTGTATAAACTTTCTACATTAGGTTTTAGTAAGCTTTAAACATACTAAAACCATATGCTCGCCAAAAAAGCATAGTAACAGCAGCTTTATCGCTGATTTTTTATTTTTTTTTTTGCAAAACTTTTCTATTTTTCAGGCTCCTACGTTTTTCAGTAATTTCACTTTAAATTGCGAAATAACATTCATTGCCACTTAAGTGAAATTACTGAAACTACACATAGAAATGCACATTTAAAAAAAAATTACAGCACTTTTGCATGTAAACTGTTCATATATATGTACTAAGATTTTGATCACAGCATCATTAACATAGTTGAAGGCGCAAAGTAACTTATTAAATTGCTGACATAGTAGCAGACTCCTTAAAAGTAATTTAATAAATACGTTCACTGTCTTTGCGCTGAGAACATTTACAAACAAACAAGTCCTAGGTAAGAAACGTCCTACCCAGAATTCAGACTGATGTCACTGACATAATCTAAAACATTTAATTCTATATTTGTAACAAAGCTTTGGCAACATTGTGTGCACATGATAAAGAAGTTATTTTTCTGTGCCCTTTAAGTTTCATCAAACTTTTCTGCGCTAAAGCGCGCACACACACACACACGCCGATGTTCCTTTCCATAGAGCTGCTCCTCAAATCTCCCTCCCTCCCTTTCTGCTCGCGCGCGCTCATGGGTGCTACATCCTCCACCCCCTATGTGCGCGTGCGTAGGGTCTGTTGCTATCCGACGCCGTGGCAGCTTACACGCGATTGGTCAGAAGTGATCCCTGTGGCTGTTTGAATTGGTCAGCTTGGTATGTGGGCGGAGAAGAGACGAGAGACTGCCCTTTCCCCTAGCTCCTTGTTGTCTCCAAAATACGCCGCGGAAACAGGATGACGTGCCCGCGGAAATAACAGAAGACTTCAGGTAGATTGATATGGAGGGAGAGACAACAGCGAAAAGTTGAGAGAGAGAGGGGAACTGTCATCGCACACGAAACAGAATCTATCTGAGAAGTGTTGCATTAGGGCAAACCTTAAGTGAACATAAAATCCGGGTTCATTAATAAAAAAAATAGTTATAATTTGGAAAAAATTGGCCTCACATACACCTTAAGTTACAGTCTTTACAGTTTTAATTTACCCGCATTTGTACTAAACTGATATAAAAACCCACGCTTGATTAAAACGTGTTAATACTATATTGAGTGGTCGATTTTTTTGTAATTTGACCATACTGGAATCATGTTTAAAACCCCATTGCGTGCGGGTTGGTAATTCCTCTATGTTCTCCCCTAAAAGTGTATAAGAGAGAGAGAGGGGGGGTCGATGGTGGTGCAAAACGAGGTTAACCATGCCGTCATTCATCCTCCATGACTCCACAGAAGCCAGATTATATGCATATATAAGTGTATAATCTTTTTAGATATTAAATGATCATGTATTAAAATAAATATTTTCGCTTAAATACATTTATACATAAACTGAATAAATTGAGCTAATAAACTGATAAGAAAACATAAATGACGGTACAATTAATTAAATGTATAATTTCTGTGGAAAAAAACACGTTTTAAAATGTTATTTCTTAACGTTATTAGCTTGCTAAATTCTTACATAACTGCAATACTTTTGAAAAAAATAAATAATTTATTTTATTATGGTTTGCTGTCAAATAGACTTAATTTAAAACTTTAAGAAAATTCAACTTTCCTCTTTTCTCTCCCCCGCTACAGCAGTGCGCACGCCTGTGACAGCTGCGGCAGCCCATTATTATTTTGGTTTGTAAAGCATAAATGTACAGATAAACGTCTACGTGTATAAGTGAGCTGGTTCTTGAGAGGAAATGTGACTCGGTTCCAATAAATCACCTTTGCAAAGCTCCCAGACACCCGAGATTAAAAACGCAAGGCGAAGATTCCGGGACTCACGTGCCTTGCAGCAAAATTCCACCCGGCAACTACACATTGTACCATGGTAACAGCCCTGCCATTGGTCCCGGGTGCGTTTTGAAATGACCAATGGGAGGGCCGGCAGCGGGTGATGCGTGTTGCTAGGTAAACATGATGCAGTGGGAAGATACGGTAGCCGAACTTCACTGAAGAAGCTAGCAAGCGCAAAAAGAACGGCGGGGTAACACAGCAGCGAATTACAATTACACTGCGGGGAGGTTGCCGGGGTTGTGTTTCAGCTCTGCTCACGCCAGAGATGGTTTTTTTTTCTCCATCTTAAAGTGTGCATTACAGAGTTACATTTGTCTGTTTGGACACATGCAAGTTAAATAAGGCAACAAAAATGGGCTTTCCACTAGAAGCAGAGGATGAGGACGGCATGCTGACCAAAACAAATCATATACTCTTCACTGCTTTATTTTCAACCTCCTTATTGACAGGCAGAACGGCCAGATATACATCAGAGCACTCCCAGCAAACACTTCCCATTGGCAACTGGCTTGTCCACCAACAGTGAGATATTTACAACTAAGTAAAGCTGACCTCCTTGTCCCTAAATATTTAAAATAGCCACCTAAAGTGTGTGCTTTCTTTGGACCATGTCGATTTTGTATATCCAAGAGTAATATAACAAAACATGCCAATTATGGAACAGAACATCTAGCTAGGATTGGAAAGTGCCCTCTGACATTAAAATGGTAAAAAAAAGTGACCAACAACAAATAAACATTTAATTCAAGATCCTTATGATATCCTACCGTAAACTAAGTTTTAGTGCTTTTAATTTTTTAGTTGCAAGTGAGCTAGCATTTGTCCTCAATAATTAAATATCCTACAATGTGGTTTTGTGATGCCACTCTATAGCTGGATATAAACGCACATGCGCCAAATACGAAGCTGTAAAAAAATTGTTTCCAAACAGAACAGTTGTCCTCATTACACTAAAGTTACCTGCGACAAAAAAGGCCCAATGTTGCTAGTGCCATGGAACTTCTGCCAAGAAACCTAAGATGGGGTAGGGTCAAGTTTACCATTACAGAAGTTTGAAGTTTCATCCATAAATAGGTTGCATGAGGTGCCATGCTTGAAGTTATGGATACAAATGCTAAAGATGTCCAACACTTAGGACATGGTTACCAGCATTTCTAAAACACTCTATGAAGTCACAGCAAGTGCTTTAGGAATTAAAATACTCCCGTAAATACAAAAACAGGAGTTTGTAGTTTTTTCTTTTTAGCTATTTTATAGACGTTAACAAAAAACAAAGCACCACGTATAAGACAATTTTGGATAATGCATTTATTAAACAGCTCTCAGGAATATTTGATTCTGCCTGACCAATCATAGAATTGCACAGGCAAATATTTCTAAATTATGGCCCCCTAACCGTGGCATCATTGTATAAATGATTGGTAATTTGATAAAACCATTTCCTACAGTTGTAATGTACTTGCACTCTTCACAAAAAAGATAAAATAATTATTATTAATAATTTCCATTGATGTATTTATTGGAGTATGCTGCAAAAGGCTATTTTTTCGAAGTTGTAAATAAAACAAAGATTACTGTAACATGTTTTACATAAAAACTTTTTCATTTTTCTACAAAATTGCAAGTTTAATGCACTGCATCATTTGGAGTTTCTTTGCAATTCATTTTGAAATTTACTAGATAGCAATTTCTGAGTGGCAATTTCTTTAAGAAGTTACTGAAGAAAGGTTTGTTTAATATTCTATATATATCTAGTATAATATTCTAAAACAATTATTAATAAAAAAAAAGTTAATTCTTCTATTTTGTTTGTCTGAAAAAGAGCTACACGGCTCAAAATCACCTGTGGAGAGAAAATGTCATGAACATACCAGCCTTTCCTTTTTTTGTTGTTTACAAGAGTTGAGCACCTTCATTAAGGTAGTTTTTTCCTGTTAGTGTGCTAATTTATCATATTTTATTTTATCATCCATTTTTTTTGGATGGATTTACAGACACAAAAACTATGAAATGATTACTACAGGCACATTACTCTAAATTAAATATGTTCTGTTAATAATACACCCATGTACATGATGATCAGGAAGAGACAAAGCTTGACAGTATCTGTCCACACGTGTCAGTGCACTTATGCCTGACCCTTTCATGGAGCGAGACGCAGGAGAATCCCCACTGTTAATCCCTGATGAGCCTTCCCCTCCACCCTGCCCTCCCTTTCTCAGCACGACCTTTCACCTGAAAACCACACATCTAACACTTACACAGACAGTCAATGAGAGAAACAGCAAGGGCGCTGTCATCCAGGCCACACCAGTGTCACTTCTTTTTGATGCAATTAATCTACAATTATTTATCTGGGCGATTTTTTCTGCAACGATTAATGTATGCATTAGGGTTTCTAGATATAATGTAATGGGCAACAATAAAGGGATTAGCGCTGATTTTCTCTCTTAAGAGGTCAGGGAAAGTTTAAAAGAGAGATCCAGCTCCTGGACCATTCCTACAGGTGCTACTGGAAGCCTTGGGGTGACATAACAATAAGCAGTGAGATATAAATATTACATCATTTTACACACAGAAATAAAATCTAAAATAAAACCAAATACCAAGTTATTTTAACTATACTAAAAACAGACAAAAAAACTATATAACTGGTGATATTATTGCTTTACCTGGGATTAACAGAAAAAAAGGCATGCATAGAGCTCTGATAATTGAGAAAGTATTGGTGGTCCCTCCTTTACTGCCTCTAGTGGCCAAGCCAAATCACTGCAGGAATGGAGAAGAAGCTTTGGCAGTGGGAGAGAAAAAGCCTTTTTAGATCAGCACTTGGTGAATCTAGTGAATGAAGGACAGGTTGGGTATTTTTCACCAGCTACCTTGTTTCTAATATAAATCTGATTTTTACAACTAGCTATACCAGCCTCAATACACGCTTTTATTTTGTGGAACAGAAAGAATGAGCAGTAAAAAAGTGGGTCTTATTGTATTATTGAAACAGTATAGTAAAATTAACATAAACATAACATTAAAATGTGATAAAACATAAATAGAAATAAAATAATATATAAATAAATAATAGAATTGATAACATAAAACTGAAAAATAAAATCTAAATATGAATAAATATTAGTATGTAAATCGTAGTATAGTATATAAATAAGATAAAATAATAAAAAAAGTTTAAGATGGAGAATGCGAGACAAACGTTGAATCACCTGAAAAATGTATACATTTTCAAAATATACTTTTTATAAAAAGTTATGGCAGTAATCTTGTCACTTTTTCCCAAGACTATGTAGTATCAAGATTTACAAAACCTAAAATACCAGCTTTGCACTTTACATAGACACAGGAGTTGTTGAACATAATCTAATGGCAGGACTGGAATAAACTAAGGCCACTGGACTTGCCAAAGGACAAACCATTAAAACAAATCAATGTAAAACACATGTCAAATATATCTCCCCATTACAAGGCATGAGTGCTATAGACAATCTATTCGAGAGGAAGTGATGCCCAACGTGAACGTTTCCGAAAAACCTATAAAAAAGTTCCACTGTTTTACCTCTGTTTAGATGTCAGCAGCCAAATCTTTGGGAGTTTTGACAAATTTCGTCAATGTAATTTGCAAAGCAAATCAAACCACTAGAGTTACTAAAGAAGTGATTGATGCGTCTAACTGATGTTTCAGGGTGGCATCCATATGTTATATACTTTGATCAGCTAAACAATAACAGATGTCAGGGTCATCATCACCCTCTTTAACAAAAAGACATCACTGTTTATTTAGCCAGGTATGTAATTGATGAAAAGGCTTACACTATTACTGCTCACATCACTGTTTAGTTGTTTCTAGGACTTCTTACTCTTCCAAGTTCTCTTGCCCCATTAAGTCTATACTTTTTCAGTCACACTAGTTGAAAGGACATTGTTGGCTATTTGTCGGTCTTGTTTGATAGAGGTAGCTGCTAAACAGAAGGACAGCGCATGATAAAGTAAGGAGCAGTCTATGCATGCAGCAGGAATCACTTCACTTTAAAGAAATAGTTCATTTAAAAACATATTCATCCTTAGGTCATCCAAGACGAGTAGATTTTATTTCTGTACTGGAACAGATCTGTAGAAATTTAGCATTACATCACTTGCTCACCAAAGAATGAGAGTCCAAAAATGACAATTATCCACAAGTAATCCACACGACCAAAGCTGTGTGCTTGTAACAAATCCATGATTAAGGCATTTTAATGTTAAATGTCACTTTCAACCAATTATGAGTCCATACTGCACAATAATGCTTCGTTCAATCCATCTCCTCTTGTACTCTCAATCCAAATTTACCAATATCATTGTTCAGAACTGTTTTTGCTTATAAATGGTGCTTGATCTGTGCATACTTCTCTCCTGAGAAAGACTAGACATCATTTGCAGATTTTGCACCGGAGAAAGCAATATTTTAGGTTAATACAAAAATGGCTTTTCACTTCAAAAGATATTAACTGATGGACTGGAGTCACTTGTGGATTATTTTGATGTATTTATCAGATGCTTGGACTGTCATTTTGACGGCACCCATCCACTACAGAGGATCCATTGTTAAGCAAGTGATGCAGTGTAAAACTTCTTCAAATCTTGGATGACTTGAGGGAAAGTAAACAATCAGAAACTTTTATTTTCAGTGAAACTGTTCATTTAATACAGCCAAAACCCCACTTTCAAGGAATCCAAATACCTTGTGATTTTTCTTGCCCCATCTCATATATAATCTAAAAAACATTTATGGTCAAATATTTTTCAAACGTTTTATAATATCTTTAAAAGATCTAAAGATTTATTTGCAATTTTAATGAGAGACACAAAACACAAAATATTAGCATAAACAAATTTCAAACAGTCCATCCCAACCTGAAGGATTAAAATAACAATTTGAATATGCTTTACAAAATGTGTTCAACTGTAACAAAGCATTGGCGTCATGTAACCAAATTACTTTATCAAAATACTCAAAAAAGTCACATAAGCAGCATCGGTGAGTAAAATAATCCTGATCAACAGCCAAATAGCATTTAAGCAGCATTTTATCATACTTACATTCATATCTGATATACATTCAAGTTGTACAATTTGTTTGCAAATGCTAAGGTTATACTTGGGTAAGTTGTCTGGATATATGTTGATAATATGCATCTAAGCATAATTTAGACAAAGTCGAATAGTCATTGGTAGCTGAAGACTTCAAGCATCATGTTCAAAGACCTCTATAGTTATCATACAGGTGGTTTTGGTGAACATACAAGGACCCTAAGGTTAGCAGCTGATTTCCACCATGCTCCTTTTTGGATCAAATACACCCCTGACATTTGAACTGTCAGAACAGCAATCCTCAGACCTCGGTCCACATGAACACCTAATGCCCCTCTGCCACCTCTCCTTCTCTTCTTCCTCTTCCCTCTGTCTGTCCCATTCCTCCTATACTGCACATACGATGTGATTAAGCTTCTGTTAAGCCAGGCATAATCTCTAGAAGCTCTGGCTATTTAATTCTTGCTGTGCCAGCTTAGAGCAGTCATGGAGCCTGGCAAGGGGTGTGTGCAGGCACACAGACAGGCACTTTGGCTGTCACAGTCAGTGCATGAAGCAGTCTCGCACTCCCATGGCGACAACAGGGCCTTTTACATGGACACATGCAGTTTACTAACCATGGGCTTTAAAACAGGCATGTTTCAAATATAGGCTACCAAATTGCACATAGAGATGTTTAAGGAGGGGCACAAGCACACATCTAGAGATGCATGCATGTGCGTAGCCGGCCAGCCTCTTGCAGTCAAGTAATGAAGTGATGACTCAAAAGCTTGTTAGTATTCATTTTGACAATTTGCTGAACCCATGTATGCAGTGAGGGTTATCTAGGGAAATCCGGGTGGATGCTGGATGTCTACAGGTAGGTCAGAATGTTAGACTAGCATCACCTCAACTCTGGGAAATCACCTCAACTTATGGTTTCCAACTGCAGCTTTCCTGAAATATACAGTAAACAGTGTTTCTGAATTGCTGAATCACCTACATGTTTGCAACTTTTTTTATAATTGGTAAAAACAAATTGTCCAAAAGACAGCTGGAAATTTGCATGAGATGGTGCCCAACCTGATGGAAAATGTGTATGCATGAGTTGTCTTAGGACAAGACCAGTGTTCTTTTTGATAACTAACAACTAAAACGGTTTAAAGTTTTGTAAACTGGACTGAAGCTGAAATAAAATAAAACCTAAAATAAAGAAAAAATATATAATCCCAAAATTATATATATCGATTTTTTTAATAATTACTCACCCATGAGTAAAACAAATTAAGATACTTTTAATGAAATTAGTGAGCTTTCTGACCCTTCATAGACAGCAATGCAACTGAAATGTTCAAGGCCCAGAAAGGTAGCAAGGAAATTGTTAAAATAGTCCATGTGACATCAGTGGTTCTACTAAGCTACTAGAATACTTTCTGTGTACAAAGAAAACAAAAATAAATATATTTAAATAATTTCTTTTCTACTATGTCCGTCTCTGCCACGTTAACAAGAGTGTGTGTGTGATCTGAAGTAAAACCTGGATGTGCTGCGGCTCGTTTTCAACGCATGTATCATGGCATGCATCTTAAATGCACAGTGGGGATTGACATGTAAGAGAAAAAAACTGTTGGATAAAGTCATTGTTTTGTGCACAAAAAGTATTCTCGTAGCTTCAAAACATTACCGTTGCACCACTGATGTCACATGGAGTATTTAATGGTTGTCCTTACTGCTTTTCTGGGCCGTGAATGTTTCCATTGCATCGCTGTCTATATGGAGGGTCAGAAAGCAATCAGATTAAATTGTGTTCTGAAGACGAAAGAAAGTCTTATATGTTTGGAACAACATGAGAGCGAGTAAGTAATTACAGAATTGTCATTTTTTGGGTGAACTATCCTTTTAACCCTTGTACGGTGTTCAGGCCTGTGGGACATGTTTTCACATTTTATAAAAAAAAAATAAATAAACAATTATACTATTAAATATTGTTTCAAACTCAAGACTTATTAAAAAATAAGAAGAATGACAAAAACACAACAAAATTACAAAACAATGACAAAAAAAATTGTCCAATTGTCCAAATATCACTGAACACAACAATACTCCATTTACAAGGCTGTTCAAGTGCTAGTTCTCCCAAAAATACTGTCAGGATTTATAAGTTGCTATAATGACAATAAAGATATTTTAAAAATAGTTGAATAGTTGAAAAACCATGATGATAAAAACAATGGCATAGAAAAATCATAATTTACTTTTACAATTTTTTTCCATGTTAATGAATGATAAAAACAGCTGACAGCCAATCAGAATCCATTTTACTTTGAAAAGCTCGAGCATTTAAAGTGGCAGGCGACATATCTGCAGTGTGTGCTTTTTAGAAACAGAATATTATAACATGTTGATGTGGACGCTAATATAACTATCATTCTGGGTATAAATGGGCCTTTACTCACCAGTTATTTTGGACCCCATTGACTTTAAGTATATTTGTGTTCCACAAAACAGTAAGTCCTGACAGTAAATGACAAAATAGTCAATTGCATTGAACTATCCCTTTAAATTGTGTCTCAACTGTGTTGCCCAGGACTACGGTCACCCCATCACGTGATACCAACTGATGCTACATCCTGACATAATTACAGAATAAGCACTAAACAAGTTTTTACTAATCAACACTGGTGCAACAGACTAAAATAAAACTGTGTGGCATGTTCTCAGTTGCTCCTGATTTCCTTCCTTCTCCTCTTTTCTCCTCTCATCTCTTCCCCCAGTCCTGACCCACTTTCATCTCCCTTTGAAGAGAGAGTGACCCAGCAATGTCCCTGATGAGGATCCTATACTGTTCTGCCCCGCACTACCCCCACGTCACCGTATCCATAGAGACATGGGCCATGTAAATACATCCCATATTCCACGACATACAAGTCTATTGAGTGCTGCCATGCCATCCCTAAAGCCTGTGTACGAAACAGAAAGAGCAACTTATTCACAAAACTATGGCCATAATAAATGCAGTTTCTCTCATTAGTTCACTGATAGTGATGTAAACCATGTCATACACAAATATGAATTAAAACAAAGCATTTTTTTGACACTGCCCTTTAGCGACAGTTGTTAGACCTTCATAGAGTTGGTGCAGAAAGCTTAACTACTAACTACCAGTCTGCAATAAATGCAGTACTAGTAAACCTGATACCATGGTGAATTCAATCATAGCACCGGGGTGTGGCAGTATAAAACATGAAAGTCACTACAAAAATAACTATTAGAACTAAGCTAAAGCTACATATAGCTTAGCTCAAATTACCAAGTTCATCAAGCTCCTATCCAAACTGGCTTTTTGTAATTCAACTAGTATCTGCCTAGAGATACATGATAAATAACGTGAGGAAGTTGAATTCAGGTGTAGGCCTGCATGTGTCTCTCAAAATAAACAGCAAGACTCTTTAATATACACAAAGACGCCTTGCTTTCCGCATTTATTACATCAAATAATGATGTATTAATTAAACAATGATGGCGAAGTTGAAAGATCACATTTATTCTAGTCTTCAGGGTCACATGATCCTTAAATCATTCTAATGTGATGATTTGGTGAAACATTTCTTCTTATTATCAGTGATGTATTTGAAATAACAATGTGAAATGCTTTACTTTTGCATTTTTATTCAATCAATCTAATGCATCAGTGCTAAATAAAAAAAAAAACTAAATGGTAATGTACTTATGTTAATTGTCTTATTAGTGGTCAATTTACATGTAATGGCCAGTGGCTGATAAGATAAGATGGATAAAATCATCAAAACATAGCTACTCAAACATTTTTGAATACAATGTCTGATTTTGAGGCGGATACCAGGCTACATTAATTGCCCAATCAGTTATTTGCTGATCATTTTTAATATCCCCTGACTAGTGGTATTAGTATATCAACACTATGTTGTCTCCTTTCTCAACTAGATGACAGCAAATTTAAGATTTATTTCGGCATGAGTAGGTTGAAATGTACAGAAGCTGGAGATGAGGCCTATCATATAACAAATGCTATCTTGTTAGTATCCATTTTGACAATCTTAAGCAAAGATGCTGGTTCGAATCATACATCCGGTTCCAACTCTCCATGCATAAAATATATATAGACAACGAATCCTATATTGAACTCAGTAGCAGACTACAAATGTTAGCAGCTATAATAGTTTGTTTACATTCCGTTTTAATATCCAACAATAGAATTATGCCTTTTCACCTTGGGAGCTAACAAATTAATTCAATGTTGTGGTCATGTCACGCACTTGACTTTAAATGACTATTCTCTCATGGTGCAGGGATTTGCACGGGATGGATAAAGATTACTAAAATGATGAAGAAAAGTCTATTTTGGGAGCAGCTCATAACATCTTTATCCCATCCAGCTCCACCAATGACTTTCTCGCTCTCTCTCTCTCTGACACACATACACACATCTCTACACCTTTCCTTTTAGTCTTTCGACTGAACAGGAGATCCATTTATCTTGATTTATCGAGATCTCTTCTCTCCTGGTTTATTCTGCCTCCTTTTACCTTTCCCCGTTTTTCAGACTCGCTCCTCCATGCGTTTAAACTCATTCACTCTCACTCTCTCTCCATCTCAGAGCTGCGTTAAGCAGGTCAGCAAGGCAGGGATGCTGAGAGGGAAAAAAGATCACCACGAAGATGAGCAGCTCCCTCTTATCGCACACATGCACAGAGGATGCTAAAACACACATGCATTCTGACCAAACTCACCCATGCATCACAATAACTTCATATCCCCACACAAAGCAAACTCGAGGCTTAGATTACAGCAAAAAGGTATAGCTTTCACGGGTTTGCTTCCAAAACGACTGTTCTTGGATGGTTGTCTTCTGCACGGTATAGTAAATGAAGGGGGCCTCGTATGGTGTCTGAAAACTTTTGTGGATGTCTACTCAAATCATTTGAAGGGATGTGAATGCAAAATGTGTGTGCAAAACTCACCAGGGAGTGAATTATAAACCATTTTTAGCATGTTGCCATGCAGTTGCTAAGGTGTTCAGAGCTGTTGCTATAGGACTGCTAGGTGCATACTTGCAGGCCCGAGTCAAAAGAGTACCTACAAGTCTCTATGGCTTTATTCATAAAATGCAGGAGAAATCTGATTTTATTTATCTTAAACATGATTAAAAAAATTATATTTTACAATCAACAGATATTGCATGCCAAATATGGTTTCTTGTTTAAACTGCAGTTGTTTTACTGACAACACAAAATTGTGTAGACAGACCAATTAGGAAGGTGAATCAGAAAACTTTTTTTTTTTGTCTCATTCACAATACAAAATGCATCTGTCAGTACAAAGTTGTGTGGATATACCATTTACAAGAGTATACTGTTGTTTTATTCAGACTACAAAAAATGATATTTAGAAGTGTGTATATATATATATACACACACACACACACACAGTAGTCATTTTTTCACCTTTTTTTTTAACAACAGTTCTGCATTTTATATATGGCCCTGGGCTTACTGACTGACAAAGTAAAATTTCATGGTATTTTTTGCTGTGTTAAGGCTAATAAAAATGGATTTGAGTCATATAATATATTTAAAAATATATATTCACATTGTTTGTGAATAAGGCTTATTGCATTCTAATTTCTAGATAGATAGCTTGAGAACATGGGAGTTAAATCACTTAGAAATATAGCAGTATAAATCTCATTAAGTCAAATGATGTAAGGTATAATAATTTATGTGCATGAAACATACAATACATACTGTAATACTTACGGTTAGGGAGTTAATTAATTATGTTCTACAAATAATTAGCTTAACACATCAGCTGGTCAATGAAGTGCTTGCTGAAACTTACAGGATTTCTGGGCTCAAACACTGACCAAGACTGCATCATGTAGAGGTGGGGACTAGACCAGAATGACTCACTCACTCACTCACACACACACACACACACACACACTACTGCTGCTGCTAAGGGGTGCACCTCAGCTAGGCAGGCTACTCTTTGATATGGGCATGCAGTGGTCAAGAAAGACTAGACAGTAAAGGAAAAACTGTCCACCTCAGAACCTGCACCTAGCCAGACTGAGAAAAAAGTATCATCCACTCTGTTGCAAAAGAGTCTGGATACAAGAAATGTCCTGTGTGATTACCATCTGTGCTTTTATGATCTAACTTTCCATTTCTGCCCACCTCCATCAAGTCACCAACACCTGGCTAAATTACAGCTACTAGCCTCTCTCGTACCCTAGGTATCCACCAAGCCAGTTCAACGTCTACAATGCCACTGTGTGCTTTTCATTACCAATTTATGAGCCAATGGGAAGCTGAAAGAAAACTACATTAGGAAGACACAGGCGGCAATAGCTTATGGAAGGAAGCTGGGAGAAAGCCAGCTTAGATGCTCTTGACCACAAGTCTGCTCTTGTGTGGCCTTTTTTTATGGGTGGCGAACTTTACTTTTTTGCTGAAACGCAGGGTCACGAAGACCGGAATTAACTTATGGTCCTGCAATGTGACTATGAACTGTAGGGTTGTATCTAAAAGCAGTAAAAATCAATCCATCACTCCTGTGGTTAGCAAATGACACCATGAGAGATCCATTCAGCTGACAACTCATGCTAAAAATTCACAAAACTGTCTAACTAAACTTGCACACACCTATGTAGGACTGGCTCATTTCTATGCGATTTTTCTCCCCTAATTTCAATAATGACATCAAAGTGACCTTTAATACCGAACGGATAGGTCGCCAAACTGACAACACTTAGAGCTTGAATGAGTTTGCCGAAACGGTGGGAAATGGCTTTAACTACGATCCCTTACAAGACAAAGAAATGAACGTTTAAGATGGAGGCTGTAACCGCTGCACCATTTCCCGATGCAATTTCCCTGTAATGCCTCAATTTGATATGTAAATGAATTACGTTTATGTGGATCTCCACAATTGAACCTACTTGATGAAAGAAACTTGACCCAGGTCACCAAACCCTCTGCCAAGCTAGCAGTTTAGATGGTGATGAGCAACAGGAGCAAATCTGTACTCTAAAAACTGATGTGAATGAAGATCTCAATGGAGAACTAACTTCAGTATAAACTGTTTTCATCCACAGAGCCACATGTTGACCCCACACGCAAGCCACGCTTTAGAGGAAAAGCTTGTTAGGAGCCACATCCAAATCGATGTGTTAGGCTATATGCCATCTGATGAGTGAAGGGATTTGTCCTGATAGAGTAAGGGCAAAGTCAGGGACACACGGACTGAAATACTGATAGAGAGGTGGGCTGTGAGAAAAGCTTTCATTTTGAGTTCACAGAAATAAGAGCAAGAAGGGCCTAAATGCAGGTTAATATCCTCAAACAAGTCTATATAAACTGTATTTGTAAGAGTGTATGTGTCCTCTCCTAAATTTGATGGCTCTGTAAGTAGTAGGCCTATGTTGAGAGATGAATGGGGAATACTGCCTCAGGTGGTCTTCGAAAAGACTAACAAGCTTGTGTCCATCCCAGTTTGATTTACGCCAGCTACAAGAAATGAACGGCAACTACAATCCAGTATAGGAAGTTCTCACAGAATACACATCTGAAAATTGTTATAAAAAGTACAGTATGTTGTGTCCATTTGAGGCAACGTGGTAAAAATTTGAGTTTGAGGCTTGATGCTGTAGTTTTCGATTTGAAAGGTTTAGAGAACGAGCCATGCAAGACCTTGCAAAATACCTAATATTACAAGTAAAGGCAAGGCTCTCTTTAAATGGAATGTGTTTTCAATACAAATGCTTGTTGGCAAGAGAAAATTAAATAAAAGCCCCTTTAAAATAACCCCACAGTACGTTCACATTCGTTGTAAGCTTTTGTACAATGAAGTTAGTTAGTCTATTCAGAGCCCTGTGTCACTCTGCTACGGACACCAAAAGAAATCCAAAAACAGAGCTTGTCACACATTAAAAATAACGTGGCCAAAAAACTAAACGAGAGGGCTGAATTAATTCATTCTCAAGAGCACAAAAAAGCATGTAAAAGTTTAAAGGATTCTTGAAAGGGAGATAAAAGAGTCACTATTTTAAGAGACAGGTGGCTCCTGCATTGCAACTTAAAGCACTGTGCATCCCCCCCCCACCAAATCCAAGATTCACCTACAGTCCAAATGATTCCACCCAATTTGGTTCTGAAAAATAACCAAAGCATGAATCCTAACTAACAGATTGATGATAACGTGCATGTTTAAGCCATTCCTAAAGGTGACAACGTCTGAGGATGCAGTATAAAGGCTGATCGAGATGGCAACATGCAAAAAGAAGAGCAGAAGTGTGTCCATTTTGAACCGGCATTGCTACTTCAGCACCACAGCAGAAGCCTTGCAGAAAGCGCTATGGAGATGAGGGGTGTAGGCATTGCCAGATTTATCCACACACTGGGCTAAATAGAGACCTGGGTAAATGTGCAACATCCAAATGGATTACAGAAGTGGATTGCAATATGAATCGGGCACATACTTCCTCTCCAATCATCATGCTTGTGCACGTATGAACGTTATAAGGAAAATTGTAACGTCACCCTATATATTGGTATCATTGGAATGAAGTCGCGCTTTTATTCACAAAAAATGACCTAGCACGGTCATATGTTTAGTTACACGGTAAATACATTAACCAATGCGTTAAAAACCAACCCGATATCTGTCAAATTTCGATAGCTTTCAGGCATTCTGTGCACAAGATTTGCATCCCATGCAACACCGCAGTTTTGCATTAATGTAATTGTGGCCGAGCTGATGCTCTGGGATTTTTTTTAATGCATCTCTTTTTTCAAAGAACCATTACATGACGACTGGGTGTCTAAAACAAACGTGATGGGCTAACCTGACTCATCAATCTGAGTAATGAAAAGCGATAATCGAAAGATGCATTGAAGGTCTCGTAATCGAACATGTTCATGGGTGCATGGCTGCAAACGCGAGTCATGCAATGGATTTGACTGATGCTTTTTTTTTTGTCCATATCGCACAGAATGAGCTGATTAATACTCGAAACGGCTGAAAAGAGATCGGGGGAACATATATTGCACGGTTTTAATCGTTTCAAATCACATCCATTGACAAGCAAGCAGTCTGGCTGCCATGAGTTGAGTTGAGCCGCGGCTCTCTGGATGGCACAGGAGGATAACGTTTAAATACCTGCTCGTGGTCTTTTGCATCTGACCCAGTTTACATGAAGTAACAAACCGAATATGTCCCCACTCCCTCCCCAAAGCCCTGGCCTGTGCATCAGGCATCTTTGGGAACACGGTGTCTAGCGAGGAATGAGGAGGGAACAGGCTGAGAGCATCCGCGTAAAACAGACGATAGTGGTGTTTTTTGCGTGTTAAGAAACCAACTTTAGTCTTACCTCAGCTTCGTGTCCAGCTTCCCGAAGCAGCCATTACCAGTATTCCCCCTCTACCGTCCGAACCTCCGCCACACAGGTAACGCTACCGGGGCGGACCGAAAAACCGGCAAAACGACCCCCTCCCCCCGAACCGCCACCCCTTCGGACGGGTTTCTGCGATCGTCTCCCGAAAAAAAAGACGAAACGCGCAGGCTATCGTCTTGTCGTCGCTCTACAATCCCTCTTCAGCACATTTGTCTTTCTTATCACAGTCCCCCAAAAGCACAAATGAGCGCGGCAGGAGCGTCTTCAAACCCCAGGCGCAAGCGGCCAACCGCCGATCCGGTGAGCAGCGGTACATGCAACCGTGACAACCGCCTCTCGCTGCTCCGCGTTAGTCCACCTCGACGTGGGAAATAAATCGTTGGTGGTAACGGCGGTGGTGCTGTGTGGGTCTCGGTGGCTAACGCTCAGGCTAACCGCGATCACATCGCCCAGCAGCGGCAGTGTAGTAGCGCGTCGCTCGCGGTGGTTTGCAGCAGCGGCAGCAGCGAGGGGTGGAGGGGTGAGAAGAAGAGTGATTAAATAAAAAAAAAAGGAAAAAGAAAGAAAAACGGATAAACTAAAACCGGGGTTTCTTCGTCGCACCGCTACAATTAGCGATGTGCATTCGCCAGGGACCCCCCCTCACTGCCGTTAATCTCGGATCGGCTCCGCGGCTGCTCGTCGCTTAGAGAGGGTCTGCACGGTAAAGCGCGTCCCCGCTACAAAGCGCGCTCGCTTCGGCGTGTGTGCAGTGTTCACAAAATGGCCGCCTAAACAAACCCTACAACGGGCTGCGCCCAGCGGCTGTTAGCGCGATTTGCCTCAGCATTTGCCTGTGCTGGGGAGAAAAACGATGCTCTTACGGGAACGGTGACTTCGAAAACGCGTGCTGGCGTGCCGTTTTGCCCCTTTGTGAGCTATTAGAAAGTGATAGGTTGCTTAAAGCACATGCAAAGGAACAATGCCGAGGGATGTGGAGAGGTGAAGCAGCTTACTTAATTTACGGGGCTAATCTGCGACCATACATGGTTATGACTAAGAAAACTTTTTATCTTAATTTAGCCCAACGTTTAAATTTCAGCACAACCGGTTTGGGGCAAGACAATGATGCGGTAAAGTAACGTTACCTAGGAAGTTTTTCCCAAATGTTGATTTAACAGGTTATTATCTTAACAGTTACATTTTCCCCGCTCAAAAACAGACGGAAAAGGTCGGTTACAGGCTTCACATAAAACAAGAAGGCATAATGTATATAAATGTATAAATGTCGCGCTCAAGTAAGAATAGTGTGGTACTTATAAGTTTTATTGTTTGGGGGTCGTGCAGTGGATATGAAACTGATTGAGTTAACCAAGGTCTTTATATACATCCTCTTTCATCACCCTTACATGAATTCTTCATTGTTCCAGGCCGAGGGCACCATTTAAAATATTCTGAATGTGTCATGTGCCAATGGGATAAAAAGACAAGGTCACAAATGTGACCAACTCCCCCCACGCAAGACATTAACACCAAACATATTTATAGGTGTCTTTGTTCATAACCTTTTCAGATGCATTGTAGGCTTTAACATTCACACGCCTGTAGGATTTTTGTTAAGACTGAAATAAAGTCTGTCATGAATGGACTCCTACATCTCCTCTCTCTATTCTTCCTTCATGCGCGAGACTTACCGTAGTTTATGACAAAACGCAAAAGTATATGTTTTTAATTCGGATATAAATGAAATGAGCCGCCAGGTCAACCTAGGTTACTAAAAATTTAAACATGCAGGAAGTTCGTCATCAAATTCAAGGTGAAAGTTCATACCTTTACCTCTGCATTACATTCCTATCCGACGCCATCTAGTGGTGTATAAAAACACTACACTGAGTTCAACAGCGTCGAAAACCCAAAACAATCTTTTCAGGTCAAGTAAACTGTACTGTTTAAACCGTCCAAAAAATTTTTTTAAAGAAGTGAATATTTGCATTAAGCAAGGATGCGTTTAACTGATCAAAAGTGACATGTAAAGGCATTTGTGATGTTTTCATCACTGGTAATAACAAGCATTTCTTAAGGGCCAAAGTACTATATTAGAATGATTTCTGAGGATCATTTGGCATAAAGGCCAGCTTTACCATCAGGTAAATAACTTATACGTTAAAATATATTAGAATAGAAAAGAGATAATTGTAATTATACACTATTACTGTTTCACTATTTTTTTGATAAAAACACGTCCTTGGTGAGTATATGAGACACAGAGCTGGGTGCATATTGCAGAAAATCATAAGGTTATTATTTTAACCCTGGGCACCAATAACATGCAAAAGTACTATATTAATATATTGACATACTTATAGTGCTTGCATTGCTCTACTGTAGAGGTTATTAAGTGATAAAATCATCCAGTCATAAATCAGCAGAAGTCAAGTTGATTGTTAATACAGTTTTTCAGTGCAGAAGAGAAATTAATTTAGGTATGTTTTGTAACAGAAAGAATATAAAGCAACATTTTGCACTGCTTTACAACAATGTATCAGCATTCAGTAATGATTCTTCAGTGTTTTATTAGCCATCACTGCATGCATGAAAATGTATTTATTAAATAAAACTGAATATTTTTTTTCTGTGGTATATTACTCTAGGAAGAGTTTGCATGTGTCTTCTCCAGTTCCACACACCAGTTACCCTGATCATGGTAGCTCCTAACCACTTTAACACCTGTCACACCACAACACATCTCCTCCAGCTCTCCCTGCTGGAAGACATGATAATAGCGGTGGAAAACAGACCCCTGACTCGTGTTCTCCAAGGGGTCGTTTATGCTTCCACTCTGTGCTCCCTTGTTCTTATCCGCATTACCTTTTAAGTGCCACGGGACCAGGAGATCTTGGGAAAGGAAAGCTGTGCGGTTAGTATGGATGTGGATTCTGGGCTGCTCCTCTGTGCATTTCATGTCTGAACTAATTTTCCCATCATGCTCCTCCTGTTGAGTAAAAATATTTTCTTCTGTTTTAAGCTCCTCGCTGCTCTCCACACCAGCTCCAGTTGTTCTGTCTTTCAGATATTTTGATTTCTGGTTGTTGTATTCTTGCTCCATGGCCCAAACGTAGACCAGAGCTCTTCCTCCCACCTTTAATAACCGCACCAGCTCTCTGACAGCAGCCTGTCTTCTCTCCTAGGAACACATGAACTTTGTTCAGCATCATATACAGATTTGCATATTACCTTTTTACATTTGTGTATTAAAAGCTGTTTTGATCCAAAGTGATTTGTATTGCATTTAAGAATTATGCATTCTATGGACACTGGAAGTGTTGCTAGCACCTTGCACCACTGTTTGAGATACAATAACACATTAACCACAGAGATTAAAAAACTCATGTACAATGAAAACATTTAAGATATTTTTTTATGAAAATAAACTGCATATTCACAACTTAAAGACATCAGACGGATAAATGACTGTCATGTGAAGGTAACAGGAATGCCAGAGAGACAGCATTATTGCAAATAACCAGAAAAACTAATGATTACATTAACAAAGTATAGGGATTTTTTGTGTCTTTGAAAGTTTTACTGCATTTTTTGATAAAAGACTAAAATTTAAAATCACTTTTCTATTTTATTACATTTTAAAATATAACATTTTTCCAATCTTCAGTGTCAAATGATCTTTCAGAAATAATTTTCTGATTTGCTGCTCAAGATTTCTTATAATCATCAATGTTGATCAATTTAATGCTGAATTCTTACTGAAACAGTGTTCATTTTAAAATAAATAAATAAACTAAAACTATAGCCTTTAGACAAGAAAGCCAAACTTTGTTAGTAGACTAAATCACTGCTGCTCAATTTACAAATAAAGGGGTAATTTCTCTCACAGCATCAAAAAAGGCATGTTTCATGTCACAAGGTAGGTGGAAAATGTGAAAACTAAATTTTTACGGTGCAAGTGCACTTCACTTACACAGTGTGCTCACCTGTGTGGAGAAATGATGTATGACTGCGATAGAGATGCAGGCATCACAGCTGTCACTGCGCAGGGGGACAGACAGGGCATCTGACACAAATGCCTCATAACCCCGCTCAACACAGATCTGCACTAGATTTGCACTGCGGTCACAGCCCACCTACAGATGGACAGACAATAGAGCTTACATCCGAGTTCTCCATTAACGAAAGAGTTAAAGTCATAATTGTAACTAATAACCATGACATGTCCGACCAAGCCCATCTCACTTCCTGGTAAAACTCTGCTGTGGTATATTACTTACTGATACAACGTCAGGGTTGATCCCCAGATATTTGCCATTGCCGCATCCGATGTCTGCCAGAGTACTTCCAGGTGGCAGTGACAGTAGGAAATCTCGCACATGGGGCCACGGTGAGTGTCGTGTACTGCTGAAGTGGGAGGAGATCTCTTCATAGACCTGATGAACATACTGCTCCTCCAAACGACACGCATCGCCTTCAGCAACAGGGACAGCAGGTGGAGGTGGTGACTGCTGGCTATCACATACAGACGGATAGGCTACAACAGAAAAGAAAATAATTCTAGTCATGAATGTGCATAATTTTTATATCTATAAAAATACACAAATGCAGAGTGACCTTCATATATATGATTTATATGTTTGTTCACTACTATTAAAAGATTGGGGTTGTTATGATTTTTTTTCTTTATAAAGTCTCCTACGTTCACCAAGGTTCTATATAATTGATCAGAAATAAAGTAAAAACAGTAATACTGTAAAATATAATAATTTAAAATAACTGAACTGCCATCACTTCAGTCTTCAGTGTCACATGAAATCACTCCATTACGCTTATTTGCTGCTCATTCAAAAAATCTTATTATTATGAATATAAAAAAACTGTTGTGCTGCCTAATATATTTGTAGAAACTGTGATATAATTTTGTCAGGATCCTCAAAGAGATAAATCATTGAAAAATGGAACTTCTGTCATTAATTACTCACTCTCATGACATTCGTTCATCTTCAAAACACACATTTTGAAAGTATTTTTGATGACTGTCACTTGTTCATCCTCAGCCCATAGTTTTACTTAGAAATGCCGAAGTAAATACTTCACATACTCACCACAGTTGCAGGGTGTATGTCTGATTTTGCGGAATGTCAGAGATGTCCTGGTACCACGCCGGCTCAGGGTCAGATTACTCAAGTCAGAGGTCATGACCCCTGACCCTGCAACCTCCGACACTGGTACCACATCAAATTTTCGAGGTGTTACGCTGACATGAAACATACACAAAACATGTTCATCTCTCCCTAAAATAAAGGATTCATAATAATATAATATACTTTTATACATAATGAATCATTAAATATATAAATATTTATAATGATTAAACACAAAACCAAGCAAAAATCTCAAATTTAGAGTTTGATTGTCTAATCAAATTTTGACATACGTTGTATTTAATGTATATGTACAAGTTTCTCACCCATGAGTCCACAGATAACGGCTCTCTCCTTTCATCACTAGCAGACTCCGCTCTGGAAGCACTACAGCCACAGAATGTCCATCGGGATGTTTAAAGTCCATTACTGTCTACAGGAAAATAGCAAGATGTTTATATTTATCCATATAAGAAAATCATTAAGTTCATTTTCCATCTCCATTTTTGTTTTGACCAAGGAAAATCAGATAATCAATAATGTTGCTTCACCAGGTCTGGTGTAACAGAACACCCCGACCCACTAATAATACTGATGTATGCAAAATGTAAACAGACACATATCCTTACCAACATACTCTCTCTATCAAAAAAAAAAACATATTTCCTGATAATCCATGATTACTGACATTTTAGTGCTTCATTTATTAATACCTTTGCTCCAAGACTCAAGGAAAGGATGGTATCCTCAAAAGCAGAGTGAGTGTCCACATGAGGGGGAATTCCTGTACCAGACAATAACATTTAGTGCTATAAGCAGACATAAATCTCTCCTCAGCTGCACAAATACATGATGTACTACCTTGTCCACTTTGGTATTGGTTTACAGTGAGCTGGTCTGGAAGGACACTTATGTGGCCATCAGCCAAACATCTTTGTAATAAAGCATCACATTCTGCCGGCAGGCCTGAAATGACAGGTGTCTATTCAATTTTATAATTAATCAGACATATAAAACTTGGATCATGTAAATATATAGACTCCCATTCAAATATTTGGAGAAAATGTATACTTTTATTCAACACTAATGCATTATATTGATCAAAAAGAAACAGTACAGAAATTTAAATCTTAAAAATTGTATTTAATTCTAAAAAAAAAACACATTTAGGTAAAAACCTTGATATTTAAGCAGTACACGTTTTCAACATTAATAATAATTTTAAAATATCAAGACTAAATGGCAGCTAAAAATGCAGACATTACATGAATAAATTACATTTTAAAACAGATGTTGTTTTACATGTTACATTTGACAAAATTACTGTTTTACTGTGCTTTTGTTATTAGAGACTTCTTTAAAAACAATCACACATCTGTATCATCACAAAATAAGCCATACAAAAAAAGACTTCAAACTTACCACCTGGTAAGGGCTTGTCTTTGTCAACGTTATTATTATCATAGCGAAACTCATACCCATAATGCTTCACTTTTCTGTGTTTTAAAGCTTTCTGCACTGTGATACAAAAATAAACATTATTATTACTACTACTATTACATAAGTTGATAGTTTTGCCTTCAGCAAATTATTATAAATTTGTTATATATGAATGTGACAAAGAGATTTAAGCAATGTGATGGATTTATTCTACTTGCTGATTTACAATAATTCAAACCATGGCTGTCAAGTAGCTCTACCTGTGACATCATCAGAATGTGGCGTCCAGTCAACAGCCTGCAGCAGCTGCAGCTCCTCATCTGGAGACACAAAATCCTCCAACACAGACAGACCAGGAGGCAAAGCACAGGACACACTCCTGTCACTGTCCACTGATGAACAAAGCCGAGATTTATTAAAAACATTCTGCTTTAAGGCTCATTGAATAGGATTATAAATATAACTCACATTTCTCAACATAGCTGAAATAAAGCATCACACTTTGATCATGACACTGCAGTGCTCTTCCATTGAGGAGTGTGCATGCGTTCTGGCCTGCTTCAGTTGAAGAATATGTAACAAACGCATATGGTTTCCCTGGAGGGGTGAGGAGAGACTCCACAGTACCTCCCTCTTTAAGAACCTCCAGCAGCGACTCTCTGCTCACTCCATTCCCCAAACCTCCATTAGACACCACCAGATGCTACACAACAACCACGAATATACGCATTACCAAGCTATTTATGCAAACCAATGAACTGCATCTTTCACTATCTGAATGAATGAGGCATTTAGATATTTGACAAACTTCACCAAGAGACTTGTTACTGTACGAGAAATGCAGAACCTGCAACTTTTACACATTACTAACGGTGGGACTGGGAAAACCAAAAACCATTTACCATCAATTTTATTGCATTTATTTACAAAAGAATATGTGGATTGAGTAGTGTCTTATATATTTATATACTGTATATTCAGATACACGAACATAATGATGACATATAGACAGCAGTACTGGCTATTCAAAGTCAACTATGTAATTTGGTCGATTCATATTCTACTGACAGTTCATTAAAAGAAGCTTGTTAAGTACCTTTGTGGGGTGTGAAACTGTGCTTATGCCCTCGTGTTTCAATAATGTGTGATTGGCTTTAATCTGCCTTCGGAGTAGTTTTTTCTCCTCTTTAGTTCTTCTGACACTTCTTGTGCTGTCCATGCTGCTCTCCATTGTGCAACCGCATATTAGGCCCGCCGCGCGCTAGATCTTCATACTTGGTTCCTGTTGTTTTTTTCTGAAATTTTAGTTGTTTCCATTCTTCGTACACGATTTTTCCACATGTAATAAACACGTATCTATGAAAATGTCATATAAAAAATGTGACAGAAAATTTACGTCTTTCTTCACTTTGCAAGACGCGAGTGAGGAATAACTAGGTGATTTTGAGAGGATATAAATAACTAAATGTTCAGAGATTACATCAAATCATATCTAACACTGCATTTTCACAGGACTTTTTAAAATGTAAACTCAGCATTATCAGTGTGCAGACAATTATTTTTAGGCCTTGATTTCATATCTGACAATCAATAGGCAATATTAATGCGCACGAGAATTAAGATTAGATTCTGTTTGCAGATTAAATATACACACACACACACACACACTATATATATATATATATATATATATATATATGCACACACAAATTTTCAAACTTTTTTTAAGCAACAAACATATTGTTTGCATATTTATTTAAAAAAAGAAGTTCAAGTCTGCTGCGTGTGATCACAGAACTTCTGGACAATAAAACATCTCTGAAGCTTTAATTCAGGTTACTAACAATTTACCTAACAAAGACATGCCTCACACAGTGCCTTGCAAGGAAAAAAGGTTTGCTGGAGCATCTACTCGTTTCAGAAGGAGGTTCTGGGTACTTTCCAGATAATCAGGCTGAGAAAACAGCAAAAAAAAAGCTTAGACTGGCTTAAGAAGTATTAGCACGAAAGGTCTTGGTTGGTGATATGGTTTTATAATAATTCTTCTGAAACAGCTTCACAAGAAAAAATAACCTGGTTGTGGTACAAACAAAATACAGAAAGAAAAATTTGATTAAAATTTTTTACTAAAAATATTCAAAACAAACAACAACAAATGTATGCTTTGGAAAACTGTTGATTTAGTTAACATAACATCTAGCTTCCAACAATTCTTACAAGCAAAACAGAAAAATCATCTCTCAGTACAGTATATTATTACATGGCAGAGGATGATCATACAAAGAAAGAAAACAGGAGCAGAGTTACTCTCCATAAAGAATATGTTTGCCTGTGCCAATCGGGTATAAAGGGATACACTCCCAACCCCATGGACAGGAGAAAATGGTTCACTTATATCAGTCTTTTGGCATCTGCAAAATGTGGTGCCATCTAGTGACAGAAGCATTTATTTTGGAGAATGGTGGATGTGAACAGTGATGAAAATTTCCACAGAACAACCTCACTTCTTCTGCTTGGGTGGTGGTCTGCAAAAAAATTTAAATAAACAACCTTTTAGCACAACTTAATTATAAAAGAAACATTTTAGACCAAAAGTGGAAGCAACCTAATGCTATTCAGGCATAAATATGAAGCTGCACAAACACATGATTGCACAAAACATGAAAGTTTATACAAGTATGAAAGTTCTAGTATAGTGCTTGTTTTTGCATCAAGATTCACCTGTAGATGCCCACAACAACTGCGTGATCTCTCTCATACGGCTCAAGCGTCAGCTGCTCCTGAGGTTTCATGTTCTCAGAGCTCATCTTCTTAACCTCTGATGCAAACACTGCCTCTGGAGCGGCTGTCGAATCAATGCAGTTAGCCTGAGGAAAAACAGATGACAAAGTTAACAACTGATGAATCCTTGTAGAAACACACGTGTAAACATTAAGCGTTAAACTTATTTTACCTTGATGGAAATAACAAAATGTCCTCCATTCTTCAAGAAATTGTGTGCATTGAGGGCGACGATTCTTGTTTGGTCAGGCTGAGCAACGTCGGCAAAGATGACATCCACCATACCTGAAAGAAAGCAGTGCTTTTATCAAAATGTCTTGCAATGTGCAGTCTTTACCTTTCGTATGTGCACATCACATGAACTTACCAACAAGCATGCGGTATTTGTGCGGGTGACGTGCATCTTCAATGATGGGAATAATGTTGGTTCTCTTTTTCGCCACGTTCAGCAAGTCTCTGCCTGATCTGTGGGAGAACTCCACAGCATACACCAATCCCTCCTATGAAGTCAAAATGATAAGACAGAAAATGTCAATCAATGCTTCCAAAAAAAAAAATATTAAACAGCACTAAACCCAATTCTGTAAATAAAAAAAAAGCTGAAAACAGATTAATTCGACTGGAGTTACTGAAACACAAAATAGCCAAATAATAAACAGCAAAAACAAAATAGTTTAAATATAAAGTTATTATAATACACAGAATCATGTAGATAATACACACTTTATCGTTTCAGTGTTTTATATTTGACGTTGATCTGTGCAGTTGTGAAAAGGTATATACGTACCGGTCCAACAATGTCAGAAACATGTGATACAGTAGTTCCTGATGCGGCTCCTAAGTACATGACCTTCGCTCCTGGCTTGATGTGGATCTGGTCAACACCTCCTAAAATGGCTGCGGCCAGCTTCGACCGGAAAGGATTCCATGCTCTGTACTCAATTTTAGTTTCTCCTTCCTTACATTAGGAAAACAATTCACGTTTAATGAATGCAGTGCTTTCTAGAGGTACCCTACTGAAGATTAGGCAATAGACTCACCTCAACACTTATTCTCTTTTCCCCATACACCGATTCTCCGATCACCATGTTCTTTGTGACCAGGGCGTCCTCTTTTCCACGGCAGATGAAAACTCCTGAAATTTTCACAGAACATGGTTATTTAACACATCCTCAGAAACCACAGGAACTCAGGAATGTGATGTTGATGACCCACCTTCATGTCTATGGGGCTCTACAGTCACCTTTCTGCCCCCTCTGAACCCTCCTCTTCCTCCACGGCCTCTAGGAGTACCTCGTCCACCGCCTCGGCCACGGAAGCCACCATCACCCCCAGGAGACCTAAATCCTCCACCTTTGTCAAACAAAGAGATAGAGAAAATAAAATTAAAAGGAAATAATGTCAAGTTAGCTGTATTTTAAGCTTAATTTCTCCAGTTTTCAATGTCACATGATCCTTCACGGGTCTAATATGCTGATTTATTAATGTTTATAAACAGTTGTGTTGCTTTATTTTTTGGAAACTTTTAAACTTTTTCAGGATAAAAAGAAGAGCATTTATTAAAAAAATATATATAATAATATAGTATTAATATCTAAAAAAAAACAAACAAAAAAAAACCTTGCTGACCACAAACTTTTGAACAATAGTGTACAATTTAACAATTTATTACATTAATAAATCAGCATATTACAACTGCTAAAGGATCATGTGACACTGAAGACTGGAGACATTATGATGCTGAAAATGTAGCTTTGCATCACAGTAATAACTTATATTTAAAAGTACAGCAGTCAACATTCGAAGTGAACAAAAAAAAAGTTCAAAGTTATCCTAAGACAAGAACGTGTATTGTTTTAGTTTTAGAACAACTTTGATAGGTTGATACACTCCAAATTTTGACCACTATATTATATATATATAAAAACAGACCAGTACTCAACAATATAACAAATAACTGCAGCCTTGATGTGCAGAAGAGACTTCTTTACAAAACTTACTCATCCCAAAATTTTCAACAGTGTGCATGTATATATATATATATATATATAGTGTGTGTGTGTGCGCATACCACCCCAAAATAACACTAAGACTTCCATGCATGAGGCAACCGTTACAAGCAATAACACACAACATCAGAACTACTTATAAAGAAAATAAAAAGAAAGAAAAAAAACAAACTTGCTTACCACCACCTCTACCTCCCCGAAATCCTCCTCTTCCACCCCGGTCTCCTCCACCAAATCCTCCTCTTCCCCCTCTTCCACCTCGGTCTCCTCCTCCTCTTCCTCCAAAGCCTCCTCGTCCACCTCCTCTTGGGCTGAATCCTGTCAAAATGAGACAATATATTAATTATCTGAATGGATCACAGTAAAACTTAATTTAGTCGCAAAACAAAGTATACTGTAATAAAACATGACAATTAAATGGCTTCAACTAACAACTAATATAAGAAAAACCTTTAGTTAAGACTGTTCTCACAAAAACGCCATTAAAAAGATTATTATAACTAACATATTATTAGAAGCAAGGATAACAGCAGATCCCTGACGTTCATATGTCCTCAACCATTAGACTTCACAACTAACTGTATACAAAATTAGTATCTATTCACTAGTAACTTCAGTTTATGTGTGTAATGTGTCTTTGTTACAGGTTGTCGACTAAACCAGCACTATTCGTTTTTACTAGGTCCTCCACATGAACGTTTTGTCTGTCGAGGTAATTTCTTAAACCCATGTGCTCCTCAAAAAATGTGTGGAAGCTCGACTATGAAAACAACCCTGTGCACGTCCAGACAAAACCAGACGTATGTAACATACAAAACGCCATTTTAATTTAATTTAAAAAATAATTATAAAACAACAACTAGTAAACTAGTCTGATTTTAGAAACAATAGCTTATCTGGTGAAGAGCCATGTGGAGCTTCCGCTCCGCGTGCGCAGCATGGCTCGGTTGCTCAAACCAGCAATGTTAGCAATAGCAAGAAATACTGTAGCCTAAATAATACAAAAAACGTTTTCATAATATGTTTAAACATATTAACAAAACAACAAACAATGTCATTACATTTCAGAGAAAAAAGAGTTTTGCGCAACTTTAAGCGTGTGGCTAACTTGGCCGGCATGCTCAGAGGTGAGTATAACCAACACTTCTAAACGCTAATATTTTATCGTCCGAAATTAAAACAACCTTATATGCACTTTAAAAAAATATTAATAACTCACCTGGTCTCATTTTACTTTATTGTATATGGCTAATCCTGATTTAACTATACAAATAACAGCCGCTGCTACAGCCCCGCTACTTCGCTCCAGACTCTTCAGCACTGATCAGGTGGCCACATGTGCGTCGAACGTCTTTTCCCATAATGCACCTCAAAAAAACGTGGCTTTCTCTTTTATTCCGCCATCTAGTGGGTGATTCGCAACTACAACAAAAGCATGCATTGCGATATTACAGCCTATGCAAGACTACACATACACTACCATTTTTTAGTGTTTTTTTTTAAGTCTCTTCTGCTCACCAAGCCTGCATTTATTATCAAATGTACAGCAAAACAGTATTTTTACTATTTAAAATAACTAGTTTAACATATTTAGATTGTAATTTATTCTTGTGATTTCAAAGCTGAAATTTTAGCATCACACGATACTTTAGAAATCATTCTAATATTCTGACTTGCTGCTCAAAAAACAGTATTTATTATTATTTTTAATTTATTACTATTATATAATTATATTATTATGTTGAAAACAGCTGATTATATTTTTTTCAGGTTTCTTTAATGAATATAAAGTTCAGAAGAACATAATTTATCTAAAATAGAAATCTCTTGCAAATGTCTGTATCATTACTTTTGATCAATTTAAAGCATGCTTCCTAAACGATAGCATGTGGATTTATCCAATTTCAGATAAATGCTGATCTTTCTTTTTACCAAAGAGCTGAAAAAATGTACTCAAATGTTTTTAATAATAATAATAATAAATGTTTCTTTAACAGCAAATCAGGACATTATAGATTGATTTCTGAAGGATGTTAAAAACATTTGACTGCTAGTGTACAGTATGTTTTGAACATTTAACAACTGAAATTAATATAGGCCTGTGTTTTTGGACAGACAAATACAAGAAGTCAACTAGGTCTCCACAGACTTTAAACCAAAACTCAAAGCACTAAGGCCTAATTAAGGAATCACTTTACAAAGAGGGAAGACATAGAAATACAACAAAGGCAATGGCAGTGAGGTGACTATAACTATTCTATAATTGAACTGGCAACAAAAACATTTGTTTCATTATTAAGGCTATAACTGTGCAGTTGCTTATTAGCTTAGTTTTCAGCAAAAAAGCTCTTGTTTTCTGACTTTCTGCATCAAAGTCACTGAGAAATTTCTTTGAGGGAGGAAATATGTAGGCGAATGTATTTTCCACATTTCATTATTCCTTAAAAAATAATTTCTAGTAGTTTAGAGGCAAGGGAGAGCAGTTTCTATCACTCCTAAAAACTTCTATGTGTAAGTCTATGTGTAACAGGGAGTCATAGGGGATGTGATTAGAAAACATTGTTTCTATTCTGTTATGCATTAAACAATGACCCCAGCAGGACATGCTTCAATTGCCTATATCGTTGCATATCATATTAGATTTGACAGTTGAAATAATACATTGTAGACAGAGCTGAATTATGACACAAACCAGTTTAAAGTCCCCCTGACATATTGTTTTTATTCAAGGGGTTGTTGATGTTGTTTCTCATTACAATTCTTATTTCAAATTCTCAGTTATACTTTATTTTAATCACTTTATTATTCACTTATTGTAAATAAAACAGAAACATTTAATAAATTCTGGTGTTAAAAAAATAAATAAAACTAAAGAGCAGCTATAAACAACAGTGAGGGTGTTTCTCAAGCAGAAATATTAATGATAGACAGAAGATATGGAAAATGACTAAATTAACCAAATAGTAACAGTACTTTGCATACATTTAAAAAACAATGAACAAGCAACAATTACATTGTGCGTTCTGTTTTTTTGGGTGTTAATAACTTAGTGTTTGTGTTACATATCTGTCATTCAAAGAAATGAAATGATTATTCACCACCATTAACGCTTTGGCTAATCTCACTCATTCGTCTGCTTGTTTGTGATGTCCGCTAACAGCAGAGGTCGCTGTTTGCTAACACAGAAAATCTACTTGTTACAGAAATTATAATCTATACAGCATGTGTGTATACTGTATTTCATACATGATGTGCAACTTTAAGCGTATTCTATGCATAATCAACGTGCCCTTTATAGGGATTGCAGCGTCCTTCATTAATTAAATGAAAAACGCGATTTTCTTTGTTTTTTTTTAAACTAGCAGTTTCACACAGGAAAACGCTTTTTATCTCACAATTCAGACTTCTGAGGAAAAAATGATAATTCTGACATATAAACATATAAATTTTAATTGTAATTCTCACTTTTTACATGCCGTTTCCAGTTATAATCTCAATTCTTTTCCTTCAGAATTTATTATTATTTTTTTACTGTTGCAGAAACAATCTTCCATACAATCTTTATATATCTTTTTTATTTAATTTTATTTGCAACTATTGCTAATTACTTCCCCCCTCAGAATCTCGTAATTGAGACATTATACCTCAAGTCATATTTTTTTTTCTCAAAATTTCAAGATTTGTGAGATAAAGACAGTTTTTTGTTATCGTGTGTCAGAAACAAGCGTTCATAAAATGCTGTAGTATACTGTAGCTATAAGCACCATCTGAAACAAATCTTAATCTCTATAAACTGGATTCAGAAATACTTATAAACCTCAAAAGCAATAATGCAAGCTTAGTAGCGGGTTAAGCAATCACAGTACAAAGCTGTGAATATATACATCTTATTTAAATAAATTCAAGCTGAAAGAGTTTTTTAAATAATTTTTTGTCTAAAGTTTAAAAACTTTACCATATGCACTTTGCTCTATTCTTGAAAACAGTTAATAACAGTACCAGTGTGGGGTCAATGACAAAATATAGACCTATAGCTTTTCAACTATTCCTCAGTTTATGTGGCGTTTATGCGGCAGAAGTGAGTTTTTGTATCTCCAGAGGCAGTAAAAGACTGAAGATGCATGGACTCATTCTTGCACACACTCCATTCTGTTCACATCCCCGTTGCTAACAGTCTCTTCTGCTTCTTCTTCTGCCTTGGTCTCTTCCTCAGGCATTTCCTCTGGGCTTGGGGGTTCTCCCAGGGTTGCTGGAGGAGAAATAGGGGGCAAAGGGATAGCTTCCCCTTTCTTTGCCAGTTCTGCAAGCTCCCGAGCGGAGCAGGAAGGGGTTGGTGAGGGGTAGGTGTGGTGGAACGTGTCATAATCCACCTCGTAAAATCCCTCCTCCAGCGAGAGCACAGGGGTGAAACGTTCTCCCCAAAGCACCTCTGAGTTCAGGTATGAGCTGCGGGCTTGACATGTCATTCCTGCGGGAAAAGACAGAGGAAAACAGTTGTGAGCACAGAAACGTGTGGACAATCATGAATAGTTTATACACGACATGAAAAATTAGAGACATGAAGGAGCGAGCCTGAATTAAATCCAAAGTAGGACAAAGAGCACAATTTGGAATGTTCATTATTTAGAGCAATACCTAAATATATAGTGGTCCCAAAACTAATTCAGACACTTAAGGCTGAACTTACTTATACATATGTATAATGTATAATTAGCTTTGCATTATATATATATATATATAAAGATTAATTTCAAACAGCAACTGCTTTTTCTTCATTTCTATCTTTCATTTTAAACATCCAATATATTGTTTACAACCTAACAAACCTTTTTTAGTAAAATGCATTGCTTAAAAAGTGTGCTTGAGACTCTTGAGTCAAAAATCATTAGATTATTGACTAAAGATCATGTTCTATAAAGATATTTTTTACATTTCCTACTGTACATGTTAAAACTTACTGATATGCATTGCTAAGAACTTCATTTGGACAACTTTAAAGTTGATTTTCTTAGTATTTTAAAAAAAATCTTTGCATCCTCACATAGTTGCAACTTTGTCTAATATTGTCCTACACTAACAAACCACAGATCAGTGGAAAACCCATTTATTCAGCCTCCAGATGATGCTTAAATCTCAATTCCCAAATTGTCGCTTATGAAAAGTTTTGTGGTCCTGGGGTCATATTTAATATAATATAGAAATACTAGAAATACATGACCTTATAAGATACAGATTTTGGTCATTTTTATCTTTTGCTGTAGCGTGTCAGTTGGAAATATCAGTTTACATTCCCAAACCTTATATTTGTCATTAATTTTAATAATGCAATGAGATTATTGTCTGACAACAGCCAGTGCTCCACACAGAGATCTGATCTGATCATCATCCAGTCTGTCTGGAGTGACATGAAGTAACACAACAAACTGAGACAGACTCAATCCAGAAGAACTGTGGCAACGTCTCCAAGAGGAAGAAAAAAAAAAACTTACCTGGAAAGCTACCTGAAAAACTCTGGGCAAGTGTACCTCGGAACAGAAGCTGCTTTACCAAAAGCAGTAATACCAAATATTTATTTGATTTAGTTAATAGAAGTTAATTGATCAATTAAATCTATTTATGACATTATTTGTAAAAGCATTCTCATTTTACAGCATTTTTACACAAGTGTCTAAAACTTTGAACAGTACTAATAGCTTTCCAGGTAGGCTTCCTTTCTTCATCTTGGAGACGTTGCCACAGTTCTTCTGGATTTAGTCTCAGTTTGTTCTGTTACTTCATGTCACCTGGATGATGATCAGATCAGATCAGTTGTCAGACTCCTTGTGCACACAATAATCTCACTGCATTATTACAATTAATGACAAAAATAATGATAAAACAGTGTGTATATATATATATATATATATATATATATATATATATATGGTTATGCACAATGTACTTAAGTTTCTAATTACTTTTCTGGGCTGTTGTATGACCTAATAATATAGAGATAAAACTGTAGAGCATGTTTTTTTTATCTTGATTAGTTCAGTATTGTCTACATATTAAGACCACTTTTATAACATTTGCTGAAGAACTAACTGTTCCATTATGTCTTTTTCAAATATCTAAAGGTCACTGTCTAATTGTGCTTTTGACCTTTGAAAGTTAGTAATGATCCTTTCAATATGCCAATAGGAATGTACTTAAGCTTAATTAACTAAGGATATCATGTTTCCTGTGAAACACACAGACATGCATGCACATGCAGCGCTGAATATTTATGGGCACAGCACCTAAAAATAGAATACAAGCTTTCTCATCATCTGCTTAAGTGAACCTCGAATAACCACATCAATTACTCCAGAGACGAGCAGTTACAAACAGAGCAACAATACACACTTTCAACAAGCATCTCTTTCACGACCACTTTCAAACACACACAAGTAAACACACTGAGAGATATATAGAGGCTGTCATAATGAATATAAATGACATCTAGGAAACTCAGCAGATATCATTCATCAAACACATCAAAATTCATGAGATTCCCAGTGTACAGTAGCTCAATAACCACACAGGGTATGCATCGAACTATATAATCAATTAAAGCTACTGCAAGAGAAGCTTCGCTTTCACTGATAATGCTCTGAAATTGACTTAAACACCTCCATACGGACATTTTAAACTGTTCATTTAAAGCCATTATACTGTGAACAAAACGCATTGTTAGCCACGCAGGGAAAAAATCGAAAACATGAGAGTATTCTAGAACCCAAGCAGAAGTAGAACCAAAGCCTCTCTGGTACCTAAGCCTTCATTTATGTAAAGAAAGAGGTTTTAAAACATCTCAAAGCCTCTGAGGGCCACACCAAAGCAGTTCTGCTAAGAGCAGCAGCCAGTGGGCAGTTTAAAAGGCTTTATTAAAGGGTCTGTTCCGGGTTTAACACATGTTAAGCTCTCTCAGAAGCAGCTGTGCCATGATATTCACTACCACAGACAATCTTTACTTCTCCGAGTTAATAAAAAAACAATGTTAAAAAAAAAAGGAAGTCTATGATGGAATTAATTCCAGAGGGTTTAAAACCCGAAATGTGCCACTTGAATTTTTTTGTTAAAGCACTTACATTAATTCTTCCACACAGATAGCTTATTAAAGCTGTAAAGTTGTCTGAATCATCCTTTTAGTGCTGACACTATTGTTCTACGTGGATGAACCTTTTATGCAAGTTATTTCTTCTCTAACTTTGCACAGACAAGATTAATAAGCACTTTTATCAAACTTAATAGATATGTTTTTGGTTCTACTTAGGAAACAGAGTGTATTTTAGCCCTTTTTTGTCCCAGTGCAACAGAGTGATGACACAGATTCAGGCCAGACCAGAAATTAGCTTCACCCTGTTCCTTCGACAAAAACTCAATAGGATTTTTTTCCCCACTGGCTGTCAAACTGCATAAAATAAGTTAATAAGTTAATGATTCTTACAGATATAATCTTCACAACTGAACACAACATCTTTACATTTTGAACCCTAAACAAAATGGCAGAAGTAAAAAACCTAAACGTACACAAACTGCACCACAGTCACATGACTGACTCAAAGTGTTCCTGGAACAACACACAGCACTACCAAACTCTGCCACTAATTTATAATGTTCCTTGTCTGTTTCGATTATGTTATTAATTGATCTTTATATCACATCTATGTCATATGTACA
>JAUCMS010000028.1:15121368-15135540 GCA_032357445.1 Enteromius radiatus | reverse complement strand
ATATATTATGTAAAGAAAAACTTTTATTTTGGATGCGATTAATCGCGATTAATCATTGCCCAGCACTAAAAAAAACACATGAAGGGTTTGCATTAATGGCATAGTTTAAATTAATATTCTACCATAATTTGCTCACTTTTATGCTCCTCCAGAACTATATGTAGTGGAACGCAAAAGAAGAAATGTTTCTGTCCATACAATGACAGTCAATGTTATCCAAAACAACCCGAATTAACTTTATTATGGGACAAAAACACCTACATTTTTCAAAAATCTTTCATCTTCCACAGAAGGAGGAACACAACACAAGGGTCAATAAATCATAACAGAATTAAAATTTTCGTATCAACTATTCCTTAAAATAATGCTCTCTCTTTTTTTGATATGGTATTTCTCAGTATTAAAAAAAACAAAACAATACAGCCGAGACTGAAATCTCTCTCAAACTAGCCTTTTCATAGCAGTGAATCTAAATCCACTTTATACTTCTACGTTCATATGTATATATATGCATATGTCAGATTAATTATTTCAGTAGGTTAGCATGCATGTTTATGTATGTTTAAATACGTAGCACCACAGTCCTGTGGGGCATAGCATTTTATTCCTTCATGTCTCCATATACGGTGGAATGACAATAAAGCTCACTTGAACTCAGAAAATAGTAGATGTAAGCATTCCCACACCTCACAAACCTCACAAAGGCTGGATGTTGTTCACCTTTGGAATAATGTTCCCTGAACCATCCAAACATATGGCACTGTACCAGCTAGAAAAAAAAAATACAAAATTTGCCTGTAGGTCTGGTGAGACTTTGCCTTTTTAAAAACATTAATATGAATAACTGGGCGTGATGAGCTCACAGTGCCTGAGGCTCGCTCCCTGTCAGTTCTAGAACGATGATTTATTCAATAGCCTTCTAGAAGCACGAGCGACAAACGGCCAGCTCCTGTACTCCCATGAAAACTATGCTCAGGTTTATGTCTGAATTAATCATTCATGCATGTCAATTATTTAGGCATGCATGTAATTCGGACAGCGAAAGCCTCAGCATTTTTCAAAAGACAGCTGTAAACGATATGTAGAGAAATGGATAAACACCTGTCTTGTCATGGTTAAGAAAAACGCAATGAATAAAAATCCAGTTCAAGTGAGATCTTGTAACCACAGCGAATAAATAAGCACTTGAAATCATCTTAAAAATATCTGTATTCTGCATTGTTTTTAATTTTTTTAAATAAAAATGCTAAAATGTTTCATTATTTCACAAGTGCCTGATCCTTTTAGGAGGCTCTAAAAAAGTGTGAAATTTACATTTTTTTCCTTGTCTGCTGCCTTTAAACGTTATAGCTCAGGATAGTCATTACTGAAGGGTTTGGGACTGTACATTTTCTTGTAGTGTCATAATCATGATGCAATTTCCATGCTGTAAAAAAAAAAGAAAAGAAAACAGGCAGCATAACTGAGCACCCATGAGCTAAGATGGGATCCTCCGCCAGCTGTGGTGGAAGTGAAGTGCCATTGAAATAAATGGATACACTAATGACTAGTTAGTCACTTAACAGTTCAGCCAATCAAAAAGGAGCTACAGGGGTGAAATCACTATCATACATGATCACTACCCTCCTGAGGTGACAATGTGTACAGAAATGTACAGGACAAAAAGAGTCTGAGTGTAGATAAGCCACATTACAAGCTTGATTTATAATGTGATTTAAGACCATATTAATCTGAATCAGCATTTTCTCAGGTTCAGTTTGATACACAACATTAAAACCACAGTTTTTAAAAGCTGACCAGACCGAGAAGGGTTGTAACACTTTCCAAATACTTTGTGTATTCATCTGCCACACACACTTAGCTTATCATATCTATTTGTTCGATATTTGCTGATTAAATTAAAATGTTTCCTTTTCGTTTACCTTTATAAAATAGCTCAAATGAAGTGAGGGTGGTGGGTTGATAACCTATAAGTAATTTATATGCCTATAGCCTACCACAAAAAATGTGGGCTACAAATTACCATGTTTTCTGTCAGTTACAACAAAGCTTAGTAGTGAGGTATAGGTAAGCTCCTTGATATTAGCTAACTTTCACAGTTAAGGGACACGTACTAGGTTTTTAAACTACTTTAATCTGAAGCAGAACAATATGGGAATATTATACACAAATACGACACACAGTGCAAAAACATACACTGACAACCGATTAACCGACAAAATCGCGTCACGAAATGTAATAGTCTTCACATATCAACAAAACAATAGATATAAATAAAGCGTAATACTCACTTTCGTAGTTCAAGTTAGTTCCTTGCTTGGGTTCCCAGTGGCTCTCCAATCTGAGCTCATTTAAAGCGAAGCGCGCACACCAGTGTTTGCTTTAAAACATTGTCTCCAAGCGCGGAAATAAATAATATGACGACGACTTGTAGGACTTTAAACCGTTTCGCGTTAAAAGCACGTCCCATGAAGTCAACAACGAGTCGCGCAAAGCAACGGTTGTTTATTCTGTCTAGCCCTGCGAGCGCGAGCTGATCCACAGAAGATGAAGGTGTGCTGGAGGGATGCTCAATGATCGTAGTGTCAGCGCGCTCGTTCAGTTCGCGGGAACAATGTGCATGATGAGGTGGAATTGGTAGGCGAAACACAGAAGCATGAGCGAAAGCCTGATACACATGTCTCCTCCCCCAGGTCCTGCCTCACTCCAAGCGCGTGCGGCACGGTAATGCATTATATCACTCATTTCATCAATGCATTTTAACACGGGATGCTGCTAAAGACATCATACAGCTGTATATCGATCCAGGATAGTTCAATAATGACGTGATGCAACTGCACGGTAACATCAATGACAGCTTCTAATGTCTCAGGGGTCACATGCATGCCTAACATATTTATTTATTTAATTATATATATATATATTTATTTTGCATTGGAATATGTAAATGAATAAATACACTGGAAATTATGTAATTTTTTTCAGATTTACATATCATCATATTTATTTATTGTAGTTTTATATATATATATATATATATATATATATATATATACACACACACACACACACACTTAGCTATTATCATTACAAATTTGTTTTGATATGCATAGAAAATAATGTGACGTTGTGATTAAAATGTTACAATATTCAGTATTGTTTCATTGGGACATAAATCCTCCAAACTGTATAGGAACGACCCAAACGCATCATTAACAAATGTCTAAAAAACATAACACACTTTTTAGTCAAAAGTTGCATCTTCAGATAAAAGCAATCGCTGACACCAGCACTGGCATTATAAAGTTTTCCTGCACCATGGTGCACATATTAAAAGTTATAAGAGCAAACAGATGAGAGACCAAAATTGGACACCATGGGGCTGAACTCTGCAGGGGCCCAAGATAGGGCTGCTCTTAGATGAGGTGTGGATGATCAGAGAGGGATGTCTACAAGAAGCTCTATAGCACAGAGAGGTCACTGAAGCTATAATGATCTATGATTACCTGTGTCAGTTTTTGATCTCGGCTTTTCCGTCATATTAGCCTTCTCTGCATGGATGGCAGAACAGGTGTTTGTGGAAATTGCTATTAACTCAACCCTCATTGCGCGAAAGACTGGGGAGGATAGTTGTTAAAAAAAACAAAACAAAACAAAAAAAACAACCTGGCACCATCATCGAAAATACACTGTCAAGTAATCAGTTCTCCTTTATCATGTTCTCTTTTACTCATTGACCTCCGGCTATTGTGTTTGCAGCTTCAATCTGAAACAAACCATCTTAAAAAGGCAAAAGCATCCAGAGACTTTTACTGTGATGAATGCTACACCATTGTGTTGAGCTCAGGGCTTTATGTGGTGTATTTCACTTTTCCATTACAGCTCAAGGGTAAGGTAATTCCTCCAGTAGCTGACATCACATGCCCGTTTTATTACATACTGCAAGCGTGAAAGATGAGGACGATGTCTGAAGCACTAATATGTGAACTACATAATAACCTATGTGTTTTAAAAGCTTATGTTTTATGTTCAAACATAATTTTTATGTTATAGCATCACAAGTCATTATTTATTTGACAAAGGTGCTTGTGAGTCTTACTAGAGGCAGTTTTTCCTTTTTTAGGGCAAGCGTGTTCTTTAAAGCACACTTAAAAACTAGCTTTTAAAGCATCAGTGAACACAACAGGAGGTTTAACTTGAATTTAAGCGAATAACAAGCTTACATTTTTAGACTTTGCGCTGCTCAAAGCAGTCATATGTATATCGGTACCTTAGCAAAAAACGAATATTATAATTATGTCTTAGGGCCATTTGACATTCAGCATGAAAATTCAGCTTTGCCATTATAAGAATAAATTTTAAAATAATATATTCAAAAGGAAAACAGTTACGTTACATTGTAATAATATTTCACAATATTACAGTTTTTAATACATTTTTGATCAAATAAACAATCTTGGTAAGCATTAGAGACCTCTTTTAAAAACATTAATAAATCTTACGACCCCAAATGGACAGATGGTGTGGATATTGCATGTATTATTTATACAGTAATGCTACTTATTCCCATACCTTAAAATATTTCTTCAAATATTAAGAGATCAGGGTCTTCATATTTCAGGCTTAAACTCTTCCCTCCAGCAACGAATCCGTAGATGAAAGTTAAATAAGATTAAATTACTGAGGATGAATGGAAATAAAAATGGCCTGAAAACTCAAACAGAAACAATTAATATATATTTAGACAAATTTAATATGAATGGAAAATGGGGTTGTACATCTCAGCTTCTGTATTAGACAGATTCAGTGCTACCTGATTATATATTAAATTTGGGATATAAAGTCACTCTGTTTCACAGTCTTTAAACTGTAAGCCTCAATAATAAATACAAATCATTACTTTTTTATTGCAAGCCCAATAAACAATAGCTTAGTTTTTCATGCTCTGGCTGCACAAAAACTAAAAAAGGAAAAATATTCAGTCTTTCAAAAGATAAAAGGGGGTCATTTATTAAATATGTAGAAAGTTATTATTTTGCGTTTATGCAAGAAGCAATCTGTCTCAGTGTGTCACTGACTGTTTGTACAAGATACAAATGAGAATTTATCATTTTATGTGAAATGTCTCTTTAAGTTCGTATACCAAGATATATCTACTGAAACGTTTGTAAAATCATTTGAAGACAGTGCAATATTTCCAGATATCCAGGAAATTTGGATTTAAAAAATGGATTTTGTGTATAAACACTACACGATTTGAACTGGGAAAACAAATCCTGCCTCCCAGGAAGTTGGTCTAACCCTGCGATTACTGTGCCTTTTAAAATTCAGAGAGACACGATGTTCATTCAACAACACAGCAAGACGCACAGGCTCTCCAAATCTCTTCATCACAGCGAAATGTGGCCCCCACTGCGGCTTCATGTCCATCTCAATCACTCCTAAATAGCCCATCACAATGACCATACATGCCTAAATGCTGGAAATGAGTCTATTATGGTCTCTGCCTTCAAGGGTTCCTTTGAACGATTCATAACCGCTTCTTCCTTCTGAGGCCAGAGACGTATTAGGAATGAATAAGCAAAAGAGAGTTTGAAAAAGAGAGAGAGAGAGAGGGTTGAGGCGAGGGCAGACAGCTACCAGAACAAGAACGAGGATTTGTATGTTGACAAACCACTACCATCCCTAATAATTACATGGATGACCTGGTGGACACTTTAGTGGCTTAATCTCACTGCAAAATTACATATTACAGGGAATTGTTTTGAGATAAGCAACACAAAGAGAAATGCCCTGATGTGACTCTGATGAGGCGGCTGTTTTACAGGCATTTCGTTCGATTAGTGCACCACAAGAGGACTGCGCCGCATGCACTGATGGGTGTTAATAGCTACTGACCACATTAAAGCAACAATTTAAAATCTGCGCAGAAGGATAATGTGTATAAAGGTAATTTTCTGGAATGTTTTAGAAATGTAACCAACACGTTCTCTCCAGAAGCTCCAAGGCCATTCTAATAATTCCGAAAACATACATGACATTTAAAGGAACAGTTCACCTCCAAATTAAAATTTGCCGAAAGTTTAATCACCCTCAGGCCATCCAAGATGTACATTAGAAAGACGCACATGATATTTATCATAACAGATTTGGAGAAATGTAGAATTTCATCACTTGCTCACCAATGGTTCCTTTACAGTGAATGGGTGCCGTCAGAATGAGAGTCCAACTTTGTTCTTTTCCCACCATCAAGAACACTACATAGCATGCAACCCATACCAGTGCTGTCTTTATATTCTGTTTTGAATAAGTAAGGCTCTGCAAAAGAAATGCAAGTCCTTCTCAATTTAAATTCTTAAGACATGATTAGAAATGTTGATAGTGTTCCTCTTCTCCTGCTTGCAAACAGAAGCTCAGAAGCTGAGTTACTTATGAAGGAACATAAACCCCTCTGATTTAACTTGAAATATCTTCAATTGGTTTCCAAGGATGAATGAAAACTATGCATTTAAACTGGTCAACTATGCATTTGCTTCTGGTCAGTAATCCTTCATCCAGTGACTATGTCCATCACTTTTTGTACTGAGAAAAAAGCAAGTTAAGATGCCTCAATGATGACTATGTTTCTTACAAACGCTAAAATTAAATGTTCATTTATGTTTACACATGCAACTTTAGAATATTAAGATTAATATTGAAGTCAATCTAAAAAAAATGAAATGAAAATTCTGTCATCATGTCATTTCAAACCTGTCCTATGTGACTTTGCTTCCTCTGTGGAACACAAACAAATATATATTTTTTGAAGAGTTTTTGGATCTAAACTACATTTAACTTATACATACAAGGAAAAAAAAACACTCAACTAAATACACAGGCTTGGAAAAAATTTTATCACTTTAAATGTCTAAATGGGTAGTTTTTCTTTTCATAATATTCAATATGCTTTTTAGAATCGCTAAAATGTGACTGAATATGTAACATTTAATTGCAGACAAATGTATTCAATGCAAAAGCTGATTGGTATCATTTTGTCGCTGCTTAATAAAACCTTGACACAAAAAGTGTTTTGTTCGGTCTCTGACCCTCTTTACACTTCTCATTTGGTTTCAGACGCTCTAATTCTAAAAGAAAGGCTGCTTTCTTGTCAAAATACCTCATGCATTAATGATTCAAGTTATTTTGCAAATGGAACACACTTTAGGCAGTGAAAGTTAATGAAAGAGAACAAATCTTGTCAGTGCCATTGCTTCAGTGTGTGCGTGTGTCTGTGCGCTTTCAAAAAAAGCTCTGGTGAAAAGGGCAGACAGAGAAAAAGAGAGATAAAAAGCATGATCTGAAGGCCAAACATAAATCTGATTAAACTAAACTTTCTGATAGGCTTCAATGATGAGAATACATCCAAATATTAATCATAACGGCCCCTCATTGAAACTACATCCCTGTACTAACCTTAATTGAGCGCCAAATGACAATATAATAATCGCTCTATTATTGCAGACCAACTTCAACCCCCCTAGACATCAAACAGGAAGTATCAAATTATTGTTCAGCTATATTACATTAGCCTCTTGCTCACTGGATCACCTCCATCTCTCTTCTTAATCATCCACCTCCATCTGACTCAGACATGTTGACCTCTCCATTTGCCTGACATTTTCTCCCAAGAGTCTCCTCAATATATATGTGTCTATAAATGTCTTTAAAGGAACAGGTCACCCAAAAATGAACCATATTTCATCCAATTTTTCAGTGTGTTTTTTTTTTTCTCTGTAAAACACGAAACACGCTGGCAGAATACATAAATCTAGACCTATCAGATTTATGCTAAACAAACTGTTCTGGTCATCAAAAGCTAGTTGTACTAGCCATGAAAAAATAGCTAAAGCACAACAACACCTGCCCTCAAACTTGAGCATATAAAACAATTGACAGGCAGAGAGTGATTCTGATTGGTTAAGAGAGTTGTGATGCTCTGCTTACTTGTTTTTGCGGTTTATGGAGACAAGCACTATCAGTCCACGTAAACCGGAAGTTTCTGCCAACTTTATTTCAGTATGGTGACGCTTTTTTAAATTAAAATCAAATATTGAGTAGAGGGCGGGGTTTTATTTTAAGCCCCTCCTCTCATCTCTCGTAGCAAACGAACAGTTGGAGGGGCGTGGTTAAGCAAATTCTGCCCAAGCCGTTAAACTGAGATCATCAGGGAAAAAGTGCCATTCCATAGATCAGATTTTTTTAAAAGCTAACCAAAACAAACTATTTGTTTCCCAGAGGATTAACTTGTACTAATTAATTACTGACCTTATGATTAATAATGTGCATTAACAAAATAAATATTGTCCAAGTTTTTTCATTTTGACTGTAAGACAGTTATTTCAGTGATTACTGTTACTTAACAGGGACATTTAATGTGTGGTATTAAACTAATAAATAAATAAAAATAACAATCACACACACACACTGGTTTTTGTGGTTTATGGGGAATCTCCAAATTTTTGTCCCTGTAATCTTAATAAAACTCTACACACACACACACACACACACATATATATATAATTCTACTTATCATACCTATTTATTACTTATTATATCTATTTATTATAAATTTAATGGGTGGTATTAAAAATAACACACACACTCTTAAAATATAAATCATGCAATTTATTTTTCACATTTTTTAATTAATATTAGTTATTTTACTTGACTTATGATCTTCAATTTGTTTTATTTTTATAATTTTACAGAACCTTGCCTTTAAAGTGTGCTAAAGTTTTTCAGGATTTTGAAGATCACAGACAATTTCAGACATGCATTATTATGTCAGCCACTCAAGTGAGAATTTAATTAATGAATTATCCTTTCATTTAAAATCTTGCATTGCTTTTTAACAGTTCATGCATTCTATGGAAAAGAACTCATCACCTTCTTTGAGCTGCAGGAAACCTGATCCAGAGCAATAGCTTCAAAGAAACGAAAGCTTTCACTGCCAAACTGTGCTCAAGGTCTCATCCTGTACTGAGAATGACACCAAAACTGTGACTTAAAGCAATATTTAGTCATTCGACTGCACACACACACACAGAAAACACTGACATTCTGCTATAGTCTGAATCTGTTCCGCTAAATGACTCACTTCAATGGTTCGGCCTCAGAATATCAACACACTGATAGACTTCTCTCGTTCTCATTCTCTCTCGCCTCTCACTTTCTAAACACAAAGCCGCTAAATGTTATCCTTTCAGAAGCACGCCAACCCCGACGAGTCTAATGAGAACATCGGTGCAAAAATTGGCATTCCATTTACGCAAAGGAATAATTAAAATCGCTGACAGAACAAGAGACATAAAGGCTATAACAAGAGACTGCAGCCAATCTGTGCAAATCAAGATCTCATTTCAAAGTCCAACATTTGCTCTGTTGGATTCACAGACAAGGACAGAGATCTGTCATTGTGTGGCATGAAATGAAAATATCAGACACTTTAAATCGTGGCAGCCACTTTGACGGACAGCCACAAAGCATCCGAAAGCCTGATGCTGCCGAGATCACCACCACTGAGAATTCAGCCGATTTCTTTCAGGTATTTCAAGCAGAAGCGACTGAAGCCACAGTATCCTATATCAGTTATCACCATTAGGACAGCGACTGAAGTCATTTCAGACACCTTGCTCACTTCCCTCAGACTGAGAATTAGGCAGTTCCAATCCTTTCATCTTACTCTGCATAAGCTTTTCCTTTCATATCACTCTATATCTGTTAATACAGATAAAATAAATGTGGAAAATAAATGTCAAATATTTTAATGAAATGTATCAAATTTAATATACCAGGCAAACACACACACACACACACACACACACATATATATATATACACACAGTACTGTGCAAAAGTCTTTGCCACTAGTATTTTCACCAACAAAAAATGGTTTTAAGTCAGTTATTTTTATCTTTTGCGATAGTGTGTCAGTTGGAAATATCAGTTTACATTTCCAAACATTATTTTTGTCATTAATTGTAATTATTGTATATATATATATATATATATAAAAAAAATACACACATGGCCAAAAATATTGGCACCCTTGGTAAATATGATAAAAGAAGGCTGTGAAAATGTATCTGTTAATCTATAATCTATAATCTATATTTATCATTTAATAATTATATTTAAAATGCTATTTATTTCTGTGATGTCAAAGCTGAATTTTAGCAACGTTACTCCAGTCTTCAATGTCCTTTACATGATCCTTCAGAAAGGTTTTTCTGTTTATATTTAAAATACATATATATATAAGACAAGTCAATCTACTGAGGGATGAGGGAAATCTAAAAACAACTGCTTTATGATGTGTTGTACATTGTGCAAGAAAATGTGTGCACTTTATTCAGCTCATGTAAAGACTAACATGTATGTTCTTTCAGCCTCATACATGCAAACCAATTCTCACAAGTAATTTCCATTTCATTTAACCAATTCTGCCTGGCCTTAAGGGCATTGGCGCCCGTCCGTCTGAACAATTTTCATTTAGGTCAATCAATGTTCAAAGAGGCAATTAAGGGAACAACAAGCCAGACTGAAACTGATACAGACAAGAAACAACACACAGCAGGAAGATACGGCTAATGCTGTTTTAGCATTTATTGCTACGATAAAACAAAAAGTTGCAGACCTGCTTAACCAACGCAGTGGAAATCGAAAGCATTCTGGCTGCGTCAGCTTAAGTGCCCCTGCAGATGTTAAGTGACAGAATGTGCTTGGAATGTAACCGGTGCCAGATTGATTCAGTGTAGCGCAAGTAAAGTTGACATCTGTCTGCTCGTATAAGTTTCTATGTTTTATGGCACTATACAAGGAAATAGAAAAGTTTTGCATTTTACCCTCCCTCTGATTTATATATAGGTACTAAATATAAGATGGTCAGGAGAATTGCAGGGTTCAGTTCCTAAATTTGAATCAAGACAGAAAACAGAACACCCAGTATCGAATAAATTAAAATAAATTCACATAACTTGTACTTTTGTGAGACACTGCAGGCGAATATGGTAAAAAATAACTAATAACGATCACTTAACTTACCCAGCAGATTGATTATTACAGATAATTGCAAACATTTTTTGCATTACAAGTTTTCTAAATGTTAAAATATGCACTAATGTGCATACATTTCTAGTAAAAAATTAAAATTAAACACTGGATGATGTCAATTTCAAAATTCTTTTTTTTTTACATATTAAGAGTCAAATGTCAAAAAAGGGATTTATTTTTGCTTAGAATGAACAGAAAACACTACATTTTGGCCATTTTTGGGGGATTAAAATGTTTATAAAATGTATATTATCAAGCAATTTATTTATGAACAAATGCCTCTGTAAAAACTTTCAAGACAGGATATAAACAACAACAATAATAATCATTATTTATTAATTTGTATTTTTTCATGTATTTTTTTTTATTATTTAATTTAGCTTTTACTTTGAATTACCCATAAACTGCTAAATATCTTGTGCAATTGTAATTATATGAAGTGCTGCTCTAAATTAACATATTCTGGTGTGCATTCATATATATTAATCAGTTTAATCAGTAAAAAATACATATTCATAAGCTTAATTAGTCAAAATTAAAGTGACACAAAACGGATGACTGTTTTGAATATCTTTGAATTACAATTTAGTAAATTTCTTTTCCTGTCACTCACAATTTATTCAATTCATATTCACTCTAAACAACCCAAAGAAAGCAAGTTCTCAAATTTTGAACATTTTAACCACAATTACTTAGAATACTAGATCGATATTGATCATTAATTTGCATCCTTTGTGTGAGTCAAGACAACAGAGAACAAGTTAAACACGATCCACTTACTTAAGTCAACACATTTAATCACTTATGAATAATCAGAGGCACATCAAGTCAAAAACCCTATTTGCATGAATGAATTTTTTTAAGTATGAATGTCAAACCCAACAGATTTTCCAGGACACGCTAATGAACCTCTCCTGCTGTTACAGCCTTGAGGACAGAAAGAGGAAAGGGTCCAGCCAGACGCAAATAGCACTCAAATATACAATGCCATCCAATTTAATCAGAGTTAAGGAAGCGGACAATCCATTATTTTGCTGAAAGACAAAAAAAATATCTCAATGCCAATATATGAAGTAATAGATGTAGCGGAGCTAAAATCACACCGCCAGCGTAAAGACTATTTCTCCCTAAAACCAAACTGGGCCTCGGCTTCCAGATAGATCTGTGTATGTGTGGAAGTCAATTGGAAGAAATCTTCATTTTCCTCACATCCCGTTCCCCCCCCCCCCTGACCTCCTCGATGGTCTGCAACGTGACCGCTGAGCTGCAAGCATATCAGGCTTTGGTGTTTAATGCCAGGCACATCTCAGTAACAAGAGGGAGCATCGGTTAAGTGCAAATGCCAGTGCCCAGTGATTGTGGCTGCAATTACAGGGTGGAGAGATCTGCTATTTATTCCTGTCATCTCCAAATGTTAAATCATGCAAATGCTGGGCACAGACCTACAGTGGAATAAGAAGAGATGTGTCCTTCGTACTGTATGTTTGCAGCGTACAAGGCTAATTGCAGCATCTCCGTTTCTTATTCTGTTTGCTTGACCCAGAACAACAATGAACACAGCGCTCAAATGAAAGCTCTTGGGCTGAGATTCTGCTAGCATTGATTGATTTTCAGCGAGAGGATTCAGATACCACTATAAAATAGCATTAACATCACCTGTACATTTATTGTAACCAGCAGCTGCTGTTGCCAGATTGAGTGTAAAAAAACAGTTATGTTCAATTAACTTTTTAACTGACTGATATAATATAAATACCTACATCAAACCCCACTAAATCTGCTAAAATGTACTGACAATCACCATAATGATTCTGCTGGTATACACATAATATACACTCCAATAATATGGCAATTATCAAAACAGAGCAGAAAACTTGGCAATATGATAAACAACATAAAATGTAATGCATAATATATTCAAATAATATAATGTGCATATAGGTGAAATAAGAAATGTTTCTTTTTATAAGAATGAGAAGAAACATTTAACTAAATACAAAAATCAAATATGATGCATCGCATGGATATATTTATTTGTTTTTCCACTGGAAATTTTGTGAATATTGTACTTTTTTAAATATATATTATCACTGTATATTAGAATGTATCATTCATACTTTTAGAAAGACATGATCTTTTTGAAAACATTTACAGTAATTAATAAGTATATAAATACATAAAATTACAAAGATGTAATAACATAACATAACATAACAATAATTTGGCATATGCTTTTATAAAAATAAAGTACACACTCACCTGTCTCAGCCACCTGAAGTTAATCAAGGCTCTCATCAAACACCACATTTAAGCTCACTTCAAACAACACTCTGGGTCTGAGCTCGTTGAACCGAAGGTGGACTAACTCCAATGCTTCTTGTGACCGTACTTACCTCTCACCTTACCTGTTTCCACACAGATGACTCCTTGAGCTCCCGTGTGCTCTCCAGCTTCAGTTTCCGGTCTTCACCTTCATTGTGGCAAGTGGTGTGTGGATGTGATCATCTGTCTGTTCCCCTCTGTCTAATATTCCTGAGAAGATCAGAAGAGACTTTAGTTTGATTATAGATATTCCCAGTCTTGGATGGATTTTCGTTTGCCCACCTTTGTTTGATTACTTATTGTTTAATAAACATTGTCAACTTGTATATATCTCCTGAGTCCCGTCTGCTTCGTAACAAGCCAGACTGGATATTAATGTATTTTTAGTTAAAATTATTATTTTTATTATTATTGTTGTTGTTTTACTATTTACTACCAAGTTCTTTTTCCATTAAAAACGCACACAAAAAATCCCACTTTTTCCAAAATATTAGATACTTAATATTTTCATATTTGTCTTTTAAAAAAAAATATATATATATATTTTATATACTTTCAGGATTAGTTATTTATAAATATAAACATATATAAATGTGATATAATATTACAAAGACAGAAATATATTTAATAGTTTATGTTTAACAAATGAAAAGGTTTTTAAAAACACTGGCTATACTGTATATGTCACACTCAGCTGGAGGTGCCAGCCCAGCTCTGGATGGCACGCCAGCGCTCTACGAACTCTGTGTGTGTTTGTCT
>JAUCMS010000028.1:15091507-15105748 GCA_032357445.1 Enteromius radiatus | reverse complement strand
ATATTACAAACTTTCCATTAAGATCCTAAAGAATCATATTAGCTTGTGGAAAATTGCTTTTGTATGACCCCTTTAATACATTTTTACATTACTCCAGACTCAAGTGTCACATGATTTTCAGAAATCATTCAAATATGATGATTTGGTGCATGGCAATAACATCAATATTTAACATTTATAACAGTATTTTATGCAAATGATGAAATGGACAACAGTTGTAATCCTCAACAACATGCTAAAGTACACAGCTATTTCCCAAATAAACAAACAGGCACAAAATATAGATTTGAGTTAAAATTATTTACATTTTCAGAAGAATGAGACAGATATGGATGGCCATTTCTGCATCGAAAATAAACCTTTTGTAGGATAAAAAAGTAATTATGAAATATATCAAGAAATAAAGTTAGGACCAACAAAGTCAAATTTGTTAGATATAAACTCAATATAATAACCACAATTATGAGAAATAAGGGAGCCCATTGTGGTATGCAATCAAATAGGGAGATATGAAGCCAAAATTATGAATAATAAAGAGGATATTAAGATCATATTAAGTCAGAATTATGAGAAAAGTTGCATCTTAAACAGCTAACTATGAAATTAGCAGCTACCTGAGACACGAGTCAATTATACAGTCATCATCATACAAAACATTTTGTTCAAAAACATGCCAAGAGAATATTTTAGACAGATGTTATATAGGCTAGACTATCAGTACACTCTGCATCTGTTTTGCATGCTTCAAGCTGAATAACCAAACCAGGATAAAATTGTCTTAAGTGGCCCAGAAATAAAACAGTGGGACAAAACATCTCACAGCAAAACTGATGCCAGGCATCTTAACAATGCTGATTCTGTCAGGAGTTCAGCAGAAGACGGCTGCCAACCACTCCACAGGGAATTTTAAAAGATTCCTTCACACATCAAATGACTGTCTAGCAATGCCAAAGTGTCTCTTTCATGCTGTTCCATATTCTCTTTCACAAACATATGTTTCCTTTTCACCACCGTTTTAGACATAACCATGCTGTTTTTTTATTATTTAAATTAAGGCACTTATAGGAAGGGTAGGCATGAAATATAACAATAATAAGTAACAGAACTGCAGATTTTTGGATCACTGGCTTAGCTTCTCCACATATTCAACAAGGACTTTCATGATAGAAATATTAAAGGTATGTGCTAGGCTCACCAAGTACTCGATTATTCTTGTTAAGTATTAAGTATTCTTGTTGATCTTGGAACTACATTGCAATCAGATTTGAGGGATACTTTTTCAGGAAATATCTGCTTTAGGCTTATGATCAGGGTTAGGTGCTTCCACACTCTTGTTAATCAGCTATCATTTTCCACTGATTTTAGGAATACATTTTGTGTAGGGGTAGATTTAGGGGTAGGGGATTGGGATAAGTCTATATTTTTGGACAATAATGTCGATCCAGGATGTCTAACTTGGCAGAATCACAGCGACCAGTGTGACAGATCACCTCAGTTCAAACAGTAATTGTGTTAATAAATAGAGTGAGAGAACATGATAACATTTCTCTTTAATGCTAGTGAGTGAAGTGACTTGTGGCCAGGTATGGTGACCCATACTTGGAATTTGTGCTCTGCATTTAACCCAATTTAAGTGAACAACCACACACACACACACACACACACACCCAGAGCAGTGGGCGAGTCAAGTCATTCGTTGTCCACATCTCATTAGCTCACTTGAGAAATGGCATTTCACTAAATATTAGCATAGGCTATTCATTACATTACTTAATCTGTTTGTGATGCCTTAATTAATGTATGTCCAACAACTTTTGTGATTTTAGATTTAGAAGTTGATAGTAAAACCGCCTTTTGTGAAATTTACGTTTACATACAATTCAAGTGTTATATAAAAAATAAAAAAGCAATTTATTTTTACATTTCAATCACATGTTGGATGTAAAACTCTGGGTTGTTGTTCAGGTGAACTGAGTGTTTTCAGCATGTTGCTATGCAGTTGCTAGGTGGTATTCTGTTCCTGCAAATGGCTTGGGCTCTGCAATGTAAATCTTTGGGATTTTGTGTACTATTTATTGTAAATCCAATCGAAAAAGTAATAGCACACCTCTCTTCAACGAGTATTGACGTTCAAAATTGCGGCGGTGTGAGCCAGACAGGACAGGAAATCACTTCAAATGTGCGAATTACGAAAGCAATGAGGAACAATACATTTCAAGGTTGCTGGCAGGCACAGCTTTCTTTGTCTGTGTTTGACGGTGTGCCTTCTTTCAAATAACTTTCCACCTGAGCTGTCAACAGCCCCAGAGGTGAAAACAGAAGCATGTCATTGCAAACAATAAGGTGAACTTGCCATTTGTCAGATAATGGTTCTAGGGGGTGGGCTTGTGTAATTTGCACATTAAATATTTAATTGATCTTCTGTTTTATTAATGTTAACTCCTGTTTAGCTGCAGGCCTTTCTGCTTTAAACTGTATTGGCACTCTTAGTTGAATTTACCGTCTGTTCATTAATGGACAGAAGTTATTAAAGTATTTAATCAAACTACACACACAAAACCAAACATACCTTTTTTATTTATCATATTATCATACTCAAGAGGCATTGCTCTGAGACAATCACACAAAAAACACATGACCATTTATTAAGCGGTTGTCAGAAAAAAACTGAATTATTGCTGAGTTACATACTACACAAAAAGTCACATTCACTCTAAGTACCTAAGGCTGAATTGCATGTGGATAAAAGGCACACCTGTGCATTTCTGTGATAAAACATTATCACAAATTGAAGCTGCGTGACACATTAGGAGAAATGCTTTGCAAAGCATCTGTGTGTGAAACAAATGGCTCTCAAGCACCCATTAAAGGTCTGGTTCTCTGAGTAATAGTATACTTTGAATTTTTTTGCCCTTTGAAAGTCAATGACAATGCAGATGGTCAAAGCCATTTCCAATCTGCTGCTTGGCTCAAATGCAAAATATAAGTTGTAAATTTGCCATTGAAGCCACTTTAGTATAATGGTGTAAAATGTTCAGTGCAAAATGGTTTTAGTGCAGCCTGATCTAATGGCACTTCATCTCAGCCTAGTCAGAATACCTGGAAACGGGTGAAAATATACTATTTTAAGAAGCTGAGTCTACCCCTAGTCATTTTTGATAGGCGCTGGGGTAACATGACTGAAGGTCAGAGTAACCTTTCCTAATGCAAGAGTGAGTTATGGTGAAATACCAGTAGCAATTGACAATTTCACAGCTCAAGATTTCAAACTTTGACGAAAATATATAATATTCCTCATCCAAGTTCAATTTCACCACAGACAAAAACATAAAATAAACACCATTTAATTCATGCGCCACATGGGCGCAGTCAAATTCTACAATCATTGGCTGCAATTAACTGATAATACTAGTAAAGATAATTATTCAGTGACTCATTTTCCACTAAAAAAAACGAAAGAAAATGCCAAGCCAATGGATTACAAAATGTTTTCACTCTTATTACCTTTCACAGTTTTATTTCTCAAGTCAGTGTATCTTCTTTGAAGGGCATGTAGATTATAAATGTGTACAGTGAAATTATACTAATAATGATTTTTTAAAAAAAAAAATATATATATATATATATAGTACATCCCCAAACATTTGGATGTACTCTTCTTGATTTCCATTCAAGTAAAGCACGTTGTTCATGTGTTATATGCATATCACAAAGCCCTAAACCTTCAATAAAAGCAGACAAAATAAAGTTGTGTAAGTCATGTTTTCCCAATGAGACCCTCAGCTGCAGTGCGCCCACCAAATATAACATCATTAACAGAGACACCATCGTAGGAAGCTCCCGCCAGTGTAAGGGGCAGATTGTGGTTGCTGATGTATTGCCTCATCCTTTCTGAAAATAAGAAACAGTACACACAACTGTCCCTCATTTACATGCCTCGGGGAAAGGATAGTGGAATGAGTTTGGGTGATTAATAAACTCACCAAGTCGTTTCCAGTGTCCTAAATGATACTGCGGAATGCAGTTCTGAAAAGAGAATCACATAGATAAAAGCTATTTAATAACAGGAATGACAGAGCAGAGAAAAACACAAAAGAAATGACATTCATTAATCAAAAAAAGAAAAAAAAAAAGCTTTCAGATATGAGATTCCAGATAAAGTAGCAGCCCGAATATCTCTTCTCTTTGTGAGAGTGTATAAGGGTAATTAAACTGTTCAAAAGACAATGAGACAATGTAGCATGAAAAAATGTAAGAGTGTGTGTGTGTGTGTGTGGGAGCACTAAGGTGGAGATTTTCTTCTTGCTCTATGACCATATAATTAAGAACAAGTCAGTCAGAAACGAAGTAGAGCAGCTAGTTGCTCTTCTCGCGCTCCCCCCACCAATGCCAGTCTGTCATCTTTGGCCTGAAACGAGTGACCCTTCCGGAGACTTGTTCCTCGCTTCTGTTCTGCTCACTGAACTCCCAGAACCATGGAGATGGAGCGCAGGGGTAATGTTTAAAGAAATGGACCATCTGCCCTGATTTATGCTCCAACAAAACTCCAGAGAGACGACTGAGGGCATCTGGTGGCTATGAGCTCCATAAAGCTGATGCTATGCATGGCTGACTCCAGCCAGAGCTTGGATAGTTAAGATTTTTTGGCCGTTCTTTTGCAGCATTTGAATTGTTCTCTAAAGTTCAACTAAAAATAATTAATAGCAATAACCTATTTAAGGGTATATTTACAGATTACTTATACATACATTTTTATCAAATTTTTCTCTTTTTCTAATATACAGTTTATGAAGATTTAAGACCCTAGAAAAGATATTTAAAATTCACATAATTATTGACATATCGCTTTATATACTGATATACTTGACATTAATTGATATATTACTTATGCACAATGCACATTTCTTAAGATTAAGTCTGGAATATGTTTTAATGTCATTATTGATGAGGATTGTACCATTTTTGAATAATACCAGATATTTACAGTGTAGCCTACCTGAAGTATACTGACAGTAGTTCCACTTCAGCATAAACAAATAAACTTCATTATATCTTTAACATTTTAATGTTTTATACTTGCATATATTTTACAATAACAATAAGCTACTCAAGGCCATGTTTACAGGCAATTTAGGGCATTAGGCACTCCGGTTTGCACAGAATGCCCCTCAACTGTTGTTAAATAACTGCAATGCATTTAAACACACAGTCGCACCTTGTGTAAAGCGATGCAGCTCCATACAGGATGAGCTTTTACGCCCAGGTGAGAGGTCACAGCCTGGGTGGCTCGATCCAACAGCGTCTGCTTCGTCACTGCATCAGGATGACCAAATGTCTGCTCAAACCACGCTCCCCCCATCATCACCTTCATTCAAACACACACACACATACACACAAACTGCTGGTAATTATACTAGAAAATAACACCATTGACAGAAATAACAGCTGGAATCATCCACGGGACTGATTCCCCAGCTGGAGGGAGCTGCATTTTGTTATTCAGCTTGCTAACACAGCTCAAAGCATATTTCAGCTCCTCTAATGGCACTCTGAATCTAGAAGTTTCTGGCCTCTCAACTATATGGATGTTTTCAAGCAGGGGAAAAACAACATGTTCTAAGCAAAGGACATCTAACTATTGAATGAATAATGATTTAAGTGGGGGAGATATGAATAATGCAATGGGAATTTTTGTTGTTGTGAGGACCACAGAGTACTGAAGGCTATTTTTATTACTGCATGTAATATGTTCCTGATAGGGGAAGGGAGAGGAATTCATGTCAGACTCACAGATTGCTGATGAGGCTATTGGTTTAGAGACCATTGAAAGCATCAGGTTCATTTCCTAAACCACTATGTTTTTTAATCTTGTTTCTTTAGGTCATTCTTTATTTTTAAAAGCTAGATTTCCTTTTTAGGCCACACCTAGATGTTTTAACTTTATTTTATAATAAATAATACAATATTTAATAATAAAACATTTCACATTAATAATCACCCTTAAAAATCTTATTTTCAATACATTGTATATATGAACTTTATGCTACTGTTCAAAAGTTTGGGGTTGGTAAGATTAAAAAACAAAAAACAAAAAAAAAGTCTCATGCTCACCATGATTGTATATATATATATATATATATATATAATTATAATTAGCTTTGTTGAAAACATTTGTGCTGCTTGACTTTGTATTTACAATCTTAAAAATAAAGGTGCTTAACAATGTCGTAAAAAAGACCCTTTAGAACATCTGAATAATTTTGTTTCACAAAAAATTTGTTATGGCAAAAGAACGGCATTGGGGGGGGGGTTATGGGGGTTAAAGAAAGTTATGGTTCTTTAAAGCATCTTTGACTGAAAGGTTCTGTATGGAACCAAAAATGGTTCTCTATGGCATTGTTGGAAGAACATTTTAAACACCTTTATTTTTAAGAGTGTACATACTGTTCTGTAACAATGTAAAAGTATTTTCTATCACTTTTGGCAAATTTAAGGTGTCTTTCCATAATAAAGCTATTCATTTCTTACAAAACCAGCAACAACAACAACAACTACTGAATGTAGAATGTAAAAAAAAGCTTTAGTTTCACCGTCAGTCTAGTGGTCACTCCTCCACTCCGATTGTGTTGTGGAAAGGGAACAGAGTCGTACACAACCCCCAACAGACCAGGATCTTCAGAGGAAGGCACCAAATGTCCAAAGCCCTGAAATATTTAGAGCATGTGCTCATATACAAACACTCAATATTAAAAATGGCTATATATACATAAAGTGCTTGATGTATGTACAGTTAGGTAAGATCTTTTACTTGACTTGTGTGGGGGGTCTACATTATTTTTTTGTTTTATGTATTTAAAGTCATTGAGTGAAGTCTTACAGAAGCAGGAAGGATGAAACCTTCATATTCCAGATTCACCACAGCAACATTTACTGAGGCGATGGATCGCAGCTGGTCCGACAGAGGTTGAGCAGCAGGGGGCAGCACAGAGGCCAATTCTAATTAAAATAGATACTGAAGATATTACTGTAAAAATCCTCTTTGTATTAATATGCATGTTGTCTGGGTAGAGAGCAGTATGTAAATCTACAACACCACAGAAAGAGTGATCGCATTTAGCTTCAGTTGTGTACTCACAATGTGAATTAAAAGTGAGAAAATGCACAGTAAATGTAAATGCATTTGTAATAGACTTTTCAGCTTGCATCAATCATTAACAAACTCACTAAATGAGATTTAAATTAAAGGAAAAACTGTTTTGCATAAGATTAGGAAACATTGAAGTACATCACTGTAAAATCAGGGAATTTACCTGATGCAGGTATTGCAGAAATCACATGATCAGCTTTCAAAGAGATGCCATCATCTAGTTTGATCTAAAAAAATAAATAAGTACATAATATTTATTTATTATGAATTATATTAACGTAAATATAGACTTAAATATTTTCAAAATATCTACTACTGTGCTGTAGTGCTTATTATTTCCCTAAATAATAAAAACCATCATGTAAAAACTGCATTTTGTGTTTACTTGTGTTATCTTTGACTAATAGTTAAATGTGTTTGATGGTCAGAAGCATTTAAGTGTGACAAACATGCAAAAGAATAAGAAATACATGCATCATAACTGATGGACTAAGTGACATTCTGTAAACCTGTGACATTCTGAATGTCAAAATATGTTCTGTCTTCCTGCTGGGCCATCATCTCACCTCCCAGCCTCCACCATTCCTATTCAGACTCTTCACTTTGGCATGATGATGCAGCTCCACCCGTTCTCGTCTCTTCAGCATGTCCTCTAAGGCCTCTGGGAATGCCTGCATGCCTCTTTTAAGAGACCACTGAGTCCAGGATTTAGATGCTCTCTTTGCCAAGTCAGAAGGGACTACTTTAGGACCACCTCCTTATATAATATAAACACAAACAAACAAACATTAATCAGTAACACTTTCTTAATCTGATCAATTATGCATCGTAAAAGAAATTTCAATGTCTTTATAATAAACACCAAAATACCTCTAAAACTATCCATAGGTACATGCAACCATGGCTAAAATACATTAATGCATAATTAATACATTATAAAAGCATTAAATACATAATTACCTAATTATGGTTACACCTTTAAAATTCACTAATTATATTACGTTTTGAAATAAAAAAAACATACTAGGATTCAAAATCACCTTAATAACAGAAGCAAATATAACTTCAACGTCAAATTGTATTATATTAAAGGAATAATTCACCCAAAAATGAAAATTCTGTCATAATTTACTCACCCTCAAGTAAAACCGTTTGAAACCAGGCTGTTTTGGGTCACCATTAACTTCCATAGAAGGAAAAAAATACTATGCAAGTCAAAGAAATTCATACAGGTTTGAGTAAATGAGTAAATGATGACAGAATTTTCATTTTTGGTGAACTATTCCTTGAACACATTGCATGGTGGCATAGTTGAAAAGAAAGCAAGTACAAAACAGATTAGGTGAACACCTGTGCCCTCACCTGAACCCATCAGCATGCCCAGCACAATGGAGCCCCGAGACCGCTCTGCTTCATAAAGAGGTGGAAAGCAGGACCGCACACTCAACTGTCTGCTGTCTCCAGCAAAAACTCCTCTACACAGACTGTCTATAGCTATATCAGCCAGCTGCACGGAGAGAGACAATAAGGTGGCCTGAATCTCTCCGAATCTCTCCTGTCGCTACAAATCTGAGACTGATTTGTCATGGCAGCAAAGCACGTCTTACAGGACAAAAACAGCATGCATTGTTTAACAGGTCATTGAGTCTCCATGCTCGTTCTCACCTCAGAACCCAGTCGTCTGGACACAAACGCATGCACAGATTCATCCTCCTCTGTGCCTTTCCTGATCCATGTCTCCTTCAGAATGCTCTGAATTATGGGTCGAGAGAAAGGAGGGATGGTGCGTATAACCCCACTAGAGAAAAGGAAAACAAGATCAGAAATATTTATGACTTTACTGCACACAGAGTGGGGTTTCTTCTCACCCGGGTCCTGATGGCATCTTGTACAGCTGTCCATTCACATACAAGAAGCGGTTCTTAGAAGCCACATGATCTTTTGCAACAGGCAGGATTTCTGACTCAAGACCCAACTCAGAGACCTGCGCAAGAAAACAATAACTGGAATAGCCCTTCTTCATAAACATGAGCATTAATCTTAAAGAGCATGAGAAAAGGTGCATTTTAAATACAGCGTTTTCTTTCTTCTGAAACGCAGTTTGCACACTTCCTCCAGGTACTTCAGGTAAATCAGAGAAAATTATGCATATGCAAGTAAAACTGAATAATATTAAGAATAAACAAAGGCTGTTAAATCACTGTTTTTAGGTACTGTAATCTACAGTTATATTACTATTTTAATCTGAAATTATTTTTAGCAAGGACACATTGGTCAAATGTGACAGTAAAGAGATTTATAATGTTACAAAAGATTACCATTTCAAATTAATAATACAATTCTTTTAACCTTTCTGTTTATTAAAGGTTTTGAAAAAATAACCATTATGGTTAATAATAATACAAAATGTTTCTTGTGCAGAAAATCAGATTAGAATTATATCATAAATAATGGCTTTGCCATCACAGGAATAAGTGACATTTTTAAATATATTCAAATAGAAATCAGTTTAAATTGTAATAACATTTCATAATATAACACTTCATAGCACAAAAATAAAAATAATAAAAAGGGGGTGTAATATTGTTGGCTTTTACTATACTTTGTGATGTTCTACATTTATTAGGAAAAAAGCATCTGCTAAATCTGTGGTTCCCAATTCTGGGGACCCCCTCCTCTGCACATTTTGCATGTCTCCCTTATTTAACACACCTGAATGAAATCATCAGATCGTTAGGAGAGAGATCCATGAACTGAACTAATGATCTGAAAATGTCATTCCGGTGTGTTAAATAAAAGAGACATGCAAAATGTGCAGAGCAGGGGGTCCCCAGAATTGGAATTGGGAACCACTGTGCTAAATAACTATAATGTATGGCCGCCCCCTTGTGGCCATGCCAAGGATCAACAATGGCCAAAATTTCAAAACTGTAAGATATTAATAGATTTGTATAAAAAATATATAAATCCATTATAATTCTTGTATAAAGATGACTGAAAATGTATGTCAATATTAAATTAATATATATATATATATATATATATATATATATATATATATTAAATGTTAATATATTTTATTAATGAAAACAATACTTGATTATGTTTATTATAATAAAAACTTAAATATTACTGAACATACTCCTGTTGACTCTCTATTTTCTAAAAGCAATGAGCCATGAGAGTAACAGGATTTTTATTTAGATTTTTTGGTTACAACCCAAAGTTGGTCGTAACTGATTTCTAAACCAATTATAGAGTAATATCAGATATTACATGAATGTGATCATCTGACTTTAAATTCTAAAATTCACATAGATTTCTCCATGGCCATGCACATAAAAACACATATGCATACCATATTCAAAGTGTTCCAGCCGGCAGCACCTGCAGGTCGCACCCCTCGTGGTCCCTGTTCAAACACGGCCCCATCATCTCTCCGTATGGACCTCAACCAACCCCCACATCTCCCAGACTTCTCCAGCAGCACGATCTACATCAGCAGAGGTGGAGTGCGGTGTACAGTGTTAGAGGACATTTGTAATTATTTTGACTTAAAATGTGACATTAAAAACTGGCAACAGCTTCAGCAGCAATGACCTTCATTGCTTCATCAATGATTACAAGGTGTCTAGATCCCAAGGCATCAAAGCAGCTCTGAACCATGAGAAATGCAGCAGGGAAAATGCATTTGCTTTTTGGGAAAGTTGAGTCTGTGATGGTAAATTGATGGTTTTCAATTTTGACCTCAAAATTATTATGCTTATGTGCCAATGAAAATATGAAAATGTTAAGAAGTTCAACTAAATGTTCCACATTAATTCATTATGCAACAATGGGTGCTTGGTATGAGAAGATCCTGATCTAAAGAATAAAAACACTAGACACCTTTTGTCATAACATTTATATCTGCCCTATTGTTTACTTTTTTTTTTTTTTAATGCTTTCATTCTGCAAGAATCGGTGACAGAGAAAACATTGATATTGTAACAAAATATTATAATTTTTTAATGATTCTGTCTAAAAATAAATACTTATTACAGTATTAAATTATATTTTAAAACACATTAATATAGAAAACATTTAAAATTGGAATAATATTTCACAATATTAATGTTCTGGTGTATTTTCTAATAAATAGTAGACATCTTTCAAAAACAATAATCTTACCGATAACAGTCTTTTAAATGGTAGCATAAATGCATATTGACAAAAGATTTTATGGAAATTGAAGTGGATACTGTACCTTGGAGACATTAGGACTCTTGCTCAGATGATGACAGGCCGACAGACCCCCAATCCCCCCACCAAGCACTGCTACGACCTTCTGCATTCAGCCCCAAACACACCTGCAACAAGACTGACCAAAGTCTAAAACGACAAAGATCGATCGGCAAGTTGATGAGTAAATAATACAATAAGCATTCTTATACTAAAGCTACTAATAAAGCACATAACCTGTCCTTTCTTGATCCAAAAAAAGAAGAAAACATTAAAGCTGAGCCACATTCAGACATATGGTCATACTGGATATAGAATGCATCTCTGACAGTTAACTATTCTATTCTAAGATAATAATTAGGAAGGGTTTTCGACAATGGCATGGGGCCCTATGGGCTCAGAAGGACAGGGTGGTGGCCCCTGATAAGGTGACTCTGCCATCATTTATCATTTTTAAACAAAAGAGGGAAGAAAAACTGGAAATTATCTGCTAACTGAACAGAGTTAAATCTTAAAATATAAATAATAAATATATAGTATTAAACATCCAGAGTAACAAAAAGTAGTCTTACAGCACTTGATGGTAACATCAGTCTAATTATAAAACAGAAACACGAAGAAGAAAAACAACCCACATACTCCTGGTAATTACTCATTAAGTAAACGACATATTAAAAATGAATGACAATGTTTCCAGACTTTCTACCATAACGTAGCGTTACTTCACTTTCCTTTGCAGACATAGAGTATAAACAGAAAGACAAAAATGGGGAAATGTTTCCCAAAAACCCAGAACGTCTGAAAACTCCAGAAATATAAATTACAATCATAATAACTCAGTAAAATAATGTTACCTGCATATAATTGTTTAATTTGGACAGCGCTGCTTCTGCTGTTACTTAGTTACACAAGAGTCTTGCGTAAGTAATGAAGCGAGCAGCGACAGTCAAAAGAGAACGAGCGATTCAAAATAAAAGTCCCATCCCGTCTGTTTGTAGTTATTCCGCATGTAATGAAATACTCAACCACTAGATGACAGGACAGACAATGCCATTTTCCTAGGATAATAACCGTCGCCTTTTACAAAATCGTTATCTTTTCCCGTCCAAATGACTGCTATAGATGTGTCACATCTTTATTATTTCTAAACACAAAACGCATATAGAATGTATATTTACATTTGACATATATGCATTTGAAGTCTTATATAACAAATATACGTCGTTTTAATTATTGCACCTTTTCTATAATATTTTCATAAAAATATACACATCTTTGCTGCTTTTTTGCTTATTTATTACTGTTCTTATATTCCAATTTATTTTATTGTTGACAAGTACGGCTGTTGACAAATACACTTTTGCATCATTTTGGACTGTGATAACTTAATAACTAGTCGCCAACTAGTTACATTAATTGTAAAAAATATTAATGTTTTTCTGTGATAGGAAATACAAATATGTAAAAAGAGAATATATGAGAAACAAAACTCTGACACAGAGTGTGTGTGTGTGTGTGTGTGTATTAGGTTTCACTAGCAGGCCATAGTGTCTTTATGTCACTGAGAAGCTAATGGACCGTGCTAATTTAATCCCATGTGACACAAAGAGGCCTGGAGCTCCCTGCGGTTCAAGAGACGGCCCTGTTGCTTTTGGTATAGCGGAGGCCCCTCTGACCACACGTCGTTGTTCACACTCACACATACCTCAGTTCTGGGGTTGTAGGGGTACTTACCATAAGAAAGAGCTTGAACTGTGTAAGAACTTCATAGATGCTGTTAGCCAAAACACATCCCTTGATATTTTATTAGCATGTGGAAAGTAGCTTGGTAAATGAAGTCCTCATGAGTGGACCTGCTTTGAATTTTAATTCAGTCATGTAAAGCTCTTTTAAATTTCATAAACAAATTTGTCACAGATTGTCTTCTGTGTTTCCTTTCAGGCTTTTAGTATGCCACTCATTTTGCAGTGGACCATGTGCTAGCGTTCATTCGTTAACTCAACCTGTGCGTGTGTGCAAAAACAAGAGGTGATTTGTTTAAAAGTCTGATTTATTGTTTGCAGAAAAAAGGTTATTCTAAACAATCTGCTGGTGATAAATTCCCAAGAGATGTTAATTCTTCTTAGCTCAGCGACCATCTTATTTGGAGAAACATTCGCTGTGCATTGCATGCATTATGGTACAGGGCTTTTAATTAGTGCTAAGAGAATGGCTTCTCCAAGGAATACCTTACATTCAGCTGATACCACATTTCTGAGCACCATTTTATTTAGATAGTATAAAAGACTCCATTTTTGTGTTGATCAAGCACCATGAGTACAACTGAAGCATGACTCTTTACGCTGGTCATAGTCTTTGCTCAGAGTGCATGGTATGTCCCTGCGAGGTCCTCGTGTGGATGATTGCAGGCAGGGAGCGTGTGCTGATGGGCCTGTAGAAAGGAGACTCGTACACACAGTATTTACTGTCCTCCCATCTCACCCTGTGCTTTACCCTGCTGTGCGCTGGTGATTTGGCCACTTTATAGAGGAACACGTCATAGTGGACTAACGGGTTGGACTTGGGTAGGATTTTGGCATTTTTGGGAAGGCGAAGCTCCATGTCAATTGTCAATCGTCCCTGAAAAGAAAACACATGCAAAGACAAGTGCACAAAGCAAATTTCCATTGGTACACAATATAAGCAATACGTGACCATCATTCCTCCAATCAAATTAGTGTCTTGTTTATAGGTGACTCTCATGAAAAAAAAAAACCTATATAGGATAAATGATAGAAATTTGAGGATATATTTTGCCTTTACAAAATTCTATTAAAAAAAGAAAAATATTTTCTGCTGCTGTGACATTTTGACAATTGCAGTGGTATATATAT
>JAUCMS010000028.1:15068173-15091452 GCA_032357445.1 Enteromius radiatus | reverse complement strand
ACTCAACACACAGCCATTAATGTCTGAACTGCTGGCTACAAAAGTGAGGGGTGTACTCACTTTTGTGAGATACTGTATATATATACAGTACACACACAGATATTTATCACATTTCAATATATATAATCGTATGTCTATATATATATGGATTATATATACATTTATTTTACATGAAATATTTGATATATTTTCATGGCAATTCTCATTAAATGCAGTAATTTTAATCCTAAGTAATACATAAATAAATTACACTGCTGCAATAAAAATGTTTTAAAGGACTCAAAATAAAATAAAATAAAAACAGTTGTCTGGATGCATTACAATAATGAGAACTGCCATAAAAAAGTATTATTGTATATATTTAGATTTTAGGGCAAAATGTGACCTATAGTCGTGTTTCTGTGAGAGTTACTCTCCTGCAACTGCACCTGCTACTTCAGACCTCACGTGCTGTTCAACATCAAAAGGACGTGCCAAACTCAGCAGGACAAATCGCACTTGGGGAAAAGGGGGGTGTGGGAGTATTTTTAGCTTTTGGGACATAATCTATCAGGCCCATTTCCATTATAAAGGCTTCTCAGCCCACATTCCAAAGGCCTCATTAATAATCTTAAGCATTCCTTATTAGTTCAGCGTGTTCTGATGAACCCACACAATCTCCTAAACCAATGCGCTGAGTGTGTGTGTGTGTGTGTGTGTGTCCTGGTATTTCTAATGGCCAATGGCTGAACTCTGTCTGAGATCTGTATGTCATCGTTCCACCGTCTCTGTAGCCAATGGGGAAGCAGGGATGCTGCATCCATGTACCCATGTTAGTGGAGGCGGATGTTGCCACACCTCAGTATGACATGTTCTCTCTCATACAGCACTTGACGCAGAGGGTAAAATACATACTAAGTTAAATATGTGCTAGCTGGAAAACTATTTTCTGTCACATTTACGTCAAGTGTTCTGGGTGTAAAGAAGCATGGAGAATTGAAAGTAATTTTGGAAAAACAGCATATGATGTAGTGCACTTCTGATTCTACATTACAGTCTTGTTTAGTGGCCCCAAAAACATTTGGACAGTTAGGTCTTATTTTAACGTATAAATGTATACGTTTTGCATTAGATATAACCAAACACAGCATTTCTGACCTTTCGCCAGATCTAACTTAACTATCTGTGCATTAGTTCTTAAACAGCTGGTATTTCTTATTTTTATTTTACATATGAAGTCAGTCACCCTCAGGTGTAATTCATTGCATGACTTATGTGCATGATAAAACTAATGCATGATAACCCAAAACATGAAAAAATTATAAATATACAAATACATAATATGTGTTTATATTTAATTCAATATAATGTAAATGACACAAAACATGCATATATATATATATATATATATATATATATATGGCAAAAGTTTTAGCACACACACACACACAAATATAAACAGTATATGCACATCCAAATATTTTTGAGGCTACTTGTATGTAAATGAGAGTCTGTAAAAGAGCATTTTTTCAAGTAAAAGCAGAATCTTCTTTGCATTTCGCTGTACGCTGTTCTGCTTGAGTGACAGAAAATGAAAGCAAAGAAAGACCAGTCTCTCCTCAATCTAGCAATGACCCATACTATCAGAATGTGTTTCTATGACGATTACACCCCCAGAATTGCATTTGCATGATGATCAACATGGCAGAAAAAGGAAAGGGAGGGAGAGAAAGCAGTGAAAAATGAGAGAGAAGAAAGGAAGAATGCTAGAGAGAGAGATGGTTTTGGTTCAACAAAAACTTGAGACAGGAGCGCCTGGGGACATAACGGTGTCCTTTTTCACAGTGTCAGAGACTGAGAACCACCTCAGGGCACTTAGGATTTTTATTTTTAGTGTGTAGCACATGTTGTGATCTCTCCCTTGTTTTTGATACTTGTGTATATGCCGTTGTCATGGCAGCAGGTGGGAATTAGATTAGGAAAAAGGCTGTAATAAGCAGAGCTGCAACTAACTCAGATTTGGCCAAAACTAAGCAAAGTGCTCTCGAGCACTGAAGTAGAAACAAGTTTCACATACTGAGCTTCACAGACAATACAACCACAGACTCACGTGATCATGAGGGTCTGTATGTTCCCGGTTCTGATTTCATAGGCATCTGTAGTGCACTGAAAAGGCACTTATGTCACTCTGTGTGTATATGAGAGGATGAAGTGCTCCCTATTATTCATTATAATACAGATTCACACAAAGAGTCCAACCAGAGGCCCTTGATGTACTGAAAACACGGGGTTGAAAAAGAGGAAAATAAAATAAAATTCTTTAATATTATATTAAAAACAAATAAAAAGAATGGCTGATTTGCACTGCTAAATGATAAAATTGTCTCAGCGGTGTGTCTGCGCCCTATTTGCTGGCGGTCTCAAGTGAACTTGTTCTCTATTAGTGTGGTTGGGGGAAGGAGTCTTTGCTCTGGGGCTGAAACAAACCTCATCATCAAAAACTCATAAAAGGAAACCACAATAAAGAACCTGTGATTCATTTATAAGAGAAAGGAATCTTGGAGTGTCTCTGCACTGACTGCAGAGAGACTCTTATGAGGGATATCGTTCAGGGCCCATAGCCCATTCAACAAAACAGACATTTATTTATTTTTTTTTTCAAATCTCAGATTTTGGCTTTTTAAATGAGGAAACAGGGCGGGATAGATATTTAAAGTGCGTATATTATTTTTAACTAACGCAGTGTGTAACACTAGCACTAAAAACATCCTACAAAGTTCTCTTTCTGAAAGTGCTCTGATTATGACGTTATTGTCTCTCAAAAGAAAGAGTTGACTCTGAATCATTAGAAACGAATCGTTTTTAAATCGAGCCCTAAGTACTGATCTATAATAGATCAGTGGCCCTAAAGGCTGGTTTATACTTCTGCGTCGGACCTACGCCGCGACGCGCCTGTTTTAATTAAAACATTATTTAAATTTAAATACATAATTTGTTTATTGCTTTGTTTTATTTAATATAATAAGGTTCAACACTGAAATATATTAAAGTGCTCATAAAAACAGACATAACTCAAGTACATACGGGTAGCGAGGGGTTCTGGCAGACCGGCGTTTGCGGTCCGCGTAGAACTGAGGCGCTGTTACATTTTTGGAGAGGTGCACGTCATGTATGCTCTGCGTATGCTACGGGTTTGACGCAGAAGTATAAACTGTCTTAAGCCGTTTCGTGTTGACATCAAGATGAAAGATTAGCATAGCGGCCACCCACTTGTTGATCTTTTCGCGTTGGTCTTGAATGAAAAACCAAATTCATTCTTTGGGTTCTTCTTTCATTCAAAATAGGGGCACTTTAATTTTAGAACAAATTCTTATATTTAGCCTAGATACAAAGTTCCCACACTGTTTTTGCAACAATTTTCAACAATATTGAGAATTTGACATCCAGATGAAAAAAAAAAGTGTATTCCAGACTTGATATTAACTGAAAAGCTAGAACTTTTCACACTGCGCTTAACCCAGTGTTATCATCATTCTATACTTGTTATTTAACCCCGGATAAAGGTAGTTTGCATCCTAGCTTATCCATGGAAAAATTATATAAATATGGAAATATGCACATTAAAAACAGGTCTGAGAGTATGAAACATCAGATTATGAATAGGCTGCCTAAATTATTAAACCTGTGTAAATAATACACAGTGTGAAGTGTGAAGCAAGACCAACCAGGATTTCTACCAATGAGCAGGTTTACTATTTCAAGATTTTCTTGATTGTAGTGAAAACAACTGAGGAATTTTTTTCCCCTGACAATATATGCATAAGTTATTAGGCTATAAACCAGGATTATAAGCAATATAGTTTAGGAGAGAGTGAGAGAAATGTCTAATACAAACGGTCTGCGTCTTAGCTTATACGTAACACCTCAGAAAGTGATGCATTTCATTTTAAATTCATATTTGTTAGAAAGATGTGTGTAGTATTTTGGTTCACCCACCTTATGACAGGCTTGCCAGTTTCTGTAAAACATTGTCAGCGTGCAGGTCTAAAGTGAGGCAGACCTTTATGGGACAGGTATCAAAAGCCATGCGCAACTCCAAGCAAAGCAAGAGAAAGTAAGCGCAAGACAGCATCTGGTCAGGGAAAACAACGCAGGCTAGGACCACACAGGGACAAGGACTTTAGTGTTAAAAAGGTTTATTTCAACAACTGTCAGATTTTTTTCTCTTCGTAGTTTATATTCCCAAAAAAGTACAAAATAAAACAAGTACATCAAAGGATTAGAAATCACATCAAAACAAAGACACATTGTGTTTTTTTTCTTTATATCAATCCAAGCATTTTTTCCATATATTTATACATACTCACTGAATTAGTCAGACAAACATCAAAACCTCTCAGTAGCCTTTTCTTTTATGACAATGTTTTATACTTTAAACCCCGAATATGTTTTACTTTTTTCTTCTTCTTTTTTTTTTTTTTTACAATATACACCAACGCATGCCATAATTCAGTTAGGCAGGGGTAGGTGTGTATATATATATATATATATATGTATATATAAGGACTGGGTCAGGGGCGGGTCGACTACAGGGCAAAAAGACTGCAACAAGGGGTGGGGCAGGAGGCGGAGACTGAGTGGGTACAAGGGGCGGGGTTTTAAATTTTTCTGTCATGTGGTGATGGTGTGGTGGGTGTGGCTGCTCGTAGCGTCTGCTGCTCGATGCTTTAAGTGATCGTGGACGTGGTGGCGTGGGGTGCTTTTGTTTCTGTTCTACATCATGTTGTTCTGCAGCGAGTTTACCTCCGAAGAGTTCTCCTCGCCCAGCACCTTATGGTTCTCGTGCTTAGGGGTGAGCGAGTTCTGGATGTTCAGCGACTCGTCCTCTTTGGGTGGGGGAGCCTTCACGGGGTCCTCCAACTTGTTCTGGGTATTAGGATCATCCTGGGAAATGACAGACTAATGTTAGACCTCTGCATCAACCTCATATTGTTTATTGCGTCTCCCACTTTAATAATATTATTTTTTAATTAGATAATGGGCAATTGCAAATTTGTAAAATTATTAAATCTTTAAAAAATTAACAAATAAATAAAAATAAATCATTTTCATAATGTACTGCTTTATAAAAATAAAATAAAAACAAATTATTTTAATTAAAGTAGTATAGATGTTATTAGTGTTTTTTATTTATAATTTAGTTGTTTAATTATACAATAATTTATTTTTATCAGAAAAAAACAACATATATATATATATATATATATATATATATATATTAGTGCTGTCAAATGTTTAATTGCGATTAATCGCATCCAAATAAAAGTTTTTGCTTACATAATATACAGTATGTGTGTACTGTGCATATTTATAAGTATATATAAGTATATATAAAGACACACACATACAATATTTACATTTATATACATTTATATTCTTATATTTAACATTAAAAATAAATATATTTAATATATAAACATTTCTCTTAAATACATAAATGCATGTGTTTGTGTGTGTGTGTGTATATATATATATATATATATATATATATAATATACACATTACACACACATTTATTATATAAAGAAAAGTATTTTGGATGCAATTAATCATGATTGTTTGACAGCACTAATACACCCACACTCACAATAAAATTGAATAATGTGCAAAGTAAATAACATCTTCTACTACTTTAATAAAAAAAGTTTCATTTCTTAATTAAATTTCAGTTAATTTCATAACTGTAAAGATAAAAAACAACAATAAAATAAATAAATGTATATAAATAAATAATAATAAATAAATAATTTTCACCAAACCAAAAATAAAATTTCAAAATGTAGTAAATAAATGTATTTGTTTAAATAATAATAAATACTCATTTTAAATCATAATAAATAAGTAGATACTATTTTTGGCATCACATCCAAATAGTTGGAGTGTGACGGCACTGCGGGAACAGATCTTGCATCAAATAAATAGATTGATTGCAGTTGATGGCTGAGGCTGTTTTCTCCTCTGGACAGAGCGGAGGCTGTATGATCCACCCGTCCTAACACACATGCATACATGCAAACCCATCAAAGCTCATACAGCCCCATCCCACACTCCTGTCCCGCCAGTGAACAGGAAAAACCACGGACTGAAACAAGAGCTCTGGCAAGAGGAGCTCACCTGCCATAGCAACAAGCCTAGCACTCTCTTTCTCTGTGGAATAACCATTCGGTGGCCTTTTAATTAGTGCAGTAATTGACTTTCACATCCTGTGATCATCTAAAGTGGATAAAAACAGATTTGCATTAAATACAAAAAAAAAAAGGACTAGTTTTAGGGATAACTGACACCTTCAATGCAGCGATGGGGATGCTAGCGTGTGTTTTTTTCAAGGGAAGCTGGTTGAGCTAAACTAGTTTAAAAGCTGATGAAGTGTTCTGGTCCTTTGGTGTGGTTGGGTTAAGGCACGTGTGTTACGTTTTGAACTCCATAGAGACAACTAAAGATGATTTACCCATTCAGCGATGACTTAGATTGTAACTTCGGGCAGGACGTGGGGATATGCCACCTCCATGGTTACCGGATAGGGGGCGTCCTTTCTTCCGTCAGCATGAAACTAGAAAATGTTCTTTTTATTTGTGGTTGGATGGGGAGGTGGATTACATTTCTCTCGAGACGTTTGAGGGATTTTTTTTGGATATGAGGAGAGTCATGAAGGAGATGATAGATGTCGACAGCTATGCTAATAATGAGAAGTGGTGGCTATCTTTTTGTTCTGATGTAAATGCAGTTTCATATTAAGTTTATTGAGTTAAACAATTGAGAGATTGCTGAGAGGTATTAGCTATAATATTCCTATTTCTTTTAAAAATCTTAATTTTTCCCCTAACTCTTAAATGATTGTCTATAAACACTACCATTCACAAATGTGGTGTCACTATAGTTAAAAAGTTACTCTTTTTTTTCCCACATTGATGGATTAAATTGATCAAAAGTGACAGTAAAGGCAGATAAAATTTACAAAAGATTCTATTTCAAATAAATTATCAACTTTTGGAGCTTCTATTCTAAAAAATCTGAAAAAAGTTTTCCACAAAAATATTAAGACGCACAACGTGTTTTCAATAATTATATATAGTTTTGTATCACAGGAGATAGATAAAACACATTGAAATACAAAACTGTTTGAGTTGTAGTAATATTTTGCAATATTACAGTTTTTTACTGTAGTTTTGATCAAATAAGTACAGCCTTTGCTGAGCATAACAGTCCAAATTTTTAAACATTAGTATTTTTTATATAAATACATGTATTTTATCTGGGATTGAAAGTTATATGCCTAACATCACTGGTCTGTTCTAAAACTGAGCTTTAAAAATAGAACCTAAATAAGTTTTAGACAATGAGACAGGAACAAGGAAGGAAGACTGTACATTAAAATCAAAGACTTCACTGGTCTCTAGCACAACACAGCAGTGGACAGAGGGCATGTGGGAACAGAGCAGTGGGTTTACACTCATATTCTGTGAAGAAACTAAAATACTTCTTTGTATACATTTGAAATCTGGATAGTACTGAGGACAGAGGTCAAAACTGCAGTGACTGGATTTAGTTTTTTCTGTGCACTAGCATGGTCCATGTGTTGTCTTAAAGAGACAGTTCAACCAAAAATCAACATTCTGACTTACTTTAATCTGTGGAATGCAAAACAAGATATTTTGAAGAATGCTGGCAACATGGTTCCCATTAAAAAAAATATAAAGGAAGTCAATGGAAACCAACAATATCTTTTGTGTTTCGTAGATGAAAGTCAGCCAGGTTAGGAACAAAACGAGGGTGAATAAATTATATTTTTTTTTAACTGACGTCTTCCTTGAAGAATATTCAGCTACCACTTCGCTTATCTGACCTTTCCGCTCCAGATTATATATGGTCTATTTCATTCCAAAACATCTGTCAAGTCACAGAACCTCCCTGAGGGTTTAGGTCTTTGTGTGTGGAGCGAGAGAGAGAGAGAGAGAGAGAGAGAGAGAGTGAGAGAGAGAGAGAGATTTGGCTGCTAGCCAGAGCCAGGCTCTTTTACTCAAGCGGATATCGATCCATGGAGCAGCAGCTCTGAACTGATAATAATAAAGAGGCCTGACTGTCCACATTTTGTCCCCCCTCCCCTTCTTGTCTTGAGAGATTCCTCGTTTCGTGGCATGCATTTCATTTTCAGGAGTGTTTTCTCAGTGATGATGAGCTCCAAGCCTCCACGCGGCCGGAAGAGACAAATCAATTTTGGTGTCCTATATTGTCTGAAGGTCATGGAGTGTTTGAAAGGATTAGGAGAATTTATCTCATTCTTGATCTCATACTGGCATATTATATTTCTGCAGAGGACTCTAGTTGAAACAATATACACCCACAGATGTGAATTCCACTAATGGAGAATTATTATATTCTTCAGGGACGTTGGACTAAAAATAATTTACTCACCCTTGTTTTGTTCCAAACCTGCATAACTTTCACCTGTAGCTGTTCTCTAAAAAAAAAGTTTTTTTGTCAAAACTAACCAACTTTTGTGGTGCTATTATATTTTAAGAATAAGTAATAGAGGTTTGGCACAACAGAATGGTGAGTAAATTATGACAGAACTTTTTAGGGTGAACAATTTTTTTAGGACTTTAAATGGACCATACTGTTAGTTTGGTTTCACTATGATGATGGTGATAAGAGGGGCCAGGATTGGTCAGTACAGTTTGATTGACAAGAGAACAGCACAATGAAAGGACAGCTGCTGTCTTTTGGGGGCGGGGCTGTGGGGTTGTAAGTCTTACCTCACAGTCGGGCTCCTCTTTGGTCTTACACTCCCAGGTGTATCTGCTCATGGTTTTCTGAGGGGTGGGGGCATTGAGAGGATTATATGCCTCATAAATATCATTTCCATTCAGAACGAGACAGATATAGAGACTATGACAGAGTGAAAGAGACAGGGAAAGACAGACAGAAGGACAGGGAAAGGCCCTTTGTGTAATATCCTTCAGTGGTGAGACAAGAAGGGACAAGTGTTCAAACCCTACAGCCACTTATCTTGATATCTCAGACATCAATATTGTGGGACTATATCTATGGATATATTTTTATTGTGTTTTATTGTGTTAGTTAGCTGTTTTTTTAAGTTTCTAGTCAAAAAACCCCAAAACTCTTCATATATATATATATATATAAATAAAAATATATATATATATTTGTGTGTGTGTGTCTACTTATATTTAGTTTTTGAGACTGTTTTTATTAAATAATCCACCGTTGGGCTGTAGTAAACATAATATGACCTGAGGGGCTACAATAATCCTTTACATTAAAAAAAACTGTATGTTCCATTGTAATAATATTTTTTCCAAGACACATCAGATTTGAAAAGAGAAGAAAGCTGTGTTATGGTTATCCCACAGAAGAGAACGACATCCATGTTAGATCTACATCTACCCATGCGGCAGACATGTTAGCCAAGTGTTGCGCCACCTATGGGCAGCAGTGAGACGTTGCATCTCAGATGTTTATCCTGCGTTTTTCGCTCAACACTTCATTGCTTGGTGAGATCTGGCACAGAGAGAGCCCACTCACCCTCTCATCGGTCTGAACCAGGATAAACGAGTGAAACGACAGACAGGTATATTAATGCGATGCAGTGGACAAGCAGCAGCAGATCACAGGACCACTAGGAGGTCCGTGTGAGGAATCAGACATGCAGCGGTGCAGAGGAAGAGAGAAGGGGAGCGGGTGAGGAGTGAGGGGGAGGAGGGTGGCGTGGGTGGGCTCTCTCAGCGGAGTCCAAGGTCTGCAATCAGGGCACAATGCTGGAACCAGAGATGCTGCCATTAACTCGCCCTTAAACATCTGTCATTGTGTGATCGCTCGTTATGTTTGCTGTAAACAGTGGATTTCCTTACCTTTCTAGACGTTAAAGATACATTATGCATTCTGCAAGTTAGAAAACATCTAAACTGAAATCTCTCTATTCCAGTTAAGCAAAGACGCTAAATCATAAAATACATTCACTGCCATTAATGATATACCTACTGAGAAACCTGAAGAATTCAATTAGAATTTACTTTTTAGAAATTGTATTTATTAAAAATAAATACAAATAATGTATGTAGATAGTTTAAATTAAATATTGCTATATTATAATGAATCTGAATTAAAAATAAAATTTTATTGAAACAATAAAATAATAAATAAATTGTCTGCTAACCTTATTTTGTGTGTAATACTTTTTTCTAAAATCTGAATTGTCAGTTAATCATGTACTAATTGTAATTTACTTATTAATTGTAATTAAATTATTATTAATTAATATTATTTATTTTATTATTTTTATTTTATCTACTACAAATTTAAAAAATGATAATAAAAATAAATGTCTGCTAAAATTTTTTATTTAAAATTAAATCAACAGATAAAATAAATAAAAATAAATAAAAAGATTAATTTAAATAAAATAAATGTACTATTATAAATTATTAAATTAAAAAATTAATTAAAAAATTAAAATTAATTGAGAAATATTATATTAATATTGTAATAATAAAATATCCCTTAAAAAATCATCCACAACACTATTACATATTCACTGAAATAATAAGAATTAATTAATTAATAATTAAATAAAAAAATTATAAAATCATTTTATAGACTCAAACTTGCAACATCTCACATATAAAACAAGAAATGATCCTCTGAACCGTAACATCCCTGACAGAAACCTAGAACCGCCACCGCCAAATTCCAAAAGGACCAAATGAAATTCCTCAAACCTGTCGCTTGCATCTACATTTAATACAAATGGTCTGGGTGTGTATGTACGTGTCGGCGGAGAACATGTCTTCCAGGTCTGCCTCTGTATTGATTCTTGCGTGGGATCAATAGGGCCGCATTCCCACGAGTCTCTCAAAGCTCTGTTAAAGAGCGTGCCTATCTGCTCGTCTAGAGACACGGCGGGGCAGATGGATGGCCTGTCGGTGAGAGGCTGACAGACTCAGGTCAGCCACATTGCCGAGCCCCACCATTAACAGTGCATCCGAAGAAGCGCTTGAGGAAAAAAAAAACACGCTAGCTTTTTTTGCCGTTTCCCAGTTACCCTGTTGCTATGGTAACAACTGTTGCCTCAGTAACCACACTCCTATCTGAGAGCAGACCTTTTCAGCGGAGAAAACGCTCCCATTTCTCTGTTCGCTGTGCACCCCCTCCCTTACCAAAGGTTACGCTCGGGGTCCATGCAGAGAGGGGACGGAGGGGGAGAGGAAAGAGAAAGACGAGAAACACGTTACCTGACAGATAATGTTATCATAGTAAGCCAAAGCACGGGCATGAGGAAGGTTAGGAGGGGTGTCGCAAAGTTTCCTTACATTTGGATGGGAGCCCTCAGCGATGGTGGACAACGAGAAATTATCATTGTGGTGCTCCGAGGAAGGACGGTACTTACTGCTGCGAGGTCAGGGAGACAGGGAGGCAGGGGAAAAAAAGGAAAAAGAAAGAGAGTGATGGAATGGAGGGAGCATCGTGGGAAAATGAGAGGTATAGAGAGACAAGGACACAGTGGAAAATGCAGGGGTTTATGAATAGAGAGGTTATGAAGGACAGAGGAGGGAAAGAGAATAAGAGAAAAGAACATTAGTGCAATTCAGTAGGACAGAAGTTTAGACACACATTCAGTACACAACCTGTGATGCAACATACCACATGACAATATCACGCCTTTTTCTCAATTTCAGCAAGTTCTAGACATTTCATCACCATTAAATTCATAAATTAAGCCTCCTGCATGGGTTTATGTGTAGACCGCAGTTTCTTCCCATTTATTTCTCAACTCTTCCTGTTCTCAGATTAGGGGCTTTTGCACTGAGTAGTTCTAGAGAAGCATTTCCCCCTCGAGCCGTTTTTCTGGTTGCATTCACACCGGCAGTGGGAACTCTGAAGCGGTCGACAGCGACGTCTTTATTAATAACAATTAAAAACTTCAACAAACGGTGACTTTTAGTAAAAACTTTCACTCACTCCACACCGTAGACAACTCAATTATTTCGTGTGAAAGGGAAACATGTATGCTCCGAACCGAGACAAGCGAACCGAACGGTTCGTTTTTTTTTCATGAACTGTGCCAGCCCTAATAGGAACTATGAAAAAGTTCCTCTTGTGCGAAAGCCCATATATATATATATATATATATATATTAAATGTACATTTAAAAATAATTCAAAAACTGTTTTAGAGTCTACTCTGAAGTAGGAGCTAATTTAGTTCCTCCAAACAGAGTTCCAAGAACTAAAATTGTTCCTAGTTTCTGTGGAAACGGTTCCTCTTGTGCGAAAGCCCCTATATACATATATATAAAATATACATATAATAATAAAATTAGTATAAAATTAAACTATTTTATGTCATGTTTTAAAATAAATAGATGAAAAAAATAAATAAATAATAAAAACAAAACAAAACAAAATCAAATAAGATATTAGTATTTACATTTGAAAAAAAAATTTTTTTTTTTAGCAAACTTGCATTTAGACATTTTTTAGACGCTTTAAGCCAAAGCTACTTACAAATAATGAGAAGCAGAAACAATAAAAAATTTAATGATCTGATGAAAACAAAAAATCTGTTGCAAGGTGTTTCAAGGACTTTTGTCGCCAATAAAATACATTTTTTGTCATTTAAGTATTATTTTAATTTAGCAAGGACAAAAGTACATTATTTGACATTGTTTCAAATAGAATTTCTACCAAATCAGCATATTGGAATGTTTTCTGAAGGGTCATGAGCTTTGACATCACAGGAATAAATGACATTGCACAATGCATTAAAACAGTAATCAGTTATTTTAAAGTTTAATGATCTTTCTCAATAAAATTATTATTATTTTCATCAAGTGACTGCATCCTTGGTGAGAATTAGTGATATTTAAAACATCTCACAGACCACACACTTTTAAATGGTATAGTGTAGGTCTCTGGGTGGTTTTGCTGAGTCGCTCTGTCTTTCTTTACCATAATAAATCCCATCCCTTCCTATAAGTTCTGAAGATTTGATCTTGTTTAGCGCTGAGTGAATTTGAGCACATTTACTCGTAGCAGATGGAGAGGTGGGTGTCTGATGTATTCACGACTAGTCTCATCTGCCTCTATTCCTCCTCTCCCCTCCATCACTCTCACCTCTAAACATGGCCACCCCTCCTCTGCAGAGTTATAAAACTCTGTTTCTCCTCTGGCACTTGCTCTGCTCTTTTCCCTCATCATTTTCCTCCCGTTCTTTGAGGAGGGTGTGCGCTGTTTAATTCCTGGCCGTAGCTTCCACCCCCACACCCCCCTGGGTCTCACAGCTGTATGTAGGTCAGCCGGCCCCTCCTCCCCCATCGCTCTGCCCTACTTTCAGCTGTAGCTTCCGTGACATCATGCAGTCTGCCCGCTGTTAGCGCAGTACGCTAAGCATTAGCGTGCCATGCACTCACTGCATTATTTGGTCTCCACAGCATCCGATTAGCAGCTGCGCTAACATAACACTAACACTTTTCAGGGAATTAAAAATGCTGCAGACATCACAATAACATTGTCTGCACTATTTTGTTTCTCTGAGCTAAACATTTATTTATTTATTTTTTATTGTTTAACCCTTCTGGGTTGCTGGTCTCAGCTGGTTTATAGGTGCATTCATCTGTCATCAGTGAAGTTGTTCTAAACCTGTATGAATTTCTTTCTTCTGCTGGTATAAAAGATAATTGGAACAGTTGCTGGTAGCTACAATATTTTTCCCAATATTATAGAAGTCAGTGGATACCAGCAACCTATTTATTAGCCACCATGTAAAATATGTACAAATTGCCGTGAGATTGGGTTGAAAATCCATCTGAAACAATTAAACTAAAGAGGTTTGACTAGGCAAGCAGGTTTATTTCCACCACAAACAAACATTTAAAAATGAAATAATAATTTTTTAAAAATGCTAAATAATTTTTATTTCGTATTGCAATATTACGTCGCAGGTTTATATATATTATATATAAATATTTTTTTTTTAATTATGCTGAAAAAAGTCTCTTATGAAAGATAATATTTTATATATTTTATAATAAGTATTTTATTAATTTTAATATTTAATATTTTTTATAATATTTTTTAAGATATTTTCCCCCAAAAAATAAAACTTTTATTCAGCAAGGATGCATTAAATTGATTAAAAAGGACAATAATGATGAATTATGAAATCTATTTTCATCTTTGATCAAATTTATAATTATTATTAGTATTTAATTCATTTATAAGTCATAATAACTGAGCACCAAGACAGCCTATTAGAACAATTTCTGAAAGATCATGTGAAACTAAAGGCTAAAGAGTAACGAAGCTGGAAATTCAGCTTTAAAATCAAAAGAATAAATTACATTTTGAAATATATAAACACTTATTTTACAATAGTACACTTTTCAGACTTGGTGAGCATAAAACACTTTCAAAAACAGTAAAATTACTGTTACGGTGTACAGGTATGTGCCTAAGAAAAGTCATGAGATTAAACTGCTGCTATTTAAACAACTACACAAATATTTGGCGAGCTCCTGAGCTGTGTGCGCGATTTGTTTGTTCCTAATTCCACCAAACAACATGAGCTTTTAAAGCGTTTAATCCATAAACCCTTTCGCTTAGTCTTACTTTCTCTACAAATCAGTACCACGCAGGCCGGAGTCTCACCTGCGCTTGCGCAACTTGTTGTTCTCGGTCTTGAGCACGTGCAGCTTCTTGGCAAAGCAAACGATGATCATGAAGAGCAGGAGCACCATGAAAGCGGAGGCCCCGATGGCGATGCACATTACCTGGAACTCGGTGATGACTGACTCGCAGCGGGCACCCTTGTGCCACATGTAGTCCTGGATGTTGCACCTGCAAGACAGAGAAAGGGAAATATATGTAAAGCTTTTCCACCAAATAAATAATTTGCTTTTATTTCCAGAAACATGCACTGTATTGTGAACAAACAGCAACATGAACCGAATGCATGCTGAATGGCCAAATTTCCACTGTATACCCAACGCATGATCCTATACTTTTTGTCCGATATTAATATATTTTGGCAATATTAATTTTCTGTTTAAAAAACATTACTTTATCGCATCCATTGGCTTCTGATGTTAGCAGTTCCTGGTTGAAGATCAGCAGGTTTTAGGGGCCAGTGCAGAGCCAATTTTTCCGCCTCTTCTCCAAAGAAAACAACCTGGAGCAACTTACTGGGATTCGTTCAGCAGACAATATTACGCCAACACACACTCATTTTGGAAATGAGTTACACTTTAAACACACCATATTAAGACACACAGGAGACACGCTATTTTAATCCTTATTGGCCTCCCAAAAATGTGCTTTGATTCTCCATGTAGTCTCTGGCTCCATATGAATAATTCATGGAGGCTCGGTGAATCTTCTACACCAAGGGCAAGTTAAAATTCACTGCCTTCAGCATTTTTACCATTCATTTTTGCAGACACCTGGGCGGATGACAAGTTCACTGCCTTTATCTTACCGTAGGCTTCTTCTACACTGCATTAGGCTGGATTTAAAAGCAGTTCTGAACTTGTCCCAGAAGGGAAGTCAGTGAACTAACTTTAAAGTCTGTGAGGATTTGCCATATTAAAACTCAGTGGCATTTGCTTTGAAAATCCAATAAGGCAATCCAGTGTCACAATATTATGCTTAGGTGTGTATGAAAATGCTGCTACCAAAAAAGGTTGCAGAACGCAAGGGTTTGCATCTGGGTTTTGTCAGGAATAGAAGCACATGGGCATCTGCATCCTGTCCATCAGCTTCCTAAACTATTCCTCCTCCATTTTGTGCACATAACAGTAGGTTTGAGGACAGACCAGCAAAGCTACAGACTGAAGGAAGAAATCGGATATAATAATAAAAAAATACAATATTTTATTAGTTTTAAATTATATTAGAATTAGTGCTGTCAAATGATTAATCACATCCAAAATAAAAGTTCTTATTTTCATAAAATAGCCTATGTGTGTGCGCTGTGGATATTTATATTGCATATATAAATACACACACATACAGCATATATTTTGAAAATATTTACATTTGTTTATATAATTTATATCAAACATAAATGTATTTAATATATAAACATTTTTATTCTTACATTTATACATGTATTCTTGTGTATTTAAATGTACATAATAAATATACACAGTACACACATATATTATGTAAATAAAACTTTTTATTTTGGATGTGATTAATTGCGATTAATAATTTTAACGGCACTAATTAGCATAAAATAAGTATTCTATATTTTCTAATATTGTATGCACATATTTTATATATATATATATATATATATATATATATTTAATGCACATATTTTATACGTTTTTTATTTAATTTATTATTAAATTAAAAAAATATATATGTTTATTTATTATTATTATTATTATTTTATTTTATAATTTTCATTTATATATTAAAAATCTGACTTGTGCATGCCATTGTTGACGTTACTCCAAGAACATGTCCTACTTGGGCAAATCACGTTAAGCGTGAAATGCACCTTGCGCAAGTAGTAAAGAGCTTTAATGCGGGGTCATCACGCAGATAATCATGGGAGAGACAAGAACCCTACTGAAAAAAACCCCAGATGCATAATACACCACAAATCTGATGATAACCGAAACATTTGCAAGCAATCAAACTCAAACGATCTGCAAAGACTGCAACCCTGGGCTCTTCTCTCTCCCTCAACCACATCCACATATGCACACAGTCAAATGTAAATGTCTATAATGAAAGGAAGTTGTCTTCATTCACAGTCTTGGTGGTCACGGGAGGGGGGGTCTGAGGTTTCACTCCTTTTCACTACAGCATCCTGTATGCCCCTTTGTGCCTGCACCAACCCCGAGCGAGACGAAGGAGAACAGGGTTGGCACAGCGCCATCAAAGGCATTCAATCCCAGGAGGGAGAGCGAGGTGACGGGCGTGTTGATGTGAGCGTGCATTTAAATGCATCCTTACAGTGGGCTTTATAAAGTCTATTCAGCCCCTCAGCTGTTTCTCATCCACCCTCCCAGATCTCAACTCTCTTAATCGTGTTTGTTTCTTCAGCAAAACTTTGCATGCTATCTAAATTACATTCTACACCCATTCTCTTGCCCATTTTCCAACCCAACCCACTTTTCAGGGCTTTCAGTCAAGATCTTTCTTTCTTTCTTGCATTCTTTTGTCCCTATTTCTCTCGTGTTTAAACCTTCTGACTGCATCAGTAGTCAAAAGCGTAATGCAATCAGTCATATTCATCACATGTAAGCTGTCGTCTCAAACAGAGCCTACAGCAATGAACCCGTTTACCCAAAATTAATATCATGTGAAATAACGTTAATTAAAAGCTAAATTCTATAAAGTATAAAGAACATCTGATATAACTGCAACTGACAGGCTAATGGAGTTTGTGTGTTTGATTTCAGAAACACAGACCAGATTACAAAACGCAAGGCTACTTAACTTGGATAAAGAAATAGTTCACCCAAAAATGAACATTCTGCCAGCATTTACTCACTCTAATGTTGTGACTTTCTTCTGTGGAGCACAATAGATGATGTTTTGGAAAACATCTCTTCCTTTTCATTCATGCAATGAAAGTCAAAAGGCTCTAATGTTGCTTGGACAGAAGAAAGTCAGTCATACATGTTTGGAACAACATGAGAGAGAGTACAACGAGGAGGAAAAAATGGGTGTAGAAACAAGTTTTACTCAGAAATTGCTCACATAAAGAAACAGCAACTAACACATCAAATTAAACAAGACATTTTGCTTATTAAGAAATAATTAATATTTTAAAAAGTTATTTTAAATAATGTTTTCAGGTAAGGAAATATAATTAACTCCTGAACTAAATGTTACATCTGTGTAACTAGATGTTATATTCTATCACTGAATAAAACACACAAAAAAACTAATTGCGACTTTTAATCTCACAATCCAAATTTGTGAGACACAATTGTGTATTCTGAAATCAGAATTTCGAGATACAACCTTGCAATTTTTTAGAAAACGGTCACTCTTTTTCCTTCAGAACTTGACTTTAGATCACAGTTGAGAGTTTATACCTCACAGACCTGAAAAAAAAGCTAAAATTGTGAGAAAAATTACAATTGTGCAGTAAAAAAATTGTAATTGCAAGATATATACCGCCAATTACGACAAAGAAGAATTTATTTCTCACAGTTCTGAGAAAAAAAAAGTCGCAAGATGCAATCGTGAGAAAAAAACTCAAAAAAAAGAAAGACTCAACTGCCATCTTTTAATGTTTATTCTGTGGTGAAAATGGGCTTCCATATATAACTACTGAGTAACTATTAGTAACGAATCACACAGCTACATACAAGCTTAACTGACTGCATAGAGTGCAATAATTAGTTATATACAAATTGTAATATACTTATACTATCAAAAACGCAAACTACATTATTGCGCAGGGATATTAAAGGTGCTCTATGTGATGTTGCAGGATTTTAGCTCAATTTAATTTTTATCTTAAACCATATTCATCACACCTTGATCGTCTTGCTGTCCGCCCTCTGAATACATTGGGAAAAAACACGCTCTCGAAAGACAACACAGAGGCGGCAATACCAAAAGAAACACTTATGGGCACCACAACAAAAACAAACTTCGGCCAAACAATCGTAAAGAAGAGGTGGTGTTTAATGTGCGTTTAATGGCTGAAGTTTGTTTTTGCTTTGGTGCACATCCTGTGCCTATAGTGTTTGCAAGATTGCAAAGAGCACCTTTAAGTAAGGGGTAATGTGCAGGCCGGCAGGTTATCATCTCAGAATAAGGCCCGACAAGCAGTGCTTTACTCTGAGATAACCTGGTGGATGTACATTATCCCACTTATTACACAGCTTCTTGCCACAAAAGTAAATAATAAATAATACAATAATAATTGTTTTAACCAGGGTGTCAGTCAAATCATCTTCTACTCACTGCTGAAAACTTAATTTTTTTTTTTTTGTACATGTTGAAATTAATGTTGAAATTTTAACTCATGGTTAAGCATTGTATCTGGGAATAACAAAATTTGGAATGTGGCGAATGACCAATCAGAATCCAGTATTCCACAAAGCCGTGTAATAAAATCTGGATATAGGACATCCTATTAACCTGTATATATACAGTACATTAACATAAAATGGAACATATTTAAAAAACGCTTACATTTTGTATGAAATGGAACTATATCTCTCTCTCTATATATATATATATTTTTTTACAGGGTATAGGATGAAATATTGTTCTGAAAGAGCATTGTTCAGCAGCATGACTTTCCTGGTGCACCTGGAAATGTTGGTCTAAGCTAGATGAGGTTCGAATTTGTGCCGTTAATCTCTATGTATAAATATGGGCATTTTATGAAGCTGCCGTGCGGACAGATGGTCAGGCTAAGGCTGTGTTTGTGTGTACACGTGTGTGTGTTGCATGTAGTGCTGAGATGGATGCATGCCAAACAGCCCCAGCTGAGCAGTAGCAAGCAGTAGTTGAAACAGATGTAGTGATGACATGTCATTCCATCACTAATATCTCTCTTAAGACCAAACCTCCCCTCTGTTCCCCTCCATTTCACCACTCTGCCATCTCTTCCTCTTACAAGAACAACATATATAGATATACTTTGCCTGTATGTTGCAATAAAAATGGTAGGGAAACTTCTCTGTTGGCAAAAGTACTGTATGGATAAGGGTGGCTTCACACATTTCATATGTTATAAAATGCAGCAAACACAACGTGATGCAAAAATAAAGAAAAACAAGTATGATGAATGACAATATTAAATCAATTTCTATGGCAATAATTTAGTATAGGCATAAATTCTCACTCTTAATTAATTGCTAATTAGCATGCCTATTATTAACATATTGGCTGTTTATTAGTGCTTATAAAGCACATATTCTGCATGACCATATTCTACATCCCTAATCCTACCCAATATAACAACTACCTTATTAACGATCAATAAGCAGTAAATTACGAGTTTGTATATATATATATTATAGCATATATTAAAACTTGTACAAAAACTGCCTGATTTTTTATTTTGTTGCAAAACATAATATTATCACCCAGCTCTTTATATAAAGTTGGATATAGAAGTATGTACTTTATTTGCATACATGAAATATTCATGTAGGGTGATCTACTGTACGCTATTTAGCATATCCCAATTGCTTGATTTGTCATAAAAATGTAAACTATATTGTTGTTCATCTCAATCTGGTAAATGCGACTATAAGGAATGAAGATATTAAGATATTTCAAACATTAACATCATGAATTTCTTTAAAGCTGCTTTAAAACTGTGTATTATTAAAAGCGCTGTATTAATAAATTCGACTTGACAGTCTCAAAATGCAACTTAAATAAAAGTTTTTCATCTGAGCTAGTCGTGATTGTATTGCCACTTTAAATATGCAAAGTAGTGAGGAATCAGCAATGTCTCTGATAGTGCTACACTGTCATTTTTAGCAGATGGATTCTTATTAAAGCGACCGACAGTAAGTGCAGGCTATTTTACATGGTACATTGATAGCGGTACAATATTTTTGTCACCTCTTTCCCATTAAAAATGAACTGGAAACTGTGACCATGTAGAATGGCTTTTAGAGAGATTTTGCAAAGCTTGGCACTGCACAGTCGCGTAATTAAGTGTCAGCGCAGCTTGTCCTCCTAAACACAGCCACACCAAGAGCAGCACCCCTTCATTAACTCTAAACATGTGGTTTACCAGCGCCCCCACAATCCTCACTGAAAAAATAAATAAATTACCAGGGTTATTATGGCACATTATTCCATTTTGGCAAATGTTTGTAATATTCAGTTGACTGGGCTTAGAGAGACAGCAGCCCAGTTGATCCCTGGATCCCTGGGGTGGTGTAAGGGTGATTCCCAAATGCAGAACGCACTTATTCCGAGGCCACCGATGGTAATAACCCAGTGACTGAGTAGGATCAGGGCTGGATTAGGACCAATCACTAATCAGGTCCCGCTGTGTCTGTCACAACATCATTCTGTCTATGAAGAAAAAAAGTGTTTGCAGATCTCCAAAATCTAATTGATCAAATTATAATATACAATAATAAAAAAACAATAATAAAAAAAAAACATTCACACAATAAACAATAAATGTACACTATTCAACTATTTAATAATGATTGTAATACACACACACACACATATGTCTATGTCTATGTATGCATGTGTGTGTGTATATATATATATATATATATACACACACACACATACAGTACATATATGTGTGTGTGCATACATTAATCACATCCAAAATCCGATATTAAGTGTTGAATGATGAGTCTTATGCAAACAGTGTCTTTTTTTAACCACTTAAAAGAAATGAGTCATCTGAACAAGCCAAAATACTAACAAAATGGCTGAATTCAAAACAACAAGCTACTAATCTTACTATTTCTGCCATATTTTTAAAAGATAGAAATAGTAAGAGTGCATGCTATTGCCAGCTCTCTGAATTAACCAAACTGACTATAGAACAGAAAATGAATCAAACTCAATACTACTTGATAGATATCGTTATATATATATTATTTTATATTATAGTAATATTAAAGTAAATGTTTTGCTAAATATAGCTTTTAACATAACCTAGCGAACAACATTTTTAAAAATGAAGCTGAACTGTAGTTTAACATTCAGTTTTGAGTAGATTGTAGTAGATTGAGTAGATAGTAGGTAAGAAGTTTCAGAGTAGCAGTGTAAACTGTATTTTATTGTAATTTATGTTTTCTGAAAAGATTAAAGTCTACATGTCCTCTGTGCCACAGCATGGGAGGTTTGAACGAGACTGCAACAAACTTTTGAAACACAAACAAACAGTCATGATCAAAACTGATGCAAACAGTAAATAGATTTTGCTTGAATATTACATTATCTCAAACTAAAACACACTTTGTGTGCGGCCTGACTTGCCATAATCTGTTTCCATGCTGGCACACAAAGCAGAAGTCTGACTCACACTTGTTTTTTTTTACTCTCTGCACTTCACATATCTCGCTGAACTCTCTGATTTTGCTTTCCATGTCCTCCTGTGGACTAACACCCCACAGGAAGTGGGGAAAGTGGAAATTTCATTAGCTCACTGCAGCTTGTCTGTGCACTTGCCCAAAAACTGGACATCTGGATTTCACACCCATTTCTCACTTTTGATAATGCATTCTTGTAGAACATGACGCTAGTGCATCTCTATTAGCTGTACTGAGCTATGATAGAGCAACCTCCGAGCATGAAAAGCCCTCTGGGAGGTCAACAGAAAGTTTCACTGACTGGAATCACATGTTTTGTAACTGAAATGAATGCCAAGCTGTCACAAGTCAGCACATACTTACGGAAAGCTCTCGACAGATCACTAACAGGGAGGTGCGCACGCAGGGGAGGGGGAATGACGGAGCGCTCAAAAGATGTCTGAGCCATTAACATTCATCCTCTAATAAGATTGCAGTGGTGAATAAATCAGTGTGTTCAGACGAGCCTCATATAAACAAAGCCAACATGGGACACAGCTGCCCAGAGCTCCACTGACCCACTTTGACTAGGCCTGCTTTGGGGAGCCAGTAAGGGTAACCGTCCCAAAGGGGGGGTTACTGCTAGGGCAAGCGTCTGCTTACTACACGAGCATGGGGAGGAACTTAGAGTGAGGCTCAGAAAAATGACATGTGATGGCATTAAGCAGACGCTCTTATTTAGAGTGAACAGAGATGTTATAAATTACACCGGTAATTAGTGAGAGGAGTATTTGGAAGGGATGTCCCGATCCGATCACATGATCGGAAATAGGGCCCGATCACGTGATTTTAGACTCGATCAGGACTCGAATATATATGTATTTTTTAACACATCTATAGTTATGCGGTGGCACAGAATTAAGACCTCTTGACTCCACACAGGTACAGCAACGCGTGCGGCATGACATCGCTTTATTGCAGAGACGCTATTGGTTTAAAGTAGAACACGCAGCTTGACGCGTATGCATTCTGGAGGTATTATAAAGCTGGTGACTTAGGGCTCATCGCACGATATGTATTGCGCATCTTGTGAGTAAATCCGGTTCTGTAATCAGTGGAAAATTCCATCAGGTGCGTGGTCTTACATTGAGGCGCGTTCACTGACGAGTTGCGCAAATTCGGGTTCATTATCAGCGTGATTTTGCGCAGCTCGTCAGTGAACAACGGCTCTGCGTAGTGAACGTGG
>JAUCMS010000028.1:15055208-15068073 GCA_032357445.1 Enteromius radiatus | reverse complement strand
TCCCAGCTGCTTCATAGAAGTGCTCTGTTTGTTAACAGAGTTGTATGTTAAAATAAGTTGAATTAAATAAAAAAAATCGGCAGATACTCAAAATCTAATGACTCGGACTCGAGGGCAAAAAAACCTGATCGGGACATCCCTAGTATTTGGGAGTCAGTTTTCAGCATGACCGTTAGGAGCATGGACTGCTCATATTATGTTACAATGGTATGATTTTAGGTGGGAAAAGGGAAAAGCAAAAAGATTTTTATTCTAGCACAACTGGCAGACAGACAATTGTTTCCCCTATACAGAAATCAGATTAAACAGAGGGCAAATGATCTTTAGTAATAGATTTCAACAATGTCTCAAACTGTGCAGAGTCTTTCAATTTGTACACTCTTAAAAATAAAGGTTCTTTTTTTAGCATTGATAATTCCACAAGGAACCTTTTTTTCATAGAAATCCTTTGAACAAAAAGTGGAACAAAATTATGTATATTATTAAAACGTTCTTCACACTAACAATAAAAATGCTTCTGCTCACTGAAAGGTTCTTTGGGGAACCAACAATGGTGGTCAATCACTGAGAAAATCACTGTGTGCGCTTAAACATTTATCAAATTCGTCCAGAATCCACCAATTTATGAATATTTTCTTATGCATATAAGTCTATACGTATCACATACTGCATGTAATCATCTTAAACTTAAAAGGAAAAACATCTGAGACAAAATCCTTATATGAAGCATAACTCTCGTGAGCAACCTCAGAGCAATAAAATGTTCCTCTAGGATTTACTCTAACTGCTAACCATGACCTCTGAGCTGATGTTACGGTTTGGGGTTGCAGTCAGGGTCACTGCACAAATCCAAAAAGAAGGAGGGGCGAGAGATTTATCACCATAAATAAGTTGTTAATGGTCACTGGCTGGCAAGAGGATGGTCTCAGATCTTAATCACGACATGAATTACAACCTCTGGATGTCAGGAGGACATTGTGGAGAGAGAATTACACTCTATTTCCCATTTCTGCAATACTGAGAGCAACTGAAACCATGAGATTTTCATTTACCCTAGGGATACCCCATCAAAACCCCAAAAATATCATCAGTATGTGACTTTTATTAAAACAAAAAATCTTGCTTTTTCGGAAGCAGTGCATCCTCCCCCCGTTTGGACCTAATCTACCCTTGAAAAAGCTGAATTTCATATCTCTTTATACTTATTTTCAGCTTAAACATAATCCTCATGATGACCTCTTTATAGTGGCAGTCACAGGCCCTGTATTCGTTTTCATGGTAAATGCATTTGCAGTGATACCAAAATTAATGAACTTGATGTTATTGTGATTTTTCTAAATTGGACTTCTTAATATTTTTCTAGTAAAACAGAATATTGTATCCATAACGCAAGACACATGAAAACAAACAAGATTTCATAACATACACTTGTGTGACTAGACTAGTGTGTATTTGGGTCACATGTTTGGGCAAAAACAGTTGTGCTCAAAATAATCTGGCAACGAAAGGGAAGTTTCCTAATAAACTTTCCTCATAAAGGATCTGGGAAAACATGTGGTACTTTCTGCTCCGCAGCGCTCGGCCTGTCCTTGTGCGAGTCCTTAGTTCCCCTCGTGACCAGATGTGCCATGAGGGAGGGCTGATCTTCTGAAGAGGTTCCTTCTGTTTCGTTCCAATTTATTACAGCATTTTCCAAAGAAAATATCAGTGGTGTTTGCTTATGAAAACGCTGCCATCATCATACTGGGGTGTCAGAATTCGGATTGGCTCCCTTTAATTCATGTGTGTGAATTTGAATGGAACTGGCCACATCACACAGGAAGTTAAAGTGGAATGGCATTCTCAATTTAACTTGGAACAGTGCATATCCCTGTTTCTAAGGTGCACGGAATGTTTGCTGTGCAGTTGCTAGGGAGTTTTGGATGATTGCAAACTGGACGCTTTCAAGCATAAGTCAGAAGAGCCCACCCTCAAGTACTCTGGTTACCAGATATGGTGTGAGACCTTCAAAATAAGTCTATAGGATTTTTTTTCTAAACAGGTGAATGTTTTCCAGGGAAAACAATTATGTGAACTTAGCTTGTTTCTTAAATATTTGCAAATGTATTATGATAGTTTTGTATGTTAGTATGGTCAAAAAATGTCATACAGTAACTTGAATAATAATTTGTGCCATGTTGCATGACCTGGTTCTTCAGAACACTTACCTGCAGAACATTTGAGCTCCTTCCATAACGTAGCACTGGCCCCCATTGAAGCAGTAGTTGGGCTGCAGGTCACATGGGGACTTGCAGGAGCCATTGATGCGGACAAAACCCTGTCGACATTCTGAGCCGTTAACTGAGTCGACCACACCAGGGGGAGCACGGGGGCCTGCACCCACGGTGGATCCTTTGGGGGGCGTGAACACAGGGTTGGAGGGCAATCGAGGAGGTAAGCGTTTGGAAGGAGGAGTAGTGGAGATGTCATCATCGTAAGAGTCAGTAGTGCTGCTGTAGGGGTAATCTTCGGTGGTGGGAGACACACTGTCGTCGTACGGCGTCATGTAGTCGTAGTTGTCGGGCATGGACCAGGAGGTGGGGTCACGGCCCTGAAGCTCATGTGGGGAATGAGACGGAGGGCCCAGGTTCTTGTGGCGGGACCCAGGGTCAAAGAAATCTACGGTGACGTTGGACGGGGAAGGGGGATGAGTTGGGGATGGGGTTGTAGGAGATGTCTCAGAGTCAAGGTCAAACACAGTGGTCTCCATATCTTCTTTAGCATCCTGCCAGGGTGGTAGTGTAGGCACTTGCTGCCTTTCTTCCTCTTCCTCTTCCTCCATGAAGGGGGTGACGTGCTCCTCCATGAGCCTGTCAGTACCTTTTTCATGAAGAAGCAAGTTTTCGGTCTCAGCTGACTCGGAGCTGATCTCTGGGCTTGCCAAAGTGGTTGTGGCACCTTCACTGGAAGTCGGAGCTCCAGGAGTTGGCTGGAAGTTGTCTTCCAGCATGCCACTGCCTGCTTCTTCATCTCTAAACTTACGTCCGGTGCGAGTCAGGTCTGAGGAGCTGGACAAGCTGGTGAACTGTGACACTTCTTCTATCTTCTCCTCCTCATCTCCGGTAGATAAGGTGGTCACGTTAACAGCACTATCAACCTCAGTTTCATTCCCCACCACAGGGTTACCTGTTGAAAGGAGCAGATCACAGTTAGGAGGACTCAACAAAAACCTTTGCATTCATTCAAAAAGAAACAGGTGTTTAACTCTTTGCTTATTTCCTTCTCAGTGGTAGGTTTCCCAATAGCTTTAAAACCTTCTTTGGCAAGCCCTGAGATTAGGTGCAATTATGCACATGGTTGTCAAAGACAGGATTAGGGATTAGGGGTCGCGACTAGAATCATATGGGCTCCTGGCGGAGGAACAATTAGCTAAAAAGACACAGACCATTCTCTGACCACCAGAAAAGCCCATAGATACTTATCAAGTCTAATCAAACAACACTGTAATTTAATAAAAGTAAACGCACTCTTCATAATCAATTTTACAGCCACAATGTGATTTTGACTTTTCCATCAGGTTGATAGTGAATTATGCCACTATCTGAGATGTGGTTGAAAAATAACAGGGCTTGCTTGGTGACTATGAAATAAACGCCTTTTCAGAGATACGAATAAATTACATTTTGATCACTGTGCTATATATTGAAACCTGTGCTCAAAATACAACCTTTGAAAACAAGTCTAAATATGCCTCTAAAGTAAAAGTATTATACTGTATATACTTGACTGGAAACACATCAAAAACATTTCACTAAAAACGTCATTTTTGAGGTAACAATAGTTTCCAAAGACATTTTCCCCCTTTGGAATAATATAAACAAATGAATCATTCACAATAGGTCCAAGACTATGACTAAACACACAGATACTCCCAATGAAGTAATGGTTAGCTAAAAAGATCATCTCTAGCCAAAATAATACAGTTAGGAAGCAGGACTCTTCCTCAACGACTAACAGTCCCATAGACATCAACACAGCTTCAGGTACAATTCATTATCATGATGTTCTTTTTCATGAATTCAGACATTTAGCCACTGGGAAATATTTCAATATTTCAGCTGTGCACTAAAAGCACAAAAATATGTTGCGACATTCACTACACAGGAAATTGTGTGAATTTTTGGAATGACAATAGCACATTTTTTAAAGTATACAGACTCAGTGTCTTAAATCCATGGATCTGTGATCCTGCAGTAAAAGTTTAAGCAAACTTGACATGACAGCCTCTCTCTTTTTTTGAAGAGATTCGTTTCCAAAGACGGCTGATTTGCATTGATTCTCCTGTGCCATAATCCGAATGTTCTGGTGAAAAAAAAGTTTATTTACTTCTGTATTGCCAGGACATTTCTGTTCTAAAAACATCTGTGTTTTTTCACTTTAAAACCAATGACTAATAAAGACATAAATTGAGTATCGTCTGAGACATAACATGTGACAGTGGAGACTAAGATCTTTGGCACAGAGATGCTCCCCAGAAAAAAAAAAAAAAAAAAAGGTTCCCAAAAATGGCCAGATGTGCTTGGTCTGGATTTTATTAGCGAGCGTGAATCACTAATGTAGTATTTATGTGACAAATCTGAATCTCATACAGCTCTTTTGTGGTAACATTATAGTCTCTGCATTCGTGCAAGATTACCATGCTTTTCAAACACAGATGTCAAATCAATATCAAGGCATAAACACCAAACACAATACAACAAAGGGAGAAATATTCAAGTTTTGTACGTTTCGTTTTTTCACCTGCAGAATAGAAAGCACATGAAATTGTATATTTAGTAACCTTAGGTTGTAGTTATTTTCGACTATGCTGAATTTTTTATATTTGACAAATATGAAAAGTTTTAATGCACGGAGCAAAAATAAATCCTATGTTTATTTTAACACAAAATATGATGACTAATACAGGAAGACGTGATCAATCTGACTAAATAGAAACCAGATGTGTAAAAAAAATAAAAATAACGATCTCCACTGTACGTACAAAGAGTGCTTTGCGCCATTAACACAGCCAATGCTAAATAATAAAGCGCTCATTTGAGTAGCATAATCATATTTCCAGTTTAGCATATCTGCTCAATTGCATAATGGTGTTTTAGTGTGACTCATGTATAGAGCAGCCAGTGATTAAATTCTAGATAAAAACCAAACTGTGGTGTGGAAGGTCTAAGCGAGAACACTTAACGCACAGTGTCCTTCAATCATGTGCAAATGTATGTCATGGATACCTGAAGTTAACTTTATTAAGAGCTAAATTTTCACATACGCAGTTTTCCTCAAACAAAATACGCCAAGCCGGGCAAGCTATTTGTTTTGTAAGAATAAGAACATTTGACACCAGCTGGAATGCTGATTTTGTGGGTTAAATAGCCAGATCTGGGTCAGATCTTTACAGCCAAGGCATTATCAAAGATCTCCAGTCATAGTATTTAATGCGCCTCCCAGACGGGACGCGGTACAGAAGCAAGGAATCGGGGGCCCCAGGCCAAGCGGATACAAAAAGGTTCTTGTGTTTCCCCTTTTCTCTCAGATGGTCAAATCTTGTTACATAATACTCTGTTACCCCTTTTCTCTCAGGCACCCCAATGCAGCCCAGAGGGGAGGAGGTAATTTGGGGTTTGCCGCTTGTTGTTTGGTGGCCAGGCTGGTAGGAATGATGGCTACAGGATCTTAGTTGCATGACTTTGGGGAGAGGCCAGGCTCTTTGTTTGTGCAGCTTTTGCAGACAGTAAAGGGAGGACAGCGAAGAGCACTGAAAGCTTGTCTGTACCTCTGATGGTTTACTGATGGCAGGCTGCCCAAACCAAAACTGTGGGAGGTACAACTCAGCTTCATTTAACATTATTATGTCATCTTCTGTAATAATCATATTGTATAATAGGTGTAGTACAACATTGCAATTTCCATAAAGTCGCCTTATTTTTCTTAGAAATGTACTTTTTTGGGAATAAAATGAAAAGTTAACAATAAAATTTGTTGGAAAAAAAAAAGTTGTAGTAGCATAAATAAAAAGTTGGTGTTGTAGGATTTCTTTATTGTTATTGATTTCTTTATTGTGCATACATTTCTTAAGTTCATCATAACTGTATTTATTTGATCAAAAATACAGCAAAAACTGTAATATTATTAGAAATTTACATTTAAAAATTACTTCTTTTGTGTCACATGATCCATCATAAATCTGATTTTATGAACCTTAAAACCTCCTGAAATATGAACCTTTCATTACCCATAATATGGGCACTTTAATATTTCTGTGAAAACAAAAATATATATATATTTTTTTACAATTCTTTGATGAATAGAACGTACAAATGAACAGCATTTATTTGAAGTAGAATTCTTTTGGAACATTATAAATGAATTATAAAAAAATTTCAATAGTGCTCCCATTTAACAGGCTTTTATGAAACGCCTCAGTTTTTTTTCTGTGCAAAAACACAGGATTCCATCCTCCACTGAATATTTTACCATGACTAATTATGTAGGTATTAACAGTCACATCTTTCGACCTTGAGACATAATCAGACAGCTGCCACTGGACGTCTCTCCACCTCCCATTGCATAAATCTTTTCATTTCTGTACTCAACAGGTGGTTGGATGGAGGAGGGATGTGTTGCCATGGGAACCAGCTTGCCCTCACTGTGCAGAGTGAATGCAACGATGGAGCTCGAACGGGCGGTGTGAAAAACCTTCATCAAATCCATATGTCCACATCCTACATTTAAGTAAAAAGCACCTATAAAAATGTAAACTTGTGCTACGACTTCAACAAAAATAAATAAATAAAATGACAGCTGCTTAATTGTGTAGAATCCACACAACCACTGTTTTCCATTTTACATCTTCTCTGTCATATTTCTACTTTGATAGGCTAATTAAATAAGCTAATGATGTCTTTTCATTACATGTGTGAATTCACACGGCGGACACATTAAGGGTGGAGTGATCAGTTTCTGATGAAACACAAAATGGCAGCAGCCCACATTAACACAGCACATCTTTATAATTCACCTCCCCTTTCTTTAAGTCTCATTAAACTCAGAATATTTCAAAAACAAATGAATCTGATCATCAATAATGCCATTGTTCCTATGCTTATTCTTATTCTGAAAACAGACTGCAGCAACTTTCTTTAGCAGCAAATGATTGTGAATGAATGCAAATCTGATTAAGCCCACCTAAAACAATCTAAAACATGCAAGCTGTTGTTTTCCGATTACATTGCAACAGATCCAGCTAAAAATATAGCCCTCTGCCTACAAATCCATTCAATTCATAATTCACAAATGCATCCACACAACAACCATATTTCATGACAAAAATCTGTCACAACAAGACTTCTAATACTAAACTGCAACCTGCAATTTAAGCAGCTGTGGAAATGACATCATATCCCTGGAACAAAGAGCGGCAAGGTTTGCTGCTACTCAGCATTGCATTGAAATTTGAACTAAAACTGCACATTTTGCTGATTTGGGAATAATAGCCTAGATACTGAACGGTGGAGTCCATTTGTTAAGATGGATGCAAACATTACCTCAATTGAGTGAGGGTTTTAGTGTTAGAGGATAAAGCATCTCGATATCCTCCAAGTCTCAAGGGAATTAAGATCAGAATCCAGTGTTGAATGCACAGATTGATGCACAGTAACAGGTGTCACTTATATAGATATTAATTATGCATGGGTCAATTTATCAAAAAAATAAAAAATAAAAAATAAAAAAATTTAATTAAACTTTCCATTTGCTGACATCAGAGCAATCATGCTGCATGACAAAAAAAAATATTTACTGAAAACCCAAGGGTATGGTTTGATCAGGAAGATGTGGTGGGCAACACCTTTTTTTTCTCTACCGGCAACTGAATCTTTCTGAACAGAATATGGCAAGCATGTGGGAATAAAAAGGCGAATCAGCAAATATGGATCAGAGCATTGAAAGCGAATACATTAATAAAATCAGTTACTGGGACAAATCAAATTTTCCTGCCGGTTACACCACCCCAGTAATGACCTAATGGATTGAAAAAGGTGGTCTATGGCAGCCAGTGGCACACTTTATCTACTCAAATGACAAAAATTGCTTTATAAATTTGTGTATCGACCTAAAATCAAAAGCAGGTACATGCATGAAGCCAACAAAGGGCATGGCCACCGGTGACATCATTTTTACCTGACTGAGAGCAAGACCACACTGGCCGCCATCACAGCAGATTTAACAAAGGTGATGTAGTGCATCTTTGGGAAGCATCAAATAAAACTGTCACCAATTCTCATATTCCTTTTCGCAGATTCCAAGACACTATATTTTCCCTATACTGTCCTGTTGCTGGGCGAAACTGAGCATCCAACCAGATGGACAATGGACCTTCTAACCACCAGTGAAGAATTATACAATAGATATATATGATTTCGTGCTTATTTACATAAAACCAGCACGGGTCAATGAGAGATCATCTCTAACGCTCAGTTATCTATCGGAATTTTAACCACACCACTGGTCAAGGAAAGCGTCGCCCCCATTGGGCTGGTCCTCCATCCTTCTCTGGTATTCTCAGGAGGAGGAGAACGACAAGTCTCTCGAATAACCCAAGTGCCTGACCGTTACAACAAAGACATTCTTGTTAAGTGCGTAAAATCAAACTACAAGCATAAACAGTGTGATTTGCTGCGCGAGAATGTCCGAGCATAAATTATTTAGCGCTTTAATCCTGCCTTTGTGCGCCTCCATCATTGCCATAGCGACAACAGCTGCCCTGTAGAGTAATCACAGCGCAGTAACTCTACACTACTACTACTACGACCACTACTGCATAAAACAACCAGGGGGAACAAGAAATTTGCGCATTATTTGAGGTCATTAATTTAAAAAATGGTTGCAAATTGCTTGCAGATGTTTTCTTTGGTGTCCCTTCCTTTTGATGTGGGTTAATTAATGATGTGAATTTTGGACGGAGCCCCAAATTTCCCAGTTCGACATTTAACCTATATTTCCACGGCGCTGATCCAGGCACATCAGCAGCAGCAGCAGCAGCAGCCGCCGGCGGCGCGCAGTCATGATTTACGCACAGCAAAACCCAGCAGCGGCTGCACTACTGACCGACATTCTCAATTTGAGATGCTGTTCTGTCATGCCACCTCGTGTTTCAAGGCTACCGAGTCTTAACTATCTGCTGATTTGATATGCTTCTGAAAAAAACATCTTACCATGTGCAAACAGCGGTGTCAAGAAGACAAGCAGAAGGACAGAGAGCATCGGCACGCTCCAGCATCTCAAACGCGACTTCATCTCCTTTCGGTTCATGCTTGCGTGTAACTAAGAAATATAGCCGAAGAAAAAAAATTCGAGAACCCTTTGAAAACAAAAAGTGTTCGAGTCGAGAAGTAAATCCTGGATGTGGTTTGTCCAATCTGTTATAGCGTATCTCCTCTGCGCGTCTCCATGTCCACTTCTTTTGTGAGGTGTCTTCACTGGTCGTATTCGTTTACTTCTATTTTTTTCAATGCGATGGAATTTGTTCCTTTATGGTCCCATTGCCACAGACGAAATGCAAGTCGGTGATCTTGCTGAGAAGCGTGAGGACGGACGGAGCTGCGCGGAAACGGCCGAATCAATCGGGTTGTGAAACCAAACCGATGCGCGTCCACTTGGAGAGATGCGATTCTACGCGTTCTCACAGTATGAGAGGGAAAATGATTTCGGCTCCCACTGTCTCCCCACCCCCTCTTCTCCCCAACCCCTCCCCAAGTTCTTACTCCTTTCAATAATGTTCAACTACTGACAGACACAAAAACAGCCCTCCATTGTACACGCGCGATTTTGCTCTGCTCATCCGAGGTTTTTTTTTTTTTGTTTTTTTTTTTATCTTTATCTTGGATAGCAGCTTTTCTTTCATATTCAAGGCTTATTCATAGCTTAGTCTTTTATACTTAAATATGACCATATTCGTAAAAAAAAAAAAATAATAATAATAGCAATAATATATATTTTGGATTTTGAAAATAAAAATAATTATTAATTTAGTAAATGTACAATCGTAAAATATACAATAATCCAAAATATATACAATAAACGTCTATTTTCTGAAAATATAAAATTTTTATAAAAATTTAAATTATATATATTTAAAAAAATATTATAATTATAATATATATAATTATATATTTCGCAATATACTTTAATGCCACATCATAACAACAATAATAGCAGGAGTTTTTTTTTTGTTTTCTGCAAATGTTAGATAGATAGATATGCACATGAACATGCAGATTTGAATAATGAATCTAAATCAATTATGAATAGATAAAAGGCCAGATGAGATGCATGTGTAATGTAGGGCTGTGATATGGTCCAGATTGTTTACGGGTTGATGGTTTAAGGCGAGGAGAATGGGACAATAAAGCAGAGGAGGGGCGGGAGGCATGAGATACACTCCTCCGGCTGTGGTGATGAATGCATGAGGGCTGGAGGTGTCGGTGGGGGTCGGCAGCATTCTTCCACACAGCACCATTGAGAAAGACAAGAGACCAGCAACAGGCGCTTCACCAGTGCTTTGGGTTTGAGGTCTATGCGTGTGTGTAAATAGAGCTCAATTTGTCCAAGGTCACAATTTCCTTCTTCTGGCTGGAATAATAACTAATGCTATCAGCAAGAAGAAAACACAAAACTCATTGTATCAAGATGTCACGAGTCACCTGACTGTCCTTTAGTAATATAATGGAACAAATGAAACATAATGCCATCACTTTACACTGAAATATTCATCCAGATGTATTCAGCTATCACAAATTTGAAGAAGCTAAAAAATAAATAAATTAATAATAATTATAATAAACATTACAAATTCCCACACACCAAAAAATACACAAAACACTGCATCATACAATAAATTCTTAACTGATAAGTCAATTACAAAGTCTCAAAGATTTTTCCACCAGACTCACTAACCCTGTCCTCACGCCTCCTTCTCCCCCCCTACTGGTTCCCACACTGCTCTCTGAGTGCAAGATTTGGGTTTAGTGCCAACAGGCTCAGCTTCAAAGGGACTGTGGAAGAGAAGAGCTGGTCTACTGCGGCCTCCAACCAGCACTCATACAATAATACAAATATACAAGTGTATACTTCTAGGTGCTGGGAGAGAAACCGGTCGTAGGTTTAGATGCACTTGACTGAATTTATGCTTTAGATCTTAAAATCCTTTTGATCTGAAAGGTTTCTGCTTAAAGGGACCGTTGACTCAAAAATAAAAATTCTTCATCATCATTTTATCATTTACTTACTGCCGTGTCGTTCCAGACCCATATATGGCTTTCTTCTGTGAAATAAAAAAGAAAAATTCTGATGAATGTCCTGGTCACTCTTTTCCACACATTTGAAGTAGACCCATATATTGACAGAATATATTAATATATTGATAGAAATATCATTTTCAAGCTTCCTTTTGTCTCTGTTGTACTACATGCAATACATTTCTGAAGTAAATCTTATAAATAAAAACTATTTAGATTACATAAACACATATACATAAATAAGCACGCACACACACATATATACATACACCGCATTTTTTAAATATAAAAATGTAACATACACAGCTCAGTATATTTTTAATATATATATTTTTACGTCTCTTGTACTCATCAAGGCTGCATTTATTTGATTACATAATACAGTAAAACTAGTAATACTGTGAATATTATAATATTGTTTTCTATTTAATATATTTTAAAATGTCATTTGTTCCTGTAATGACAAACCATGATCCTTAAAAATAGCATTTTTTAAAAATAGAAATCATCTGAACACATGTGAGAGGTTCCTGTTAAACCTGTACTGCGTTCAGTTTTAATGTATAGGTGTAAATGTTTCATTTATGATTACATGCTGAATGCTGCAAACAGCCCGTTTGTAATTGATGATCCATTATTGATTGGGCAAAGTGTAAAAGCAGTAAAGAACAAGGCCCTGTGATGAGCACCGCTGGCACTACGCCTTCAATCCTTTTTTCTTCTTTCAAAGCTAAAACACCCCACTGGGAAAACACACAGACATACAACAAGACACAAATATATCAGGTGGTTCACTTTGTCCTTGGACTTGTTGAAAGCTGTAACCACTACACAAACAAGCAGATGACCTAAATAAATAAATAAATAGCAAACAATTTACTTAACTATGCTTAAACTATAATGCAATTTAACCCCAGGTTAAGGCTACATTTAACCCTGAGTTAAAAGCCCTGGTGTTATTGTAGGGCCAAGGTATACTTAAAAAAAGGGTAACTAAACTAAACACTGCTAGAACATTATAACTTATTTCCTAAAAAAATTTTTTTTTCAAGCCACCTAAAAAAAGGATTACAATGCCATTTAATTAGTCAATAGCACCAAATCTGTGTAGGTATTTCCAATCAAAAAACCTTGCCATATATGCATAAACACATTTTGTATCATAAATAGTGTGAGTACTGAAAATTCCAGAAAGAAAGTGTGCACTTTAAATACCTGGATGATACACTTACTGAAATACTGTGGGTACGGAAAATTATTCAGAAACCCTTAAATTCTTCACTTCTTGTTATATTGCAGCCATTTGATAAAATAATTTAATTTAATTTTTTCCCCTCAATGTACACACAGAACCCCATATTGACAGAAAACACAGAATTGTTGACATTTTTGCAGATTTATTAAAAGAGATGAACTGACATATCAGTTTATTATGACACCAAGTATTCAGACCCTTTGCTCTGACACTCGTATATTTAACTCAGGTGCTGTCCATTTCTTCTGATCATCCTTGAGATGGTTCTACACCTTCATTTGAG
>JAUCMS010000028.1:15030095-15049118 GCA_032357445.1 Enteromius radiatus | reverse complement strand
TCACCTACATCTTGGATGCCCTGGGGGTAAGCAAATAAACATCACATTTTCATTTTTGGGTGAACTATCCCTTTAAATTCTTGCTTATTCATATTTCTTTTTACTGGGACAAATTCATGAGACCCCTCCATCAGGGACAAGGCATTAAGTGTACTTTAGTAATCTACCGTCTTCCTGCCGTGTCTTAATCATGCAGAATCTGATGCTGGTTTTCCAAGTAAATGCACTAAAATGTTGTTTACTAGGTCTGGTTTTGGTGCAAATTTCACAATTCGATTAGATTTTGACTCACAAGCTTGCAATTCAGTTTTGATTTGATTCAACATTGATTATTTTGGATATACATCAGGTAAGGCAAATTTTCTAAAGGAAAAAAATCTCAATGTTGTGGGTAACACTTTACAACTAAAGGTTCATTAGTTAACAACATTAGTTAACATGAACTAAGAATAAACAATACTTCTACAGCATTCATTCATTTTAGTAGATTTTAATTTCAGAATTTACTAATACATTATTAAAATCACAACTTGTGTTTGTTAACATTAGTTAATACGCTGTGAGATAACATGAACTAACAATGAATGATTGTATTTTCTATTAGCTAACATTAACAAAGATGAATAAATACTGTAATAAATGCATTGTTTATTGTTTGTTCATGTTAGCTAATACATTAACTAATGTTAACAAATGACACCTTATGGTAAAGTGTTACCATGTTGTGGTACTACATTACTATAATATTGAAGATTATAATAATTAACTGATCTGTATACAAACAGTGGGGTTTGATTCAAGGGATTTATGTTTCATAAATATGAGAATTTATTAAAAAAAATTTAAAATCAGTATTTATTTTTTATTGTTTACTGTTGCATTTGCATGTGATAAATTTGCATATTTAAATTTTTCATATTTTTTAATTTCATTGTATTGAACCCAGAAACTTAATTTAGTAAGATAGAAATGCTTAGATGAAAGGAAGTTGAAAGGCCGACATATCTGGATGGCACTAAAATGTGACCTTTGGCAGACCCAGAACTAGCTTAATTCCTCAGCCTCAGAAACTGGCTTCAATATTTGGATAACTTAGAGCAGTAATAAATAATATAGTGACATATTATTCCTGTTCTCCGGTTGTCTCAAACACACAAACAAGTGTATTTTTTTTTATAAATCTTACTCTAAACAGTGCAAGTATGAGGCAAGGACTTACATGACATGAGATCTTTAGCTAGATTAGTTGTAATTGAGAAAATGCAGACACCAACCTCTTGATGCAGGAAGCAGACCAAGGGAAGACGGTGACATGGGACAGGCCATGGAGAACTTGGAGCAGCTTTCTTTTCTCTTTCCCCATTGCCTCCACATCAGTAAACCACTGGCCTACTTTCACAGCTTCCATATTTAATGAGTTCCTCCAACACTCGCACTGAGCTCACCAGTCAACAACCTGTCACATCCACAAGAATCCTACGTAAAAGGAACACAGAGTAATTGTAATAAATATTGAAAGAGCACTGGTTTAGTAGCCTCTAGACATGCCAACAGCTGGTTCCTGGCTCCGGGTTCCTACGAAATATATGCGGGTGACTCTGGTCAGAAAATAACGTGTATCTGGATGGGAATTTTATTAAGGAAGAAGTCTGACCTTCAGTGCTCCAGATGTGTGGAGTAATTAAAGTCAGTCCATCACTTCGTTTTCACATTCCTGCATGCAAGAGTCTTGAGAAATAACCAAAAACATATTTACAACATGCAACTGATAGCAACAGGGTAAACGAAGATAATGAGGCCACAAGAAACAGAAATAAAAATGAAAGGCATCACACTTACCTTTACACATAAACACTCTGGCATGGGCTCAAACTCGGAAGCGTGGCATTGGATCTAATTTAATTTCTTCAGGCTGGCTGGAGGACACACCTGTGTTTCTCACAGGTCCAGCACACAACTTCAGGGTGAAGGAACCTCTCCAGGAAAATTAACTTATTTCCAGAATCTTCTTAAGCTCGGAGGGTGTCATATTCCTGCTCTCACCCATCAGAAATGAAAGAATTGAGTTTTTTCTGGGAGGAGCTTGATGTGTTCACAGAGCGTGACTCAGGCATTGAGTTGGGAACTAAATTAGACTGAGTCATAAACAAAAACAGACCATCAGAAGCTTATCAATGTCTGATGTTTTAAAACCAATGGATTTTTTTGCTACAAGAGAAACACTTTAATACTTAAATATCTGGTTTTAATTACACTATTTGGCCAGGTGACGGAACAATTCTCAAATTATTTTCTTTTAGAGAGGCTAAAAGCCAATCTGATATTTAGGGAGACAATAAGAGCCAGCAAAACATAACCACATAAATAATTAGTACGCCTTCATGCAAGCAATTATTGGTTCCCTGAGTTCTGTACTAGACATAATGGTGGTTGGTGTGAAGGTTACAATGGCTAATAACTGTAAGGTCGCTAGGTCAAATCTACAAAAGACAGGACCATAAGACAACACAACTGCCCCTTGAGAATCAAATTAAACGAATCTAACCACTTGGTCAAATGCACAATAAATAAGTGATTCTAGAATGCTGCAAAAAGTTCCAAAGAATTCGAACATTCATACATCCCAACGTTCTACAATCCCACTTACTTAGTGAATTCATAGGCTTATTAAATAATACTTTCAGCTTTAAAAGCATACTATTCTCAGTTTTGTTTTAATGCATTAAAATGCATATCAGCATTATGGTTTGAAAATGGAAAAAAAATTCAGCGCATTTCTGCCATGGTGCTCTGTACACCTTATGCCATTTACTTTACCAAAACAGTCCTCAGTCCATCTTTGCAGCAAGACATTACTTTTGCATTAGCGGGATGCCAAATGCCCATGGCGTAAACACAGAGAGGGCCTAATTGAGAGCTTGTTGACAGGCTGGTGGCACCATCCCAGTTTTGCTCCTTTCAAACTGAAAGTCTAAAGATCTCTGCTTGATTCTCTGATTCAGCAAATCAACCCGCTTGAGTCTGTCAGAATGCAGCTTGAATACAGACTTGAATGAACTTGATGACCCTCAAGCTGCATATTTTAGGTCACACACACAGAACCCAACACGACAAATGCCGATTAGGGGGTAATTAATTGTGCTTTACAAACACAGTCTGTGCGACTAGAGAGCCCTTGCTTTAACATTCAATCTTTAAAGCACAAAACAGCCCCTCCTCTCTGACTACTCTTCATGCAGAACCATGAGACCTGTTACCATGGAAACGTCCTCAGTGATAGTGCGGCTGCACAAACATGAAATGCTTAAATGCCTCCGTCAAGCACGTATCGAACTGAAACGACAGTGCTTGGAATACAAGGGTAGTATTCTTTATATTCGATCGAGAACGCACAAGTGCCAACTGTTTCTGGCAGCCCGAGAGCTCGAGCCATCTGCACATCACACACAGGTTGTCAATGTTTGTTGTTTTAATTCAAAGTCTTTACAATCGGGGGTTTTTGCAGTTCCGCGGGGAGTAACGCAATGCAATCCGTTTCATATACAGATGATGTTCAAGAACAAACCAAACATTTAGCCTGCTGTACTAGCTGTAACTGTAAACCAGACAGGTTTGATTCAAATCTGGAGATGCATTCAAGGTATACAACAGAGTTTCAACCCTATAACCTTTCATATAACCAATAAGCGATTAGCCAAATATGGGCTTTGCCAAGCTGTCCTCGTTTCTCCCGTGTAGACGCACAGCCTGTGGCACCGAGCAGAGCACCCTCTTTTTTTTAATTCACACATCTCTGGATCTGCCACCATGGTTACGGAGGTGAAGGATGAAGACTGACGGAAAAACACACGAGCAAGGAGGAGAGGGACAGAGAAGCGGAGAGAGAAGAAAAGAAACAGGGCGGAAAAAAGGAGTCGCAGTGGAACCTGTTAAAAAACTGAGGAGAAAATAATGGGTTGAAAATAGGGAGATGATGAGTGAGAAACGATGTGACAAGTTCGCCTGAGCGACCGGGGAGTGACCTCATCGTCTCATTGCTGATGACAGGGCCTCTGAAGCTCATGGAAATAGGCGTTAATTATAAAATATATAACCAATATGGGTTATAATATCCAGACAGCAGAGGGGTTGATATACAAAATGATCACCTGGAAAATAGGGAATATTTCTTTTTTTAAAGGGATAGTTCACCCAGAAATGTAAATTCTGTCATTAATTACGCACCCTCATGTCGTTCCAAACCTGTAAGACCTTAGTTCATCTTCAAAAAACAAAAAAATAAAGAAAAAGCTCTCTGTCTCTGTTTTTTGAAGAATGCTACAACGATCAAGGTCCAGAAATCATAACAATTAACAATGTGACATCAGTGGTTTAACCATAAATTTTTTGCACAAAATTAATGACTTCATTCAACAATTTGTCTCCTCCGTATCACCCCCGGCACCATTTTGGAGAATATCTACCATAAACAACATATGCTGCTCTGCATCAGCTGTGCTGGACACGTTGTCTATGTTCAGACCAAAGCGCAAACAACATAGACTTCGTAAAATTCTTTGCTGTTGCTTCGTCTGACAAGCCACGCCACTCTCACACTATCATGCTGTCAAAAATACATTGCAGAGCAAACTGAGGAAACTGAGAACGCTTCAATATACAAAAAAAGAGCAGGTTACTTTAGATAAGAAACAAAGTCACAGCTTTCAAATTGTAACTTTTTTTTTCCAGGTGACCGAGGGGGTGGAGATGGGTGGGTTTAAGTATAAGGTGGTAGGAGTTGGATCTAGAGAAAAGAGAATAGACAAACAAAAGAATCACATTTGTATTTTTGTACAGTTACTTCAAAGAAAAAATTATTTCAAGAAAAGTTCATCAGAAATTATGAGCCTTTTCATTTTAATTCACAGTTCTCTTTTAGATTCCAGGACATAATCAATTTACACAGTTCAACCTGGTGCTTGTGGACAACAATACACTAATTTATTAAACGAATTGTAAATGAAAATGGTTGTGAACACCATTTCACTTTACAATAAAAGGTATTAAAATTTTATATTCACAGACATATTAAAACATACAACGGGCAATATTTGGGATTTTTTTTGGAAGGAAATTAATACTTCTATTTACGAAGGACACATTATTTATCAAAAGCAACATTAAAGAAGCTTAAAAGGTGCTATCAAAATATATCTATATATTAAATTATATTATATATCTGAGTAGATATGTGTGTGTGTGTGTGTGTAAATTACAATTTTTCTTTTATCACGCCAGCAGGCACAATTATTAATCAGCCTACCACTAATCTGAACTAACACATTTAATAAGCTTTTAACAATTCTTTGACAAAAAGGACCTACAGCAGAATGAAAAAAAGTGTTTTAAAGTAATTGGATCGAAGCAGTGTCACAACAAACAGGGTCTTTGTGCTTGTCTATACAAAAGCATAAGGGTCTGTATTTGAGCGAAGGTGGTGTTTAATATTTCCCACAATCACTGGGCGTTTAAGGTTTGCCTCAAGAGTGGTTTTATGGCCTGGGCCTCATCTGGTATCATTAAACCAAACATAAATAACAGCTGTAAATGTTTCACTTCGAAGCAGTGAGGTGCTCAAACACCAAAGTGACAATATAATCTATACATGAAAAAACGGTTTAAATCAGCCTCTTGATTTGAAGCTACATAAAGTCGCATCTGAGAATGATTTCCTTGAAAACAAAATCTCATCTAAAATGAGTTAACTAATAAATGGCAAACTATTCTCCATGCATGTAGAAGTAGTTGCTCAAAACTCAATATGACAAATTCATATGATCAATATTGCTGTTCTCAGCCCAAATGTCTCCATTAATCATTTCGTTTTAAAATGACTTTTCAGACTAAGCCTGTATTAAAACATCAGAAATAACCATAATCAGATTATCCCACTGTCCAAACACAAGCAGCTGTCAATTTCAGAGGACATCACTTTCTGCTTTGTGCTAATTCGCTAAGATTCAAACAAGCTAATTAACAACCAATTACTCCGTAGAATTTTTTAATGCTGCTATTAAAGCAGTCTACAGTTTACAAAAGCTACAATACATTCAATGTTGTGCATTGTTTTTTTCCCTTAATTAAGAAATCCTGAACTTGCCTTTCCTGTAGGGAAAAACTACTAAATGCACAGCCTCTAGTGGAGAAGTTTAAAGTGCCAGTATTTAGGGGGGAAAAAAAACATCATTGTGAAAAACACAACTAACCCCCATTGCTTATCGGACACAGTCTAACACATTCCAGCCCTCCACATGCCAAATTATCCGGGTTAGAGATTACATTACATGAGGTTGTTATAATTCCTGCATGGTTTTTCCTCCTAACAGAGTACGATTTATATTAGCCAAAGTGCATTAGGTGCAAATGATGGGCAATTGTAAAAAACATAATACCTTTTTCGATATAATTATGACAAACTCAGAACTGTGAGAGAGAGAGATATAAAATAAAAAGTCTTATACCAATTTTAAAAACTGATAATAAATCCCCCCCCCCCCAAAAAAAAAAACAAAAACAAAAACAAAAAAAAAACAACTTTGGCAACATCTCCAAGAAAAAAAAAAACAAACAAACTGCAAAGCTACCTGAAAAACCTTGAAACAAGCCGTTTTACCAAATATTTGATTTAGTTAACATAAGTTAATTGATAAATGAAATCTATTTATGGCATTATTTTTGAAGCATCATCATTTTACAGCATTTTTACATGAGTGTCTAAAACAGTAGTAGCTTTGCAGGTATGTTTTTTTAAGCATCTTTGAGACGTTGCCACACTTCTTCTGGATTTAGTCCGTTTCTGTTACTTCATGTGATTCCAGCCAGACTGGATGATGATCAGATCTCTGTGTGGAGCACTGGCTGTTGTCAGACTCCTTGTGCAGACAATAATCTCACTGTATTATTACAATTAATGACAAAAATAATGTTTGGGAATGTAAACTCATATTTCCAACTGACACGCTATCGTTGGTGAAAATACTAGTGGCCTAAGACTTTTGCACAGTACTCTATATATCTATATCTATATATATTAATATTATATTATATACTATACACACAAAAGCTTCCATGTTATTGTATCAATGCAAAAAAAAAAAATAAAAAAATAAAAAAGCACTTTTTGTATTAAAAAAAAAAAAAAAAAGAATCTGCTCCTAAAATTCAAACACATCGTAAACCAGAGGAACCGCTAGAACTGAAACAGAAAGCAGTCTTACAAAAACAAACCCACTTTATTTAGACAGTGTTTCAGGTCTCAGTATCAATGTGCCGGGTAAAAATTAAAAGAGAAAGCTACAAACTTCCAAGAACAGCGATAACTGAGTCTACACAAACTTTATTTTCTTAAAAATACATTACCATAAAATAAAAAGCAATAAAAGATATATATGGGCATGGGAAAGGGCAGGGTTTCACCCCCTGTTTTTTTTTCGTGATATACAGCCTGGAAGGTTTTGGAAGAGGAAATGCATGTGTATCTGTATGTGTGTGTGTGTGTGTAGTGTAGTGGGGTGGGGTGGGCCGCGTTGAAGTGAGGGCTTGGTTCACCTGAGGAGGAGGAGGACGACAGCCTCCACACAGCAGTAATGCAGCAGTCACATGGGCACACACAGAAAGAAAAGAGAGAGAGAGAGAAAGAGAACAGCCATAACAGGAAGAGAGAAGAGAGGTAGTAAAGTGAGAGAGGTAGAGCGAGGCGGGGCAGCTACTCTGTCAGCACCTAAGGGAGGAGCACAAAAGGCCAGCTACACCTAAGATAAGCAAGGTTCCTCCATCACTTCAGTGTGATACCATATACACCTCCATTTGCATTCTCAGAGAGAACAAAACGGAGGTTTTTAATGTGTGTTTGCGTGTTCGTACATCTGAAGCAAACAAAGGTTAATGCGTGCGTGGGTACATCTCTAAAAACAGCAGTTTGGTGGGCTCTCGTCCGGCGTTACAGTACTCGGGACACATTTAGGACAGCCGAGCACTCGTGGCGGTGTGAGTTACGATCTCTCATTGATCTCTGGGTCACAGAGTGGCTGACCAAGCAGAGTACCATAAAGCAAATCTGCTTCACACACCATGCACAGATTGCGTACAATTGCACCGGCGAGGTAGATTATTAGCTAGATGTGGATGTAAATATTAAAAAAGGAAGCTCAAGGAAGTCACCGGGGGCCCTGCTGAAATGGACACCGCACTACAAACACGTAAGGCAGTGGAAAGGTTCTCTGCGCGCCACGGGACTCCAGGAGACGGGATGCTGCCGACCGGCTCATAGCTACAGTGTGATTTCGATCTTAGCACGTTTAGCTTAACGTTGATTAGCACAATATACACATATGATTTCATCAGTCACATTACAGGGAAGAGCCAGGCAGCGACGCTCCGCAGGAGTCTCTCGAAAACAAACAGAGCAGAGAAACAGAAGCCAGTGCTATTACTAGCCAAGAGATGCAGGAACAGCAGCACTCCTGACTTTGTGCCCTGAGCGTGTGAACGTTTACGGGTGAGGAGGTGAGGAAGTGAGTGCTCGGCTCGATCAAGAGGATTTAGAGATGACCCACCCATCAGCAAGGCAAAACTACAGAGGGCAACGACAGCAGGTCTGCGGGGATCCCGGATTAATATGGATTTGTGTGTGTGTGTGTGTGTGTCTGCGTGTGGATGTGTATGTGGGGACGAGGTGGGGGGGATAGTTTAGTTTTCAGCAGCACGAGGAGGGGGCGCAGATACAGGAGGTCCCACTGGGCCAGGGGGCATCCCATCAGGTTGTGCGGTTGGAGGTGGACCTGGGTCTATAAAAGAGACAATGTCGTTTTAAAAACGCAGCCCGAAAAAAAAATATATATAGAGCCCAGGACAAATGCACAGGTAGAAGGGGACGTGATCTAGCCATAGAAGGGATACTCACACATGCCGTTGGGTGGTCCGGGGTGTCGAGGGCCCATCATGGGCTGCATGCCACCCTGTGGGGGTCCAACTGGGGGAGGTCCAGGCATCATTCGGCCTGGCATAGGCTGACCTGGTCCAACTATTGGTCCTGAACAAAGCAACAAAAGAAACTGAGGAGAAACGCTACAGAATATCCGCTTTAGGAAAGCAATTAGCAGGCTTTCTGCAGCTTTTGGGATTCAAGACCAAGTAAAGAAAAAGTAAGGAATAATTGGAATGGGACAGGGGAAAAAATAAATAAATAAAAAAATATTATATATATATATGCACATATATAAAAAAATGTGTATTTTTTATATATATATATATATATATATATATATATTTTTTTTTTTTTTTTATAAAGGGAACAAACAAATGTATTGTTCTTATACTATTGAGATGTATATATATATCACAAGGTTGTTTAATTTTGTTAAATATTTTCAGTTTGCATCTGACATGTTTTTATTTACATTTTTTTTAATAAGAGATAATATATAATCTGAGATAATATAATCCAGTTTCATATTCCAAACATGAGGTGCACTTGTGGCCGTCATTAAAAGCCCAAACTTAATGTCCATACCAGTCAAATCATGTAACATGACTTTCACAAAACGCAGACTACTGCAGGACATGCTTGATATTTAAAAGAGCTGCATTAAGCTCCATAAAAGAGCTCAAGCTGTTCTCCAGGTGGCTTTCTGTGTGTGCTCTTAGAACGCAGACTAGAACAGACTCTGTACAAAAAAGATCAACACAAAAGACGACCTCAAACAAAACCAGATCAGGGTGCTTGCTGACCTGTCTGAGGGGCATGGTGGGGACCCATGGGATGGTGCATGGGAGGATATCCAGGACCTGGGTGCCCAGGATGTCCTGGGTGTCCAGGATGCATGCCTGGAGGTGGGCCGTGTGGTGGTGGGCCGTGATGTCCTCCTGCATTCTGCTGCGCAGCTGCCTGCTGCTCCATCTGCTGACGAGCCTTCATCTCCGCATACTTCAACTGCTCCATGTGGAACGCCTGTCGCTCTGTCAAAAGCTGCTGCCTCTGGAGCTCCAGCTATAAAGGAAAAAACTCCTGTTAAACCAGCTCAGCTTGATGGGGCAAGGGGAAACTTTAAATTGATTACCATGGCTGTACTAACAGCACACAATTTCGATTTGTTTTTCAAATCCAATCATTAGAACACATTTTGAAAGCACTCTAATCGGATCTACTCGATTGGGCAGTGCAGTCAACATCTGGTCCATTTACACTTGGTTCTTTGATATAAATTTAAGCGAAAAAAAAAAAAAAAATTAAAAAACATTAACTTTCAAATCCTACTTGAATGTTTTGTCCACCAATAAATACATACTTTAAATAAATAAACAAACCCCCCAAAAAAACAAATTTCTTTATTTAATAAAAGATTTTATATTAAAAACTAGTGTGGATCAGTTACTCACGCCAATACTGATAATAAATTACATCTTAATGCTGTAGCTTCAAAGGTTACACAAACGCTCCCACCAGAAAAATGCATCGCAAATATGACATAAACCTAATGCATGCCACTAAACAGGCACGAAAATGTTCCTGGGAGCAGAAACAAGCCCGTTTTTTACATTTTCTAAAGAAAGAGCGGGTGGTGCTAGCCTGTGCAAAAGTCACCAACATGCTTAACTAAAATCAAAGCTGTATTTAGTAAATTTATGAACACCAGAAGGAAATAAAGTACCACTGGGCTGAGCTATATAAAGACACATCCTTCATGCACTATTTACAGCAGCTAAATTGGGTTACTATCTTCAGCTAGATTTGCTAAAGCGTTTTGTAGAGCTCTCCAAGTCTCTTGTGGACAGCGCCTCTGGTGTGCAGACATAAGACTACAAGATACACAAGAACAAGGCACAGCTCTAGCAAAGCAAGTGTAAATTACAACCTCATACTGCAACACTACATTACACTACATTAGAAGAAAACAAATCTAATTCATTGACTTTTCTGAGCAGAGAAATACATTTTTGTTTTGTGGGTTTTCAAAAACTTCAAATAAAATACAAAATCCATTATTTTGGATTTTAGGGTGACCCGTTCTTGACAGCCAGATTTAATACTTACTGCTTCTTTCTCACGGTCCATGATGGTCTCCAGCTCTTCAAAGTGTCTGAGTTTGAGCTCCAGCTTCTTCATCTGAGTCTCTACCAGCAGAGCCACAAGAGATTTGATCTTCCTCTCTTCCACTGCAGCCAGGTGCTGAGAGACAGAAAAACGACACATGAAATCAAGTTAGCCGCCAGGGTGATAAAAACACTTTGATTGGAGACAGCTGCACAAAGCACAGAGCTACTATCGGTGCCAACAAGGGAAGTTAAAGAATTGATAAACATTGAACCGAGTCCCTGTGGAAGTCTGAGCACTGCATTACCTTCGCCTTGGTGGCAGCAGAGGCCAGAGCAGCAGCAGCAGCTGTGGCGATGTTGCCCTCTCCGATATCCAACTCAAGCTTTTTCTTTCCGTCCTCTTTTTCTTCCTCACCCTCTTTCCCTTCCTCTGTGGTCTCCATGTCCTCCTCTTTGTCTTTCTCTGGAACATGACAATAAAAATTAGTATAGACGCATCATTAGAATAATTTCACATTATATGGATCATTTATTGCCATGGCACTTGCAGGCAGGGGAATAAAAGTAGAATTCATTACTTTGTTTAAAGAACTTCTGCAAAACAGGCAGAAAACAGAGGGGGAACACAGAAGTATATCTTCAACTGGTTTGAATGGAATGGATTTTTGTGTTTTACATTTTTGGTGGAGGATAGTAAGTTAAGGTCAACAAATGCACTTTAAAATTAAATGTAGCAGTTCTTGTTTGTTTTTTGTTTGAACCCAAAAGATGACATTTTAAAGACCGTTGGTATACAGGCAGCTGACAGTTCCCATTGACTTCCATAGTACCTTTTTTTCTACACTACCTAATACATTAATCCAGGTGTTCAAAATAAAAACAAAAAAACTCAAGTTTGCAACTACTTGAGTGAGAAAGTTAAAATTTGTGGGTGAACATCTTTTTGAATTTTTTTTTAACAGAAAAGTAACTTATTGATAATGTGCAAAGCTAACTCCAGTGTGAAAAAAGAAAGGGCTGTAGCAAATCAAATATACATTACACAAGCATCACTGCTCAATTTAACAGGCATTAAGCAGATTTTAGCCAGCGCGTGTCAGATTCCAGGAAAGCCCATGAGCATTCGTTGTCGCTGCGGCTGCCAGTGTCTGTACCTGCTGTCTTGGATTCTCCTCCCTCACTCTCTTCCTCTTCCTGTGGCTCAGATTTCTCTGTAGTCTCATTCTTTTCCTTCTCTGTCTCTGTCGGCTTTTCTGCAGACTCGCTGGGCTTCTCTGCTTCATCCTTTGACTCCGCCTGCAACAGATGAGACGGGAAATGGTATGGTATGGATGACTGTATAAAAAGTTAACTTGGAAAAACTATACTCAATGTGAAGAGGGGCATTGCAAGGAATCCCAATAATGATGGGAAAGGATAAATCACTTCTGATCTGATTTCTAATCCATCCATAAACATGACATGGTAGCAAACACAAATGACTACTGGTGGTAGGACCATATCTGACCTTATCAGGCTGGGAATCAGAGTCAGTGTCCATCTTCTCAGTCTCTGTAGGTTCTGAGAATAAAGGGAAAAAACGCATTAAAAACATCAAATGCAATGTGGTAGAGTGCATTGGTCAAAAATGAACCTAAAAGACAATAAATATCTTAGAAAGCACTTCAGCTGCAGAAACACTATTTTGGCTAAAATAGATTTTTATGAGAAAGTGACTCTTAATGCGGCACATAACTTCCTACAATTAATGTTTTTAAAAGTAACCTCTCACCAAGGTGGCATTGTGAAAAACATGCTTGGTATTTTTGTAGAAACCATAATTTGAAAACACTTTATGCAATTAATCAAAATATAATTTTGTAAATGTCAAAGTCTTTACTGTCACTTTGCGATTAATTTAATGCAGCCTTGTTACATCAAGATCATTCTTAATCTGACTGATCCCAAACTTTTCAACAACAGTGCACATGTTAGGAGAAAAATGTGGATGAAATGTATCCACAGTGGGAAATGAATCGAATACGTAATGCATCGAAAAGTCAAACCACAGGGCCTGACAGCAGACACGGCAAAAAGCACTAAACAAAATGAAAAAGCTATTAAGAAAGAGAACAGCATGACCAAGTGAGTGAATGACCTTATGAACAGGCATTAGAGCAACAAAGAGTTGATAAGGTATGTGTGGCAAAGCCTGCACTGGCACACCATGTCACACTAGGTCACTCCACTGACCCAGTTTCAACCCCACCCATATCTTTGCCCCATCTGCCAGAGCTGCATAAAGCCATCGGTTACCATTGTATGCAGTCACACACTGCCTCTGGTGCTGTGCCGTCTAACAATGTATTACACAAGGTCTATAAAATTCAGTAAAGTGTGTAGGTGAGATTTAAAATCATATTCTTGTTTTATTAGACTCCAATTTTTATTAAATGAGGACAAGCCCATGCTCGGCTGATCAGGGTCATTGGGTTTGTCTACAAGTCAACAAGTACTGATCTGATGCCACCTGGTGGAAAAAGATAGAACTACACAGACGCAATTAGCAAGATGGAAAACCCACCCATCAAAGCTGTTGATGACTTTTCATAATCTCACTACATGAAAAATTACCTGTCTTCTCTGGTTCTTCAGGAGCTGTGCCGGCAATGCCACTGCTCTCCAGGCCGAACGCAGGGTCTACTTTTCCTGTGCTGCGTGCAGCTTCCTGTACCTTTTTCACATGAGCCTCCACGAGCTCTGTGGGAACCTCCTCACGCACACGCGAGAACTCCTCTACAACCACAATGGACAGAAAAATCTTAAAATACACACAAAAATACAAACACGTTTATGATTACACAATTTAATTTACATAAAACTAGAGCTATTGATTCCGCAGGTTGATTTAGGAAAAATAACTAGTTTGGGTCATTTCTCATCCCAAACTGATATGCAAGTAATGACACCGTAAACCCAGCAAATTGAAATTACAAGTGGCTACATTCTCTCTTGGGTTAATAGTAAGTCGAATACACCTGAACCTGACAACATACCCAAAGCTGCTTTGGCAGCAGCCGCCGCCACTCGCGGGTCGACCACAGAGGCAAGGAATGCAACAGTGCTCATGACAGGATTTCCTGATTGGCTGAAGGGGATGGGCTGGTAAGCCAAAGGGCCTAGTGAGGCTTCAGAGCTCTCCAGGTATTGATCCTCTATGGGCAGCCGCAGGAAGTGCAAGATACACTCATCTTGTGTACGGCTGCCCACGTGCTCCGAAACCTTATTCCAGTCATCCTTATACATCTCCAGAGCCTGGAATGATTCATTTAAAATATATTATTAAAAACAAACTTGTATGAAAGGAGAATCCTGAGATTATGATACCCTCAGATCTCACCTCCAACAGAAGCAATGTTTCTTGCTCAGTCCACTCTCTCCCACCTGCAGCCCCTTTAACCTGTAAGGCAAATGATTACATCAAGAAACTACAAAAGAAAAAAAAAAAAAAAAAGCGCTAATTTTACAACTAGGTCTAGTGTTAGGTGACTTGCCTTGGGATTCTTCTTTGAGTAAATATCTGTACGGAGGCCAAAGTTCTGCAGGTCAGTTGGCTTGTCTTTGCCCTTCTCTGGGAAATTCAGCATCTGCTGAGCAGGGGGAACCTGGGATGAAAAGCAAATGCTTTACTGTAACTGTTTCAAGAAAGAAAGAAAGAAAGAAAGAAAGATAGCTTGTGCCTTCAGGAAATAAAAAGTGTCCCAAGTCTCACCTGTGGGGGGCGGTGGTGCAGCGGCACCAAGCCAGAGGGAGTATCAGCCAGAACATTGAAATGTGGGGTTGGTGGAGGGCCCATGGGGAGAGGTCTGCTCTCAGCATCAACCTGGTAGTTCACCAGACCCCACTGCTCCAAAAAGGCATGCACTCTGAAGGGGAAAAAATTAATACAATAATTGAATATATAATAACAAAAAAAGGAAATCCTATTTAACTTTATGCAAGGCTCATATTTCTCTAATGTATTAAATGATTCAGTGGATAGTGACACAACTACTATTCAGAAAGCATGGGAGAAAGATTTAGGTTTCACAACTGAGAATGAGCAGTGGGAGGAATGTCCGCAAAATATACATGATTGTTCAATTAACACTAGACACAATTAATTCAATTCAAATTACTACATTGCCTAAGATCTTCCCTGAAGTGTCATCAATATACAATAAATGCAAGGTGGCAGACTTTACATTTTTGCATTCATTTTGGACATGTTGTAACCTTCACAAGTACTGGACTTATATTGTTGACTTTCAAAAGTGTATAAAAATAGATATAGCTCCAGAGACAATGATTGCCATTTTTGGGATCATTTCTGTACCCTCTTTTAATACATATAAAATTGTATTAATTAATTAATCTTAATTTATGGTTCTTGCAAAAAGATTGATTCTTCAGAGGTGGAAGCTTTTCTAAGCAGTGATAAGATAGATAATATTTTGGAAAATATGGAAGCCTGTATTGCATCACTTAGAAAAATTACAACCTTATAACACTGTTTTTGTACACAGCATTACATCTCTAATTCTTAAATGTATGTACCTAAATATTATATGTAACTGAAGGTTTATTATTTTTTTTACAGAATTGTAATATTCTAATAAATTACAAAAGGCAAATGAAAAATCCTGACCTCATAACCGCACACACATCTCCAGTAAGGTTTCTCCTGCAGGAAGTGGAGGTCAGGTACTCCTGAGGATTCAGCCGGTATGTGTCAATCATGAAGTTACGATAAGCCAGATAGCTAAGGAAGAGGTAATAAACAGAGTATGAAAGATGAGAAAAAGTATTAATTAAATGTGAATCAAAATTTTAATGTGAATGATATGTACAAACTTACATCTCTGGAGTCTTAGATTTGTTTTTGCCATTGAAGAACTCTGGCAGGGCACGCCTCTCAATTTCATGTATACTGGCAAGAGAAGAAAAGAAAATGTGAATACAATTTTTTTTTTTTTTAAATATATATTATATATAAAAAATAAATAGACACACCTGAGCTTAATTAAAAATTCCTCTCTAAATCTTTGTCTAATACAGTGTTTCTCAAATCAAAATGCCAGGGGTCCACCAGGGGGCCTCAGCAAACTTCCAAGAGAATGACTTCAGTTCAATTATTTGATAAAAGTTAAATAATTTTAATTAAAATTCATACTATTTTTAGTTAAATTTTAAATTTAATTATAAAATTTAAATTCTAAAATGGTTTGTTGTTTAATAAAAAAAAAACAAGATTTGCAATAATTGCAGTTAATCTAAAATTGACATTTCCTAGATTAAAAAAAATAGAAAGAAAGAAAAGACTGTAAAAAGCGGCTATCATAACTACATCAGAACATACCAGAGGAAATTTCACAGCATATATAAGGAAGAATCTTCAAATAATGTGTTCGACAAGTCAAAAATGTTAAGAACCACTGGTCTATAACACTACTTCCACCCAAACTCTCAGGACACTGAAAAAAAGCATGCAGTGGAAGGTAATTTATACCTGTTGTAGTCGAACCAGGCAGCATAGCTGGGAATAATGATGTGATGGGTTTGTTCAGTCACATTGTCCTCAGAGTCAATCAGACGATTGACCTCTGCTTTACCCTGTTCATCTTCCTCCTGTCAATTACAATTCAAATACACTTTCAGAACCATCTGACTCAGCGTATAAATGGCTTGGCACGTAAGTGACACATTGATCAATTAAAAAAAGAATTTATGGTTAAAGTAAAAGGGCTATTATCAACCAAATACTGTGCATCCGATATAATAATAATGAAGAGAAACTTTTCAATAACATAACTGGATCACAAAATGAGAAGACTTTACCTTGCCACCAGATGCTAGTGAATCATCTTCCTGGTCATCTACGAGGGTAAACAAAGTTAACGCGATCATTTACATTTCCTCTGACGAAATTTCACATTCACACCCACAACAGATATTATTATTATTAGAAAATATTCACCCAAATCAGCAACTGTTCCGCCTTTTACTGGGGTATTCTCACTGTCCTTTTTCTGATTGACTGCAAGCAGAAAGGCAGCGAACATTAAGCAAAGTAGAAGATGCATCAGACAATTCCAACACAATAAAATTTAAAAGCTTTCAGCGTAAAGTAGGACAATGAAAGTAGGGCGCAGCATGTAATAGAGTGTCTATTTTAGCCATGCACTGAATTTCCATGCATCCAGAGGGGCTTTAAAAACAAAGGTGCTATGAACTATGAAAGAAAAAGACTGCAAACATTTAAGTCAAGTAAGCTGTTGTCAACCAGGCTTTTCCCCCCAAAATTCACTTACTAAGCGTACTACTAATAATAGATAAAAGCTACCCTAAGTAACCCAGGGTTAAGATCAAGTGTGCATTGGCAGTAGCTCTTTAATTATCCCTTGCACTGTTCAAAAAACAGCATCTGTTCAAATAAGAAACTACTAATCAAGATAACGGACCATTCTTTGGCAATGTAACTTCCTCCATTCCTGGAACAGGGGAGGGATCTTCGAGGTCCTTTGTGAGGTCTTCATCCTGCTCATCATCATTTTGATGTCCACGGCGTCTCCCCTGTGATCCAGGATTCCTGTTTGAGGTAAATGAATGAATGCAACCGTTACATTAAAGAAAAAATTTATCATATTTTAAATTACTTTTTTTTTTTTAAATCTTGTATAAAAAGCAGTACATTAAAGGTGCCATAGAATGCAAAACTGTATTTACCTTCATGTAGTTAAATAACAATTATGTACATAGAAATTACGTACTCTTGTTTCCTCCTTGTGTAAATCTCATGCATTTATAATAAAAAAACAAACACTGAAAAACAGGCAAATCTGAACATGTCGGGATCACTACGCCTGAAGCATCCGATCTTGTAAAATGTCTGGCAAGTAGCGACACTCATAAACAGGGTGCGCAAAAGTGAAACTAAAATGTGATTGCGCTTATTAATAACAGCTCCCTAATTCTTATAATTACCTAAGGATATAACTGCAAGAGAAAGTACTGAAATAGCCATATTTTCCTCCCCATGTTTCTCCTGCTTTGTGAGCTATTAAAATTAGCTGCAGTGTGAAACAGCCAATCAGAGCAGAGCTCAACATTATTATTCATGACCTTCTAAAACAGATCATTCCATTCTGAAGACAAATCCTAGGGTCATAAAAATATTTTTTGTCCTTATCTAAGCCACATCAGAGAACAATTTAAAATACTATATCCATCCATTCTATGGCACCCTTAACATATTAGGATTTCTGTAGGATCATGTGACTAAGAAAAAAAAAAAATCAGTGTTGTCATCACAAAAAAATAAATGGCCTCATTACGGATTTTTGAATTTTACCTTTCATGCAGTGTATAACACTGCTCTAAGTGAAAGAAAACATTCTCCAAAGCTTTAAATCTCTATGCACCATGTATAGTTATCGTCCACCCACTTGGTCTTTTCATATTGGTCTGAATGAAAATGCTAATTCATTCTTTGATTCTAGTTGCTGATTTTGGTGCAGTACAAACAGAGGCTTACTCTGTAACACTGTACAAAAGCTGCTTTATTTAGTTATTATTAAAAAACTAATAATAACTAAATAAAATTTAAATTTCATAAGTCCGATATTTACTTTTAGCAAATAAAAGCAGCCTTGGTGACCATAAGAGACTTTTTTAGCATACACAAACATTCAAACAGACCCTTACCCTTTCTTGCCCTTTTTGCGTGATTCTGCAGGGGTGCTGGGTGGGGATGGAGATCGCCTCCTCTTCTTGCCAGCAACCAGTGACTTGCGGTCCTTGCGATCGGGTGTACGGGAAGACTGATCAGAACCATGGAGGGGTGAAGGATGAGAGAAAGAGCGAGAGAATGAGAGAATGGAACGGTCTTACACACAAGGGGGTGGGGTGGGGGGGGGGGGGGGGGCGGAGAGG
>JAUCMS010000028.1:15007293-15019172 GCA_032357445.1 Enteromius radiatus | reverse complement strand
TTGTTGTCCTGTATTCCATTTCTAGATTGTAAAGAGTTCCTTACTCAAAACTATGAAACTCATCTGTTGTTTTAGGTCATTACAAGCAGAAAAGAAGCCACGTCAGCAAGATTGAATGGGGCAGAAATCAGAATTGGAAACAGTCTGGACAACGATGGCATTAACAATCCCAGGTAAATCAGCTTTAAATCTCTTTAATTTTCAAAATTTACTTGCCGCTTATTTACAAATGGGTACAATATTGTGTGTGTTTATCTCATTACATGCTTATCTCAACTTTTCTTCAGGTGTGCTGTGATCTCTTCCATTCATGCTGGTTTTTCCACCACCTTTGAATGTGATGGGATGGAAGGACGTTACATTAATGTTGTCATTCCAGGGCGGCAAGAATATCTTACACTGTGTGAGGTTGAAGTGTACGGATCACCACTGGATTGAGATGCACTTTAATAAATATCTTTTTTAATGTAAAAATTATTGTTTAAAAATATTATACCTGTAATCAAAGTTTTAATAGTGAATAACACAACTCAGAATACTAGAATATAGATTATCTTAACCCTTTTTTTTTTTAGCTATTATTGGAAAATTTGTTCTTCCAAATTCATATTCAACACCTGAGATGCCAAGAAAAAACAGATGTATGTGAACTGTGGGAATTGTGAATTTTTTTTGTTGTAAAGGTGGGGGTATCTTGCAAAATGTTCAAATTTCAGATGTGAACACTTCATTACAATAAAACGTTTTTTAATTCTTAAAATTACATCTTTCTTTTTCTCTCTCTTTCTCTCTCTCTCTCTCTATATATATATATATATCTGTGTATGTGTGTGGTTACGTGTGCATTTTCTGTATAAAATAAAATAACTGCTATTTTATTAGCCTATTGTAGGTAACACAACAATATAACACAAAGTCAAGAAAAATATTTTTAAGTTATCTTGAAGCTTTAATGTAATGTAAATTCTATTCCACAGACAGTACAAACATAAGGGTGTAATAAAGACAGAGAAGGCAACCCAGTTATCTCACTGCATAGAAATAGCCAGGTCCAGACTGACCCCTAGTGGAGGATGGACCTGTAGAAAATGTACAACAAGCAAGACCAAGATTGATGGAGCTCAACAGCCCGCTGTAATGTTATCATTTGTGCTCACCTGATAAACTGTGACGCTCCACTGATGAACTGAAACTCATAGAATTCTATTTATATATTGATATTCATTTTAATCTGCTAATCTTATTCGAATTCACCAGACTCTCAATCTTCTGCTCTTTTTCTAAACGGAAAGACAGAAAGCCTTACAAAGAGTGTTTGTTTGTTGAGATATGATAAAGGGCAGCAGCCAGAATTCTGTTATTCTAGCGCTAATCATATTGACTCTAAAAGCCATTACATTATTGTGTTATTTAGCTTCATTAAAACTCCGCATTTCTCAAAACGATTACGTTTTCTTACTCAACTTTTAAAGAATTCCCAGCATTCCAGCCCATCGACGATCGTAAAACGCCATGTATAACACTCATCATTGCCACTCAAAAGGCTTAATAAAATTAAAGTTAGACATATTTTTGCTTCTCCCTTTAGTAACTATCTAAAAGACACTATAAAAAAAGTCCTTTTCCTTGTGGCATCTAATTATATTTTCTGAGAAATAATAATGAGAATACAACAGGCAAAAAATAATAATAATAATAATACTGAAGTTCAGTTCAATTCACCCAAAGACTACATTTCCCAGAATGCATTGTTCCGTATACCGGAAGATAAAACCCTTATTCTCGCTGTCTTTCGCAGAACACGTTTCTCTTCAAGATTCGTAAGGTAAATGTAAACATAGGTGTAATGTAAGGTCAGCATACGACAAAACATTTATTGATTTGCATTCATTGTTTTGACTTGGTACATCTAGGTTAATTGGTTGATCTAGGTTAATTTATTCAGCTATTCAGTCGTAACCAACATACCGAGTTTTCCTAAATTATCTCAGTTGTCAATTCCAGCCAAAAATTGTAATTGAATTTGTTAATATCAGGCTTTTATTCCCCTAACCCTAAGTGTTTCTTACGTGTAATTTGGCACTATGTGATGCATTATTATGACACAAACCAACTGTTCTGTTAATTGTAGTCTCCAGAATGAAGCAGGAACACGAAGACCTCGTTTTGAAAGCATGTGGAGCAAAGTCTCTGCAGATTGGTGCAAAGATTCAGACTCTGTGGAGCGGTTATGGTGAAATATTACGAGTCCACTTGGAGGGATGTGACTGTCCCTCTGTTGTTGTCAAACATGTGATGTTTCCCCAGAACCAGAAACATCCAGGGGGCTGGAACACAGACATATCTCACCAGCGCAAGGTGCGATCCTATCAAATAGAAAGTCACTGGTACCAAAACTACACTACCAATGAACGCTGCCGAGTCCCCACTTGTCTTGCTGCCCAGTCATTTGGTGACGAGCAGTTGATTGTTTTAGAGGACCTTGATGTTGCAGGATTCCCGCTGAGAAAAACCTATGTTAATGATGCCGAAATAAAAGCCTGCCTCAGCTGGATTGCTAACTTTCATGCGCTTTTCCTCAGTGTCACCCCAGAAGGACTTTGGCCTATAGGCACGTATTGGCATTTAGAAACAAGGCCTGAAGAGCTAGAAGCCATGTCAGATCAAAAACTCAAAGCAGCTGCTGCACAGATAGACAGCGTCCTTAACAACTGCCACTTTAAAACAATTCTGCATGGTGATGCAAAACTAGCTAATTTCTGCTTCTCCAAAGACGGTTTACAGGTGGCAGCTGTTGATTTTCAGTATGTTGGTGGAGGGTGTGGGATGAAGGATGTTATTTATTTTTTGGGCAGCTGTATGGATGAGAAGGAGTGTGAAAAGAGAGTGCCTGGCTATCTGGATCACTACTTTTCAGAGCTACGGAAATCCTTGGACGAGAAGGCTGGCTTTCCAGAGCTGGAGAAAGAGTGGCGTAGCATGTTTGCTTTCGCTTGGACTGACTTTCATCGCTTTCTCCTTGGATGGATGCCAGGTCATCACAAGATTAATAAGTATAGCAAAAGACTTACTCAGGAGGTTTTAAACAAATTGAAGCAATCTCAATCGACCTGAAACACAGAGGAAAAAATATATGGCTTGACTTTTATAATAACAAAATACACTGAACTGTAAATTAGTTTTGAGGCTGTACCGCAAAATACTGATTATTTCAGAACTTGCTTTATTCTGTATGTAATGTGAGCACTTAATTGTGAAATTAAAATTGTATTCTGTATCCATATTTGTTATTTAATGTATATGTATATTTTCTTTAGCAATACAAAGTTATCTACATATTTTATCTACAATTTAGCTTCATTTAATGCAAAATAATAAAGTAAAACAGTTTAAACCGCTGTCTTTTGAGAATATACTCTCGCCTTCATGCTGAACTAGGAACAACTTACGACAGCCCATAGCTGTATTCGAGAAGAGAAAGACGTCGCAAAGCTGATTCCAGATCAGCGCATTCGTGCTCCTTTTGTGTCTGTGGAAACATCTCCAAATGTACGGAACTGTCTGCTCTGTTTTGCTGTGCTGACGACATTTCCGGAGTTACGCCCGACTCCCTTTTACACGAAAACAATCTTTGGGGAAGGTATTTTTCTCGGGTACGTATAATTTTAGCTTTCCCTTCAAATGCCTTCAAAATAATACATTTATTTTAATGTTAACGCATATTGCGCATTCCTGTTGTCGGTGTGGGATTAAGGTTGAGCCTGTAGCTCACTGGCTAACTTAGCTAACTGCTTATTATCGTGTGTGCTTTCTGTTCGTTTATCGTGAAACAATCATTTTAAAGAGAAACCTTTAGCAATATGCATTTTCTTATCAAGCAGACAAACAGGTAATCTGAGGACATATAATATGTCATGTAGCGTTTTGATTAGATGACTAGTGCTAGTCTGTATCTATCTAGGTGCTTGGAAACTGAACATTTATTTATTTCTCGTATCAAATCATTTTTATATTGTATTGCTTTATGCATTATTTGATAACTTACTTTTGTTGAAAAGCTTATTCCGTCGTCATATATGTAAATATATCACATGTCAGTGTTTGAGCTGTAAATCATAATATATCGATTTGGTCGAAAAAATTTCGTCCGTTAATAAATTTGTGACTTTTGAGCACATCTCCCACATAAAATGAATATTTGACTCATTACAAAGCTGTCATGCTTTGTGTTAGGCGTTAATAATACAATGAGCTTATCGCCTCATTGTGGTGTGATTTATCAGGCCTGTTTGCATGCAATACTGGTGTAGTGGCATATCTTCGTGTACGTTCTTATACCACTTTTGCAGTTAGTCCAGCAACCAGTATTTGTAAAAAACAAATAAGAGTAAGATCGAGTCTTCCTTTAAAAGAGTTTACTGAAAAAATGCAAACAAAACCAAAAGTACAAAGATACAATAAACTCGATATAGCTCGTACAACTCGTTTAGCTCGATCAAAAAACTGTGTTGCTTCCAACGTCTCAAGCTGCAATCCATCGAATGACAATCCCTTGATAGTGCTGGACTTCTTAACATCAGACATCATCAGTGACATCATATTTTACACAGAAGAACTGAGAACATAAGAACACATGTCCTTCTATTTCTTCTCCCTCCGTTTTCTTTAAAGGCTGGCAAAGTGCATCCACCTGCTGCTGTCACATTTCTCTCACTGATGTTGGGTGCTGAGACTGTCTGGAGAGCAACATGAAGGACACTTTCATAGTTTATCAACCATGAATCAAGCCTAAGGAAGGAAAATATCCTTGCCTTTGAACAGGACAACCGGTGCAGTGTGACTTCCCTGATTCAGAGTTCAAGAGCTGCTTTATTATGAACCATGGACCAGGGTACATTTGACAGCCCCGTTACTCTTGTCATCAAGGCACCCAACCAGAAGTATGATGACCAGACCATCAATTGTTTTTTGAACTGGACAGTAGAGAAGTTGAAAAAACACATATCCAATGTGTATCCTAGCAAGCCGGTGAGTTTATATTGTTATCAAGGTTATTATTCTACTATAAAGTAAGTCAGTCTGTTGCCAATTATACAAGAGCTGTATTAGATGAATTTGTTTCTTTATAAGAACAGATTTGGAGAAGTGTAGCATTACATGACTTGTGCACCAATGGTTCCCTCTGCTGTGAATGGGTGCTAGAATCAGAGTCCAAACAGCTAATAAAAATATCACAATAATCCAAAAGTAATTCACACAACTCTAGTCCATGTTTTGTGAGAAGGTAAAAGTGCAAATTCATCATTAAGATATTTTTTATTTCAAACCATTACATATGGCTGATTTACAAATCCTCTATTGATAACTTTTTCTTTTGTAGAAACAAATAAAAAAAATGTTGACTTGACTGAAACAGGAAAGTAATGCACACATTAATTATCGTTTACAAGCAAAAACAGTCCAAAATGGTTCTACAAATATATGTCACTGGAGGGAGTGTTTTTGGCTTATGGACTGGTATTTTGTCCAGAAGTGATTTAAGCATCTTAATTATGGATTTGTTTCTTACAAACATGCACCTTTGACTTCACAAGATGGTAATTGATGGACTGGAATCAGTGGGGTGGATTATTATGTTTTTATCAGCTGTTTGGACTCATTCTGTTGGCACCCATTCGCTGCAGAGGATTAATTTGTGAGAAAGTTACGTAATGCTACATTTCTCCAAATGTTTCCAGATGAAGTAACTCCTCTATGTCCTGGGTGGCCTGCTTATTTTCATACTTGAGGACCTGAAATAAGCAGTTAAGTGTGTCATAAATCTGTGCTGTGGGGTTCAGGAAAGGTTTGTTTATGGCTGTTGAAGAACTTTGTATTCATAAAAAAAAATCTTATTCCTACATGATTTGAAAACATGTTTTTAAGAGTGATTTTAGAAGAAGCCTATGAAGTTGCTTGTTGACTTCAGGAAATGCCAGCTAGATGGCACCTGCTTTACAGGAATGTTTGGCATTACTGGTATTTTGCCGAGAGCCCCATGCAGAGCTGTGCAGTTCAGATTCTAGCTCCATATACTTTGCATCCACTTAGTGATGAATGTCATGTTTGTCTGAGAAGTCACTGAACACCTTTCTAATCAAACCCTTCTTGCATTCTTTCAGTTATCCAAGGATCAGAGACTTGTCTATTCCGGACGGCTTCTTCAGGATCACTTGCAATTGAGGGATGTACTAAGAAAGGTACAGCCCTGTTCTTTGATTTGTTTAAACATTATTTACTTAAGTCAAGTGTTTTAAAGAAATGATTGAGGTCGCTTGAAACAGTTTGAGACAAGTGCTTCTGACAGTTGAGAAGTTAAAATAACCCCTTAACTTTTATAGGTCATAAAACGTTTGTATAGATACTAAAACTTAAAATATATGTATTTTTTAACAGATAATTATGGCACAAGTATTAGGCCAACCACTAATTATTTTGAGGTGATTTTTTTATTATATTTATGTGTTAAAGCCGGCATGAAATTGAATTTCATCCTATAAATGTGTCTTATTTATCTTATTGTAAACGGTTCGTCCATGCACATGTTAATTTATTTATTTTTTATTGCTTTGTAATTGAAAAATTCCAAACTCAATATTGTAAAAATGCAGAAGAAAAGATCTTTTGTTACTTCTACTTCCTTTAAAACTTCCTTTAAAAGCTTTTTAAAAACACTGAGAGATAACACTGTGACCAAAGACACTGGTTAAACACATTGATCAACAGTAACAAATGACACAAACTTGGTGCAAGACCTTGTATAGTGAGCACTTTTTTATAACACTAAGTGTATATATTGTATTCTTTTAAAGTATTTGAACACAGCTCAGTTTTTTTTTTTTTGTACTAATTCTAATCACTGTATTTCTTCAACCCCAACAGCAAGATGAATACCACATGGTCCACCTGGTGTGTGCGTCACAAAGCCCCCCATCATCCCCCATGTCCAGCAGCCCCGTTAGCACCAATGATTCCAGCTCTACAGTGAGTGCATAGAAAATATGAAAAAAAATCCTATTTCCGTTTATCATGTTGATAACACTTCACAATAAGGTTTCATTTGTTCACATGGTTAACTACAGTAGTTAACATAAACACTGAACAATACCTCTACAGCGTTTTTGAATCAAATTAATATTTCATCTGAAAATAAAGATTGTGTCATTTACTCCCCCTCAAGTTGTTCAAAAACTGTATGAGATTTTCTTTTGTTAAACACAAAAGAAGAATGCTGGTAGCCAAACAGTTACTAGACAGTCTAACAAAGGTTAATAAATGAAATAATACATTGCTCATTGTTATGCCATGTTAGTTATTGCTTTAACTAATGCTAACAAATAAGACCTAATTGTAAATACTTAACCTTATGTCCATTATTCTTTTTTCTTCCTAGACGTCAGACAGTACAAATCCATCCTCCTCATCTTTGACCCCTAGTCAGGAAACTCCAGCCAGCTCTGATGGTCTACGGCACCGAGGGAACCCAACACAAACACATGGCCTCAATCCTGCCCCTACTGGTGTGATGCAGAGGTAAACGCACAAATAACCTACTCAAGTCAAAATATGCAGAGTTGAGTTTTAAGGCCTAATTTTCGATATTTTCTGACTCCCACTTAGGCCTGAAGGAATGCCTCTTCCCATGCAAGGTGGTCCCGCTGCTGGCTTCCCTGCTCACCCCATGTACATGCCGATGCAAATGTTTTGGTGGCAGCAGATGTATGCCCGCCATTATTACATGCAATAGTAAGTTACTACAGCCCAGTTGTTGTTAAATATGAGGTTAGGACCCTGTTGAATGTATTTAAACCAGAACTATTTCAGAAAATAATTGTGCAAATCAGAATAAATATATACTACAGGTAAAAAATTTTTTTTTAATATAAATGTATCAGAAGTGTAAGATGTTTATAATTTCATAAAGTCATCATATGTTTCACAAAAAAATGGTTGATGAAAATTCTGCTTTGCATTAAATTAATAAATTACTAAGTTTTAAAATAGAAAATCCTTTTAATTATTTCACAGTTTTTACTGTATTTTTGATCAAATAGATGCAGAGACCTATTTCAAAAATCAAAAAAAAAAATCTAAAATTTATATTTGTATAAGACAACTTTTTATGGTTAAACTTTAAGGAATCCTTGTTATGGTGAAATAATACATTTACATAATATTAATTAACTACATATTGTACTTGCTTTATGTTTAGAGTTAGGATTAGCATTTGGCTTTGTATTACTTCATGTAATTATGTGTTATTTATTGATATTAATAATAAATACAAATAATGTGCATCAAGGACACCCTTTTTTTTCTATAAAACATGAAATAAAAACAGACTTTTTTACTTCCTTCATTACTTATTGTAATTCCCCCATGTGCAGTATTTTGATCATAGTTCTTTTTACTTACAATCTTTCAGTCATGCAGCTATGGCAGCCTCCCGGGCGTCCAGCACGGACCCGTTTCCCGCTCCCAGTGCTGGTCCCACCACTCCGCCAGCTCGACCCAACGAACCTGCAGCCCCTATGGGGCCCAACCCCGCCCCCGAGGACCGCCCTGCCAACCCCAACATCCAGATGAACGCTCAGGGAGGAGCCATGTTGAACGACGACGAGCTCAACCGAGACTGGCTGGACTGGATGTACACAGTGTCACGTGCTGCCATTCTGCTCAGCATCGTCTATTTCTATTCTTCTTTTGGCCGCTTTGTCGTAGTGATTGGTGCCATGCTGCTGGTTTATCTGTAGGTTGTATACTAAATAGAAGCTTTCTGATAAGCAGAAGTTGACTGGTAGGTAGTTGAACGTTGTATTTGCGCTTCATTGTCTTTGTTTGTGTACTTCAGGCACCAGGCTGGCTGGTTTCCCTTTAGAGGAGAACTGCAGAATCCAAGAGCTGGAGAAGGCCCACAAGATGAGGCTGAGCAAAATCAGGACATGCAAGAGATGGTTAGTTATAGTGGTCAACTTTTGCAGATATTTTTATGGTTATCTAGAAAGCATATACTTTGGACACAATAGGTTGAATTTGTTTTCCATGATCTTAAAAATGTGTTGCCCTCGGCTTAGAAGATCAAATGTAAATATATTTTATTTTATTATTAATTTAGGCCTCAATATATAATTTTTATTATTATTTAAAAAAAAACTCCTGTTATTTTAAAATGTAGAAAATAGAGATGATAATGATAGTCTGTCTAAATGTTTTCAAGATGCATATGTACATATAATGGTTTAATGTTTTTGAAAAAAGTCTTATGCATTTATTTGCGCAAAAACAGTAATATTATGAAATTTTGTCATTTCAAATAACTTTTACAGTTTCAAATATTTTATATATATATATATAAATATATATATATACTTATTTATCTATAGAAATCTATTTATTTGATATTAGAAACATTCTAAAAATGCTATCAATTTGATCCATCCTTGCTCAAATAAAATATTCATATTTTTCAAATAAGTCTTCTGACCCCAAATGCTTGAACAGTAGTGTATATCATTAAATAAAATGTTTAAAAATATGATAAAAAATGCTCATTATATATTTTTAAGACTGTCAGGGGAGTTTAAAACTTATATTTCACATTTAATAATGTTAAAATGGTCACACATTATCCTGAAACTAATACACATCTTTCTCATGAACCAAATCAAGTAGAATAAATAAACTTACCAAACTCTCTCTCTCTCTCTCTCTCTCTAGGAGCGTATGATGGATGAGGGAATGGAAGATGATGAGGGAGACAGCGGGGAGGAAGGTCCTGAAGATCCCATGAATGCAGACCCGCTTCAGCCGGGCTTCCTGTCGGCCGCTTGGTCGTTCATCAGCACTTTCTTCACCTCCCTCATCCCTGAGGGACCTCCACATGCTGCCAACTGAACTCGGTTGTCTGTGGACAGTAGAGAGAAGAAATTGACAATAGACATAAAAAAAAAAATAATAAAACACAAAACGTGGTACAACATGGTTAGCCATGTCCTGGCAAGTCTGTAATGCTGCTTCAATGGTGTTCAGTTTTACCCCAATGCCATTGCCTAACGCTTTTCTTCCCGCCTTTCTCAACAAGTCGGGGTGAAGTTTTATGGATGTACTATCCATGTTGTTTACGAAAGACTTTTTTTTTCTCAAGACTGGCTGATAAACACATAAGACCATAAGACCTAGTGAATCATGCAGTTACTTTAGTGCATAACTATTTTTCTCTTCCTTGTGTGTAAATAAATAGAAAATATTACCAGATATGAATATATGCATCTCATTGAAATAAGGTGTGTTTTTGAATAAATTCAGGTTTTGGTTTCTTATCGTAATAAGTGGTTTTGATTTCGGCTGATTAACTGATACACCACTAGTGGGCGCCATGATTAAAAAAAAATACATCTACATAACAGATTTCAAAGGTGCTACTTTCCTACAATAAATACCTTATCTTACTCTATTAAATAGTTTATATCCACATATATACAAACATATATATGAAGTGTTCATTTTCAAAAGCAGATTCTGTTTTCAACAATTTGCAAAAATCATGTTTTTTCATTGTGCGTTATAATCCATCTCAATCAAACTGCAGTTAACGTAATAGTTGGGTTAACATTAAATGTTATTTTTTGAAAAAAAAAAAGGTTATCTGTTTTTGCAAATAAACTGTTTATATATATATATATATATATATATAGACAGACCCATGCATGCATATAGGAGCAGGAATTATTCAGAACATATATATATATATATATATATACACACACACACACACACATTTAAATATTGCTTTTTTCATAAAATTTAAAAAATACAGACCTATTTTCTAATTACATGTATTGCACACGCTGGTTTGTAATGTTAATGAAGAATTTCTTAACGATTCGTGTTCATATCCATAATTGCATGGCATTAGAAGAGTCAGCACTTATGTATATAACACCTGAACGCCACAAAATCCCCTTTTACATTGTGAAATAAAAGCTGTCATCCGCATTGCAGAGTTACATCCCTCTGTCCGCTCGTATACAGACACTGAGGTGAGATGGAGACAAAGTAGACCATCATGCACTTCAGTGCCTTCAGAAAACCTCTAATCAAATGAAGATGGATTTTGTAAGGTTCATTGTAACAACACAATTAATTATGCATGACACAGACATTTATTGGGCTCATTTCACCCAGACTCCACTAAGTAACTGGACAAATCCGGTTATGGTCCCTCTTCCCAAGGTAGGACAACTCTTATCAGGAGAACAGATCTCTGTCAGATAGACCATGATTTCATCATGACTCCATCCTTTCTTGGATAGACCTAGACAAATGTAGTTGCTGAAATTATTTCGCTTGAATTAAGTAGATTTCTGCAGGAATACAAGAAAGGGATAAAAACAATGTGATTAATAACTGTATAAATTAGAGGAGACTGGGGCTAGTTGTCACAGGCTGTTTCTGAGTAAGAAGGTTTAGTTCAGCAGTGGTTTTATATGTGGTTTTCAAACAACAATAAAACCAAATGATAATATATACATGTACCATATAAACAAAAATCTATCTATAACTAAAATAACACATCCTAGATGTCAATGAAATATTCTTATTAAATACTTAGTTTTTTACCAAAGTTGAATGTGCAAAAATTATCACTGGAAATCAAATTTATTAACCCATGGAGGTCTGATCTTTTTAAAATTGAAGTGGAAAAACAGACTACAGGCTGATCCAGCTTTGATGTAATGTCCTTAAAACAAGTCAAAATTAGGCAGTGTGTGTGCCTGTATGACCTCCCTACAACACCTGGGCATGCTCCTGATGAGGTGGAGGATGGTCTCCTGAGGGAT
>JAUCMS010000028.1:14985623-14996771 GCA_032357445.1 Enteromius radiatus | reverse complement strand
CTGCAGGAGATCTTGGCCATCTCCTCGCTGGGCACGCCGGGGCTCGTAGGAATGAGCGGCTCGGTACATAACGGAGCGCCGCTGCTGCTGAAGTCACCGTGGCTTTCCAGCGAAGGCAGGTCTGCGAGGTTTGGATGGCACGAAGACTTCTCCACGAATTGCTCTGGAATTAAAAAAAAAAAATCAGGTATTATAAAACGTGCACAAATGTATTGCAGTGAGTGTTACAAAAAATGTTAAAGTCTGGGAAAAGCATGCAGTTTTCTTCTTGGTTTTAATAAAATATCACAATCATATACAAAAACAGCACCACTTGCACAATTTGCTTTAACTGTATATTTAGTTTTATTATTATTACTGATAATAATAATACATTAGCCTATATGAAATGTAAACAAAAAATAAAATTATGTGTAAACAAATTACATTGCTATATTTAATAAAGGCCTAAAATACTAAAAATTTTTAGCTTTTAATTATTTAGCCAGAAATTTAATAATACAAACTGCATAGAAGCACCAGAAAAAAATGCAGTGGCAAAATCAGTTATTATTATTATTATTATTATATTTTTAAAAAATTCAATAGTTACTGCTAGTCAAATTAGACTTTACTTTTTAGTTTTATATTGTAAATTAAATAAACGGTTGGGCGTAGGAGATGGTTTGTCGTTTGTGGGTTTAGGCCAACAACACAATTAAATCTATTCATTTTGATTTGCTAGGAAAACGAACAAATTTGAACAAAACACAAATAAAATATCTCTCTTTTTAATTTTATATTTTTCATTCTATTTATCTATTTTTTTAAAACTTAATAGAATTAGGCTACTCCTCATATTGACAGGTCACATTTCTTCAACAGAAGCACTTGTATAACCTACAAAAAACAGTGTAAATATTTCAATACTCGGTTACTTTATACTAAGCTATTTTCTTTTATATAAAACTGCTGTAGATTGACGCTGATATCACCGTATGCAAACTCATGGCACTGTTGCAAAACACGAAAACACTTTTGCTAACTAAACTCGTAAAAGCGTCAGATCAGCTCTTACCCAGCGGCTTGATGGTATTTTCCTCCGACTCCTTCTCCTTCGATTTCCCACTTGACATGAGCGCGGCTATGGAGAAAGCATTCGCCCTAGAGGAGAGCTGAGGCTTTGGGGAAGAGGTGTACTCCATGATGCGAGAGCTCAAAACTATTCTCAAGAGCACAAATGTCCGGATAAAGTCCCGAAACGACTTTAAGTTGCAAGATGATATTTAAGTAAGGACTAAGAAGATTACAGGCTACAGACTGATGCGTGTACTACTTCCAGTTCGTTTGGGACATTGTGTGTCTCGCTCCAGTCACCCTCTAGTTATCTTGCACAAGCAAGGTTTTCATTGTAAGTGTTGGACACTCGCAGTCTGCTTAATTTCACTAGCCCCTCCGTCGTACACAGACACGACCAATCGTTGTGTTGCTTTTAGATCATTGGCTCTTCAACACACTCCACTCAGTTTATTTACAAATCCTACTACGGCGACGGCGTGGCTCATGAATATTAATTTAGGCTCATGATGTTAACCTTCCTGATTTGTCGAAAGTGTGACGTTAGTGAGCGGTCGTCGGTGCTCTGGCGAATCATAACATAGAGATTTTAACAGGGGCGTGGCTTATCAATATTTACTAACATTTGTGACTGGCTACTTCAAGCAACGTCAGAGCGAATATTCATGAGTTCATCCAATAGTGCACAGACCTGAGAGAGCCGTCAAAATGCTAAATAAACTTCATCAGTGTTTAACACGTCACATCTGTCTACACTAAAACGCTGGTTATATATATATAAGCTTCCGTCATGCATGAAAGCTTAAATGTCATGAATGCTGACTTCCTTAACATGAAAAATGTTTTACCACCTAGAATTAAATTAATTGTATTTATTTATGTCTTATTTTTCTTTTAGAGAGTAGGCCTATATTTTATGCCATGATATGTTATTTAAACTTGTTTAAATACGTTTTTAAACTCGAATATAATTTTTACTTAAATTAAAATTGTGTTCTAATAAACTAGTTATATTGCTTTACACATAAGCAAAACACATCATCGGCTATTTACCAGTTTCCTAATTTTGTCGAAATAGTCCTGTGTAGAACTGTGTCTGTTCTTACAAACAAGCAAAGAAAATTAGGAAGTTGATATATTTACTAATTTTACTCATTAGTAATTTATAAATAAGAACAGAAATTCAGAACAAAAAGGAAATAATGTAAATGACCTAATACAATTCTAGTATTTTATAATGAAATAGGCTACGTAATAACCTAATAATAATACACATTTTAAATAACAATTATTATTATGTCATCTTTTATGTTTTTATTTTCGTGCATTCGGTAACTTTTCTTATCTGATTCGTAAGTTACGTTTCTCTGTTTTTTTTCCTGCGTTATCCTTTTGAACTTTTGATAAGAACAAATCCTGTCTAGACGCCACCTCAAGACACCGCTCTCCCTTGATGCCAAAATTGAGACACAGGCCCTTTGTCAAGTCAAACACTTAAGTATGCTTATGCCGATCAAGCTTGGTGAAATCATTACTGCAGATTTTAACTAACACGTTTCCCACAAATAAGCACTAGTCTGTCGCGTAATGCCTAACCTGGGTTAATTTGGTCAGCTGTGGCGTGATGAGACTTAGACTAAAAGTGTCACTCTTAAATGCTCTTAAATTTTGGTATATATTTTATACCCACAATAAAGATCTGTTTTTGATTATTCCCTGAATGAATATTAATCGCTTGTAGTCTACACAATTCCTGCGCGTGCTCGTGCCGCGTGAGAGTCTGTAGGCTATATAAATATATATCCTAAAAGCGCTGACTCTTGTGTATTTTCCGCTTGAGGAATCACCTCATCCTCAATGTCACTCTCTCTGGAGAGACGCAAGAGCTCCAGATCTACAGCGTTTAAACCCATTAAGGCGACACTCAAATGCAAATCCAATGCTGCAGATATATTATAAGGGACCTTGGCTGGAAAAAAATTAGATTACTGTGCAATTGCCAGCGGATAATGTGCTAAAAGCTTTCCCACTTAGCGTAACTCCTTGCTGAATATTATTCACACTTTCGGGGCTGATGTGCCAGCCGGCCCATTGCGACTTTTAAAGATACAACAAACCCCCGAAACGTGCCCGTCAGGTGCAGTTTTGCCATGTCCGCTTCTTATAAGCGACTTTGGACTGCATGGTCACGACTTTGCTAGTTCTTTGCCAAAATGTGACCAATCACTAATCACAGTTGCCAGATACTCCACCCGCTGTTCAAACGCAAAAATATGCCTTTATTAATATCCTCGTCATTTCTTTGCATTTATTGACTTATGATTTACACACAGTGGTATTTTATTATTATTATTATTATTTATTTTTATTTTTTCTTTAGAGGATAGGCTATGATTATTGAAATGAAAAATTATAATGCATTTAGCAATTTAGCATTGTTTCATTTAGATTGCAACCCATGATTTTTTTATTTTTTAAATGATGATGATGATGATGATGATCCAACTCGCTTTTAAAACCAGTTTGGTTGCTTTCTTGCGCCATCTGGCAACACTGATCAAGCGCCTATTTAATTTAGGCAAAAATAGTAGGAACCAACAAACAGGAACTGTGTTTGAAAAACACATCTGGCGGACGCATTTCGGGGACTGCTGAATAATGTCAGAAAACAAAACAAGGGTGACATTCAACAGACGACTATTTTAGTGATTTCAGTGCATCAGATGTGAGAAATAACGTTGGTAAGACAAACTAAGACATAGCCTAACGTGTTGCCCATAGTTGTTTATCGCGTAAACAGGTTTTTTTTAAATGAATATGTTGATAATCATTACGAAATCAGTCAATCTAAAAATGCGTCATTTCCATCCCATTTATTCCATATGTAGGAATATGTAATTTTGTGGAGCAGTATGACAGTTATGGGTTTCCAACATTATAAGTAATTACAAAATCTTAAATTTTTGATTTAAATATTTGATTTAGCAAGGTCTATATCAGTGCTCTTCAATGTAGCTATATAATATGTTGAGGGCAAATAGCGAAAATAATTGTTAATTAGCATGATGATCATCAGACATGGGAAATGCATATTCTTTATTGTTAAAATACTAATAGAATTATTTTAAGTAAATATTATTTAAATGCATAAATATCTATAGGCTAATTTTTTTTTCGACCTCAGATTATTTCAGATTTTGTATTTATTTTGTTGGTGTTTAAAAATTAAAGCTTTATAAAGAGGCAAAACACAAAATAAATGTTTCAATTTATGCAAATGCACATTATCTTTATTCTTTTTATCATCTCACGAAGTGTGAATTATATTGTCAGTACTGTTTGACCAATATTAAGTGGATTAATTATATTCAGGATTAATCCAGAGGCGTGAAATACAACAATCATCCTCCATTCAGTGGCCTCAACAGGAAAAGTAAAACATTCGCTCAGCTGTGCTAAGTTGCCATGGTTAGTAATGACCTTAAAATTCTAGGGCAGCAAACTAAGTCCCGTTGCATCAGGCTGGTTCAAAGAAAGCAGAGAAGCTTTTCCAGTTTCACCCATGAGAAGTGCCCCTATATTTCCTCTTGGCTTTCAGGCAGAAGCAAGGCCTTTCCAAGCCAGCCCGGGCTGACAGGCATGCAGTGGCCGAGCCAGTGCCTCCGTTCATATGACTAATTAGACAAGCTTCACGCTGCGCTGTTCTTTTTGATGCTGAGCCCTGGTGCTAATTGCCACGTCCGTCTTGGGGCACATGGAGGTTAAGTTCAAATGCAGCGCCGGCTCGCTGCACTTCTCCACCCTACCGTCTAAACGGCCCCTTCTCAACCTTTTTTTGCCCTGAGCTGGGTCGTGACCGGAGCCTGTTGGGGACAGGCTTGGGATCAGGCAGTGTGCGCAGGGAACACGGACTGTAGAGGATAAGTGTTCGGACGAGAAGAAGGAGGGGTAATAGACGTATCTCAGATTAGGCTCATTAAGGACTGAAAAACGAATGAGGTGTCTTGGCTCAAGCAGGGCTAAATCAACCCAGGAAGTCCGAGTCTGACCTCTTGCCTTCTCATCACCTCAAACCCTTCTGTTCTTCCAGCTTGTGACAGTAATTTTTACAGGGCCCATCAGAGGGGGAAGGCGGCCCCCTGCAAGAGTGAAAGTGGCTTAAAGTCATTAGTCTTGAGTGAGTGAGAACTTGTCAGAGAGATGCTCATAGTTTGGTTAACGCTGCCATGTCACAACTAACCAGGCTACCGATAGCACTGATGGATGTGCTTTCCACTTTTTGGGTGTGACCTTTAACACTAATTAGTTTACACTGCCAGCACTTTCAATCATGCATCAAATGCCTCAAATGAAAAAAACAACATATTTTGACATCTTTTAATTTAAAAAAATAAAAAAAATAAGTAAATGAAAAAAATCAGTGGCTTATAATTATAGATGGTGATTGGCAAGGTAATTGCATGATTTCTAAAATAAAAATATATATAAAAAAATACTAAAATACATATATTATATAAAAATACACATTGTATATTAAAATACACATGCAATTGTTCAGAAGTTATGGTAAAGGCATTTTTTATTATTATTATTTCGATTTTAAGTAAGTTTCGAATGCTGTTATTTTTGTTATAATTCTGGAAACCAAAACGGTATCCACAAAAATATTAAGCAGCAACTTATTATAATAATAATAATAATAATAATAACAAGAAGAAATGTTTCTTGAGGAGAAAATTTTGGTTTTGGCATTACCGAAGTAAATTACATTTTAACATTTGTTCACTTATAAAACAATATATAAATTATATTAATTAATATAGTCATTAAAAATGATATTATAAAATATAATATTTCATAACATTACTGTTTACATTAAATGCAGCCTTGGTGAGCATAAGAGACTTTTGAATGGTAGTGCATAGAATTTTACTCATTCTAATCTTGCTGGATATCTTACTGAATTAACTAGATGGCTTTTTATGTAGTTCTCCTTTTTAAAATATTAAATAGTTTTTATATTGTTTTTTGAAGAAAGTTTTAGAACCACTGGCATAACATTAACTTAATGTAGTTAACATTATTATGTGAATCTCTCCTGAGAGGACCGTCCTGTATCTGCCCACGTCAGTGTCCTTCCAGAGAGTGTTTGTTTGATGCGGGACAGAGTGAGTGTGTGATAAAAGCGTTGGCATGGGCAGCCCAGTCTCTCCATGGTCACACCGGTCAGCATGTGCTGCCCACACCAAGTGGCAACCTTCAAAGGTCCTCATCAGAGATGTGATTGGATCTCTCCCGCCGTCTCGGTCTTTCAGCTCTCTTTATCTCTTTTCCTCCCTCTGTCGCATTGGCAATAGCAAGCTGCAGAAAAAGGAGACGGCGTCTGTCCTTCCCCTCCCCTCGGCTCATTTTCTCTAAGATGCTCTCCTGTCCGTACATGACTATCGGACATTCTCCTGGTCAAACAAGTGTAAAATCTTTAAATAGGAATGTTTGACTTTGCCACAGCCATGAATAATAGAGAAGCCTGGTGGTTAAAAACGGTACTAATGTGGTTTAACACACTTGTGAAGGAAGAATATGAGCGGCCCGTCCCACGGGGAGATAGGGTGTGACACAGAATGGTGCGGAGAGAGGATGTCTGTGATGCTGAAAGCCTTTTTGCAGCATCACACCGATGTTGTTGGGGTTTTAGCGGCGAGCGTGCGGTGATAAAAGCCACCAAGAGTCGCAGGCCTCCAGTAATACAACACTGTGAGCTGCACAGGGACCGAAGCCCACAAACGTCTCTTTAAGGAGCACTTTAATTGTGTTTCTACTCGGCCGCTTCTGTCCCTTCCCTCTTGTGCCTCTCCAGCGGTGATCACATTTTCAGACAGGACTGAAGCGGTAATCTTACTTGACTCTATAAACTGTGGGCTTGGTGTCCTTTCTTTACTTTGACCTCTGCTTTAAATCTTCTCCCTTAACTTCCACAGATTTTCAATATAATGCAAATCGAGGAGCTCAACATTGCCTACTGGATAAGTCTACAAACTTTGTTGTGTTTTGTTAATATGTCATCATTTAATTTCCTGTGAAATGCAAAAGTACACTGTTCTCTATTCATGTTGTATGATATATTTTTGCTATCTACAGTCAAATTCATCAACAGACTGAAGTAGTTACTGACTAAATCTTTCCTCCCAAAATAGTTCTCAAATGTCATTTGCATATTCCACTGTGCAACATAAATTTGATATTTCATTTTGATGATGTTAACACCATGGTTCATTCATGCTACTAGGGTTATTTTAATATTTATATACTATTGTGATTTTTCTTAATGTATGAAAAAAAAAATTTATTTTGCTGTAATTTTATGTGCTTTTGTAATTTTTATATATATATATATATAAAAAATAAATAAATAAATAAAAATATTATATATATATATATATATACATACACTAAATAAAATAAAAATATATAAATATATATATTATAAAATATATATATATATATATATATATTTTTTTTTTTTGTGTAATTTTTTTATTTAGTATTTAGTTACATTTTAGATTTTTTTTAATTTATTTTTTTTTATTTCCAGTTAGTAATTTTTGTGATTCACTTTACATTTATTTCAATTAGTTTCCAAGACAACATTAAAATATTTAGTTTAATTTACGTTTTTCATTTAATTATTTTTTTCAATTAACGTATTCTTATTGCAATAGTTCTAGTTTTAGTTAACAGTAATAAATCTGAATGTCATATAAACAAGTTTAACACCGCAGGTTTTAATATGCAAATGTGATATTAAATGTGTATTGGCATAAAATTTGATTCTCCTTATACAAAGCTGTTGTAGAGCTTCAGAAGTGATAAAATACCACACACAATTCATATAGACTACTTATATTGAGCGTGACAGGCCATAGTCACTATATGATACAGCCAAAGTTCAAAATGTTAATTGCTTTCTATAGAAATCGTGTTGTTTTGGGGAAAAGAGAGAATAATCCACTGCATGGTGCAGAGAAAAGGCAGTTGTATTTACACCACATTAGGTTATGAAAGACATTCTCAGTTTAGCATTATGAGGGACATTTATTAGAAGACCGAACAGATTAGAAGCAGAACAAAATTTTTCTCAAATGTGCCCTGTTCAAGAAATGTTACAGTAGCTCATTCTGAAGATGGAGAGGAAACCGTGATCCGGGACCGTGGTGCTAAAATTCAGCGCAGCTAGATCAAGCCACAATGTCTGCATGTGCAAAGAGCTTCTGTTAGTTTTTCTGACTTTAACCTTTGCTCTGTTTCAGCACTCCTGCAGTGCCTTTCATAACGGCCTTCTGCTGCGTCACAGGAACTGTCTTCAGGCTGCACTGCTCCCAGAATTCAAATGTGGTCACTTTTGATGTCAAGGTCTGTGACTTTCGTCTTTGACTGACTTAAACATAGTTTGAGTTTTGGTGGAGGTTTGGAACCACATGAATGATGATCGAAGTTTAATTTTTGTGTGGACTGTCCTCTTAGAAGAATAGTTTACCCAAAAAAGGTTATTCTGTCATCATGTACACACCCAGGTCATTTTAAACCCATCTGACACTGGAGATCGCTGACCCCACTTTTTCCATGTAATAATAACATGCGGTGACCACTGGTTGTCCCGAAAGCAACAAACTTCTTGTTTCTTAACAAAGTAAGAATTAATGATGGCAGAATTTTTTTATTAACAAAAATGGATGAGAATTGTTTGAAAGTACAAAAAAACAAAAAGTTTCACAAAGAAAGAGTTGTTTTCAGAGATTTGGCTCTGGCTCTGTTTATGTGTGCTGATTTCAAGCACTCTTGCACATGAACTGTATTAATTTAAGCTGTGAAGTTTAATCGAGCACAGTCAGGATTTATGAAGGGTTTTGCAGGCTGTCGGATTGAGCCTTTATATAGAATATCCACTAAAGGGGTAACACGAGTGGAATTAATCATGACACTAGCGTAACAATAAAAAAAATATATAGCAAGATGCCAATAAAGGCCTTTTGTTTCCTTGTGGTTTTAACCTGTGAATCTAACCAACGTCAGTTTCATGCTGAAGCCCTTTCTTAAGTATTTAGCAGAGATTTTCTCAGAGATTTGCCGTTGCCCTAATACACTTTACAGGGTCAAATACAGCACTGTGTGAGTGTTGAAGGGACAAAAACTATTTCAGGCTTTTGAAGGTATTAGCACAGCTTGTGAACTCCTGTTGCTCATTGCAAGGGTATTCGCTGGCTGATGTTATGCTGCAAATAACTTTTTATCATGTTTTATTTTTATCTGTTTAATGTGACATTTATATCAGGAGAACAAGCGATCTGATTAAATGAAACGTATCCCATTTTCACCTCATAATTAAAAAAGGTGAAGTTTGGAAAGTTGAAAATTTCTATGGGAATGATAAAACATCAGATTTCTGACACAAAACCTTTTTACATTTTGAGCAAGTTCTTTAGATTTTGGTACAGTGTCCGTTAGTGTAACCTTAGTTCATTTTGTAGTCTGTCAAAAAGGACTTCAAATTTTAAAAAAAAAAATGTTTTGCTGAAATTTCAGTTAGCATAACTTCTTACAATTCAAAAATGGGAAATGTTTTTTAGACAAATTAGTGTAACCTCGGTTCCTTTGTAGTCTGTCTAAATGACAAAAATCTGTAGTTTTAATAGTTTGAGTTTTTGTAACCTCAGGTCCTTTATAGTCTGTCAAGTGTAAGAGTGAGACCAAGAGTGAAGGTGTGAAACAGACAATGCCCTGGTCTTTATCACCCATGACTGACATCTGAGGTCAAGCCTGTGTTACCATGATGAAATGTTGACTTTAGTTTAAATATTCGCTCAATTAAAATGCTGCTGGATGGATGAGGGGGAGTGCAGCACTGAGCCCGTTTCCCCTGAAATACCCCTGCTGGGCGCTCTCTCAGGAGAGGAAATCTTGCTGATTAGTCAATGATTGAGTTTTTGCGAGGTGGGACAGAACCAAAAATTCTGAGGATAAGACAAGTGGTGGGAGAGCGGGTGCCAAGGGGGATGTAAAGACAGGGAAGGAGGGGAGTTGAGGCAGAGGTACAGGAGGGCTTCCTCGTGCCTCCGCTGGAGCAGAAAATCTCTCTGAAATTGGTTACTGCGCCGACGGTCTTCATCTGTTGTGGCAGGGGGTCATTGCAAAATCTCCACCCCCCCTGCTCAGCGTCCATTACCACCGCTGTTTGTCAGGCACACGGGACTGTGAGCGTCACTGCTTCCCTGACGTCCCGAGTGAGGCTCATTTAGCTGTCAGATGCTCTGGTTGCATTAGCACTCTGTGAAAGGTGCGAAGTAAACACAGACAGGGACAGTCACACCATTACAAACTGCTAGATGTCTCCTTTGCTCGTCCTGTTGCTTGAGTAGAGGGAGAGTGGGATGAGTACACTTTGTTGTATTTCTACAACTTGTGCGCATATCTTATGTCTCTAAATGGCAGGATGTCTAGTGAATGGGATTAGGATCTCACATGATAAGGATAGAGAAGAACAAAGAATCATTAGACACAGTGAACTGTACCTGTTCTTATGTTAAAGAGTGGTTCATCCTTTAGTTGCGTTGCAAACCAGTGCTATTTTAATATTTGTTTGCTAATATTTGAATTATGTTCAGTTTTTATTTTTCATTTTTAAACATAATATTTAATAGTGTATGTAATTTAGTTTTAAATGCATTTTTAAATTTTTAAAATAGTATTTTTTTGTTGTTGTTGTAGTCATGTTTAGTTGTTTTTATTATAGTTGTTTTTTTGCTAAATAATATTCCTATTTAGGTTTATTATTTTGGTTAGACATTTTATGCTGTTTTCCATCTAATATTTACAGTTTTAGTTATCATGTTATCGTGTTATCATTAACTAAGGCTACCTGTAAAATGTAAAACAAACAAAAAAACCCCTTTATTAAAATAAAGTTGACATAAATAAAATGTAAATATTCGATGGAAAAACTAAAAATGTTACTTCATAGTGGGCATTCTGCGGAATGCTACTATGAGTGATGACATTTTTATTTCATATAATTCCAACATATGCTGAATTTAGTGT
>JAUCMS010000028.1:14950033-14968245 GCA_032357445.1 Enteromius radiatus | reverse complement strand
ATATATATATATATATATTCAGCAGCACAATTTAGAAAAATTGCTAATAACAAGTAATATTTCTCAAGCATTAAATCAGCATATTAAAATGATTGCTAAAGAATCATATCCCACTGTAGACTAGAGTGATGATGGTTTGCCATCACATGAATAAATTACATAAATATATTCAGTTAGACAAGAAGTTATATTAAATTACTTATTTTTACAGTATTTTTAATTAAATAAATCAATACTTGTTGTGCATTGAAGACTTATTTCAAAAACACACACTGCAGACGTATAAAATAATATGCTAATTCCGACTGTGGCTCTCATCCTGATCCAGACCCTCTTATTCGATAGCAGAGCGGGATGCTTGAGGATTAGCGGTGAGTGCAGAGCGGCGGCTCTGCTTTCTGTCCCATCTCCCACCGTCAGCAGACATTTAAGTACCTGGGATTGCGCTGCTGGTAATAAATATGCGAAGGCTTTAGTATAGTGTAAACACGTCCCTTGCACCAGAAGGTGTAAACCTCCTCTCGGAGGAGGGGGGAGTTAAAAATATGAAGTGCACTCGATGAGAAGCCTGTCTCCACCTTGTTGCTTTACGGTGTGTTTGTTAACCTGTGACGTCCATGCGCTCACATGAGCACCTTGACCTCTCTCAGGTGTTTATGTCTCTGTGTGAATGAACGGGAGTGTATGCATTTCTGAGTGCACTTGAAAGTTTTTCCCACATAGATCTTTGTGATTTAGCATTAGCTCAGTGGTACTGCAGGCCATGGCGTGAGCAAAAGGCATTACGGAACGTAATAGGCCTTTTAACCCCTAACTTATCTCGTGCATAAATGCTGTGCATCACTCCAGCGAGTGGTGGTGATTGGAGGAGGCCATGACCAAGAGCAATGTCCGTCCTTCTACTGGAATGTACCCTCATCCTCATTCTACCCATTAGCCGGGAATCAGTGGTCTGGTGCCCCTCAAATATGCTTGGGATTTGGCCAGGATTAGTCCGTTACAGTTTGTGATTCTGACTGATTCTCATTAGGCTGCTAATGGAGACAGGAGTCGAGCCTTTAGCATGACACGTCTTTACTTTAGTAAAGTTACTGTCACCATTAACGTTCTTCCAGAAAGCATAATGCCTGCAGAGAGAACACGGATTCAGGCAAACGAAAGTATTACTGTTGCACATATACTTATGGTCGGTGTTGGGAAATGATACTTAGGTTACAAATGACCTAAAATGCAATAAGTGATGGAACTGTTTCAGTTACATTATTTTCAACTGTTAATCATTTTGAACATTTAAAGCAGACAGAGTTAACCTTATAGTAGTATTCAACACCGATTACTCTCACTTTCCAAATCCCTCATTACTTGAATTAAGATCATAGTAAGGTTAAATACAGATTGTAAAATCATTAGATATAGATATAATTCAATATTTCTATAGTTTTAACAGAAATCAAAATGCTTCTTTTGTCTAAATGCAGTGTTTTTACAACAATCTCACAGTGATTAAAACATATTTTAGCTTTAATTTGTACGAGTGACCACACTAACCCACCACTAAACCTACCCTTTATTATGATTTATAGGGTTTTATGAGCACATGCATTCTCTGGGTTCGAACTCATGTCTCATTATATAATGCATCTCTGCAAACTGAGCTACACCAACCCTGAATCATGTAGCCGATAAAATAGTTCAAAACATTAAAATGCAAATGTTCTGTTGCCGATAGGGGTGCAATTGTAGTATATGCTCTGATGGGTCACCGCTATTGTACAAACGACCTATACGGACGTATTAGTTGGAGGACAAGTTGGATTTATAACTCAACCAGCACTGTTTGTGCTCTGAACCCTCAAATTATGAGATTCACTTTAATCCATATCGACAAATCTAAAGAACAGAATATAACTGAGAATGTATATCCTACCGATCATCCAGAAATTTTTTAACTACTTTGTTTGGACTGAACTGAAGCATAAAAGTACCATAATATATCTGAAGATATTTAGGAAATATAAGTTTGCATACTTATTTCAGTGCTACAGCCAGTTATTATAATTTGAAATGTGCATTCTGTGTCAGAATGTCTGTTCTTGTTTTGGACTGTGTGTTTTCGCCCACTGCCAATTTATCCAACAGTATTTCAACACACCAGGTTGCCGGTTGGCGTGAAACAACAGTGTATTGCAACCACGGAAGCGAGCAAACAAAATGGTTAAGAGATCGCAGACTGTACCCGACCTAAATTGCCTCAGCATCCATCTAAAAAGTAAATAAACTTATTAATAAACTTATTAAAGGTATTAATTTCCTCAATCTGGCAACCCACTGAGTCAAAAGGTACTGGGCCTTTAAATTTTTTTGTATGTACTTTTTTTGTACTCTACTTTTTAGTGATTAAAATACTAAATTACAAATTAAATATTAAATAAAAAGATTGACAGCACCATAAAATTACATTTGACAAAACTTTTTAAATACTCAGCAGCAGGTGTGCCTTGATGTAATGAGTGTGTATGTGATGCGTACCCCTCTACCTCCCCTCTGTGAATCACGTCTGTCCCATTAGCGGCTTTTCTCTGCGCTGTTTTAATCAGATGAAAGTAGCAGATAATGCCCCCCTCCACAGCTCCATCAGTCTTGGCTGCCGGGTGGGATTTTAATTGGCCACAACTGGTCCGAGATTAACAGAGGAGACCTGCAGTCGCCCTCCGCTCCGATGGCTATCAGACGTAATTACCTCTCCTCATGCAACACACTCTTTCCATAATTTCACATAATCTCCAGGTGTCAGCATTAAATCACCTGAGCTTCTCACACAGGTAACATTCGGTTCTTGGCTTCAACACAAAGATTGGATGCTGCTCACAACCTGAGGTGCTGTATGAATTTAGTCATGTAAGAATGCTCGCAATTACGAGACCAAAGTGTCCAGATGGATCATCTCAAAAGTGAAGTTTCTTTGCCCTGTCCTGGGGGCCTTAGCGAAGAGAGGAAATTTAAACCCCACTTTTGTGTGAGAAAGTGCAAAGAGAAGTGCAAAGTGTGCTTCATTATTGTCTCCAAATCCTCCCAAAGCTTCAGCTGTCATTACTCTGCTCCTATCTGTGTAAATGGCATAATTCCATACATCAAAGTCTTTGAATGGAAATGATGACAGTTGGGATCACGGGCAGCTTATGTTCTTACCGAAAGTGAACGTGACCCCTGAGGCTCAGCAGCAATGCGATTCATATAAAAGTAAGGACATCTGAAGTCTAATCTTTTCTTCCAGAAGACAAAGATGAATGTGATAGCAAAAGTTCATCTTTTGTAACTGTCAGAAATAAAATAAATGGCTTGCTTATATGCATCAATTAACACGTATAAACGGAGGTAACGTCCTGCCAGGAATGACTTTTTGTGGTTTCAGAGGTGTGCCGTCTTAGTTAAAATGTATTCTTGTCATAACACAGATTTCTAAGTCCTCAGGGCAGTGTGGAAAGCCAAATACTATATAATTGCCCAGTAGCTCTCACTTGTGTTATTTGGCAATTTTAAGATAATTTTTCCCTCTATTCATTCGCAACACTTTATTGTGGTGGGTTTAGACTTCATTTCATTGGAAAATAATTTCTAAATTGCTAAAAGGTATAGTTGAACAAAAAAGGAGGGAAAATCTTCTGTTATTTACTAATCCTTACACTGAAAAAAAATTAAAAGCTAAGTGGTTGCAATCAATTTATTTTATTTAAATAAACACATTTAGTTGACTAACTTTCAACATTTTTTAAGTAGCCTAAATGTATGGTAAAAATTTGCTATCACCTAAAAAATATACATTTTTACAGTGTACTTCATGTCAAAAACATTGTAAATAAATTTACATGAAAATTCTAATTTAGTATTTCTGATTTCAAATTTCACTCAGTTTGCTAATTGACATTTCTTTGTAGTTGTAAAATTTAGTAATTGCTGAATGATTTTATTTCTCCTTTTTCTTCGAAAAGGAAAAAATGTATTTCCATTTTTCATTACAATGAATGTTTATTCGGGCTTTCAAACTTCTATAAAGCTGCTGTAAAATATCAGTAAAGTTCTCTAAATGACTCATGCACTATATTCCATATGCTATCTTTGTGTCATAGTTCAGAAAACCACTCTGAATGATTTGAATTGAATCAAACCGATCTGGTTCTTGACTCAATATACCAGCTTCCTGGTCAATGAAGGAGTAAAATTAGCAGTAAATAACAATTTGTCTGTTTCTCACTTTTACACTTCTGATACTTTTATGGTGCTTTGCTGTCATTTGTTGAAGTTTGTAATCGTCAGTCCACATTCATTATAATTGCATAGAAAAAAATCAACCAGAATTCTTGAGCTGTAATGGCATGAGGGTAAGTAAACAATGACAAAATTTACATTTTTTGCATAAACACTTTCTTTAGTGATCATCCTGCCAGAGGAAAGCTCTTTTCCCATTGAGGAACAGCAAATTGTGCTCCTGGCCATTTAGTTGAGGAACTGTCAAGTTCAGAACAAAAGAGAGCACTAACAAGGTTATTGACACAGGGCACTTTCTGTTCCTTAGCAAAACAGTCTTGCCAAAAGGTTTAAGGCAACACTCACAAACATTAAGTAGCATGTAAAAGCAGCAGCCATTTCATTCATACTCTGGGAAATCGGATGTTGTATTTTACTTAGAGGTTATTTTCATGTCAACCTGGCTATTCACAGGATTTTCCTTCAGCCTGGCATGGGGCTGTAGTTCATGAACTAGTACAGGTTTTAGAAGAGTTATGTCTCACGTAAACATACGCATAAACTATTTTTGCCTATTGAGTGCACAAATGGTGCATAAAACTTGCATTTACACTATACACAAAGGGATAGATGTCACTTTAGTTATCGTGTCACTACAGAACATTTGGAATATACCAGTCAGATTATTTTTTTCATCTTAATGATGTTTTTTTTAACTATTACTTTAATTCACGCACCAAATCTCAGATATGATGTTTATTTTACAAATAGTTTCTGTCATGTGATTCATTTGGAGAGTTTGGCAGCCATATAGTTAATAACAAAGCGAAGTGCTTTAATATATGTACATATGTGTGTAAATATGAAGGTTTTCTAAAATACTGTAGTTATACAGTTTACAGTTTCCATTTTCATAGCCAACATTCGTAATTTATCTATGATGCTAAGATTGCCATTTATATTCCACTGTCACCAAGTTATGAGCAAAAAATAGCAACTTAAAATGTGAAATTTATGCTTCACTACTGTCAATTTTTCTAATGTTTTAGTAATGTATGACTGTTGCGTGTGTGTGTGTTGTAGCGTGGTAGGAGGCACTGAGAGATGTGAGGAATGCAAACAGACAGTCAGTTTTATAACTCTTTGGCTCCAGCTCTTATCTGCCCTCCTTTGAATCTACTCCAGCGCAGCAGGGCCAGAGAAGCACACAGTCGGCTGGGTTAGGGTTCATATTCTGACCATCGGCCTGACGTTCTCGTTCTTCCAGAACAGTAGCACTGTGTCTGGCTTTTGGCACCCTCGCAGGGGTCCTTGGCCTGTTGAATGCTGAAGAACCCTGGACAACGTGACACAAGTCATGCATTACAACCCAACATGTCTAGGACCCATTGCAGTGCCATTAATAATAGACAGTGTTTTTTGCAGCAGTGCTGTATGCCGATGGACTCTCATTCTTCTTCCGCTCAAGATGAAGTCACCAGAGAAGGCCTTCCAGTGTGAGCCATCTGGCAGCGACTGCTTGCTTCTCAGAAGGTGTATTCAGATCCCAGGTCCAGCTGACCTCTGGAGCTTCTCACCCAAACTGTTTGTGGAGCCAGACTTGAGATTAGAGCGGCTGCGTTTCTCTGCTCTCTTGACTTGCTTTCTTTTCTTTCTGTTGAACTTGTCCGTCGCCCCTTCCTCCCTCCCTCCCTCCCTCCCTCCCACAGTTCATGTTTTCCAGACATGTCACTCCAGCAGGGATACAAAGCACTTATATAATTGTACTTTATTTTTAAATGTATGTATTTGTACTTAGCTTGATTCCTATTATAAGTGAATTATACTTCTGTTTAAATATATCTGTGTTTAAAATTTATTTCATTTAATACATTTTTATTTTAGGTGTTTTTTTTATCCTGCTTCTGGATTGGATGCAGTGAAGCAATAATGGACAATTGTTGTAGCAGTAAGTAGTTTTAAGTAAGTATGTTTTTTGCTGTTTGTCACACCAAAAAAAAAACGTTTCTCTCTGGGACTCAGAATCCGTCTCCTTCCTGAAGGGTATGATGGTTGTACATTCCCATGTTTTTTTATACTTGCATATTATTGCCTGAACGGATGAACCTAGGACCCTCAGGCATCGGGAAATTGCACCAAAGGATGAGCCACACCCAAATTCTTTTCCTGATGTCTTGGTTGATTTCTCTTGATTTTCCCATGATGTCAAAGAAGGAGGCTCTGTGTTTGAGGTGTGCCTTTATAAGCATCCACAGGTGTGCCACCAGTCAACTCATATCAGAAGCTTCTTAAGCTCAAAATGGAATCATCTGGAGTGTTCTTTTTGTTTAAAGACACAATAAACATAGTGTATGTATACTTCTGACTTCTGATAATTCTGAAATGAAACTCGATTCTGACATTTAACAAATGCAAAAAATATGTTAATATCAAGTTTACTCTGATTTAATGTTTGACAGTAAAGAAAAAAACAAAGATTTTGTGTTGTGTTTTTTTTCTGAAGTGTATGTAAATATCTGGTTTCAACTGTAGTTAATGAAAATACAGTTGTTCATTGTTTATTTATGTTAGCTCACAGTGCATTAACTAATGTTAACAAGCACAATGTGTGATTTTAATAATGCATTAGTAAATGATGATTAATGTAAATGCTAACATTAATAAATGATGTAGAAGTATTGTTAATTCTTAGTTTGTTAACTAATGAAAATTGTAAAGTGTTACCAGTATAACATAAGCATATACACATTTATTTATTCCAATGAAATCCATTTCAAAATTACAGAATTTATTTAATTTATTTATATCTTTTGGCTGGAAATTTTATTTCCATTAAGGTACAATTTCTCAGTATTTTTACTGATTTGTGTGCCAAGGACACAAAGGCTGTACAAATTAGATTTCCTGCGGCTCCAATCAAACATATGTTTAAAAGAGAAAGTGTGTGTGTACTGGCCTGTAAATGCATCTGTTGGCTTAATTAGAAGAAGTGAGATTTTGTGGTGTCATCAAATAAGTGGTTGAGTTGATTTTTACCATAATTGTGGTTTGTATGAGATGTTAGTGATCCTGCATGTCGGGCTAACAAATGATCTGCAGAGGCAAATGAGCAATTCCTATTCATTTTCAAACAGCAATGTTCCCAGCAATGTGACGTCTGTGTCCAGTGTTTGACTGTTCTCGGTGCAAGAGAAAAGTGATATATCTCTGTGTGTGTGAAAGTGAATGACTAGGATAAGAAGAGGGTCTTGGCGCCGCTGTGGTGATCTTTTTGTTCGGCCTTTCCTGACACCCTCCCTTCTGTAATGCCAATATCTAAGTACTGTACAATAGATCTTACAACTACTCATCTTACAGCGTTCCCGTTTTTAGTGGGCACAGCTTCAAAGCTTTCCCATGCTAACATATCAGCTCAAGAGACCACATATCTTCAAACACAAAAACGACGACTCACTCATGGCTGTCTGGATACGAGAGCTCGCAACCGTAACCTGGCAGTGAAGTAAATTTTCCCTAATACGCCACGCAAGTTAACTCGTTGCTCCTTAAAGCACTAGACGGCACTGGATACGGGCCGTTTGAGAATCAACACAGATAATCACCACGACAGCAAGCACATGGAGAGCACAATCGATAGCCGGAGCTCACACCAAGGTCACACCGTGACATGCAAACAAGCCTCTGCGTTCCCGTCTCGCATGCTAAGAAGCCGTGACTGCTACTTGGGAGATGTTTGTCTCTCGGGAAAGGCATCGCAGTGGCATTGTTTGTGAAATCTAATAGGCTTGTGTTGTGTTCGCTCGCTTTATGCTGAGCAGTGAGCTTTATTCCCTCATCGCTTCAGCAGCCTGTTTGTCCATTAATGCTCCATTAGGGAAATTAGTGCTGTAATTGGGGAGGCGAGAAGAGATCAGGAGACTAAAGTGAAGGAGACGTGACTGTGAGTCTTAAAGGGCCACTGGATGTGGTGTGAGCAGAACCTGTGAGATTTTTCAGGGATCTAACAAAGTGAAAATGTCAATCGATTTAACTCTGAAGCTGACACTGAATGTTAAAGGCAATGTAACAGCAAAAGATGCCGTGATCTTAACATCACGTTTGGATTAAAGATACTCTGCATTATACACAAGATTTAAGCTGCAAGTGGCCACAAAAAGTATTTATGAATGGCATTGCTAACAATATCAAATTTAATAGCATTTCATTTAAAGAAACATAATGTATTTCTTAATAGTAAAATATACAGTTTTTTGTTTTTAAGTAAATTTTGGTTAGCTTTGAAATATTTAAATACTATATACTTTTAGCAGATGCATTTTAAATACAAGCTGTTGAGTGGGGCTCAGAAAAATCACATTTTTGACGATTAATCACATCCAAAATAAAAGGTTTTGTTTACAAATGTGTGTATACTGTGTATATTTATTAATACACACATACAGTAGGCTATTTCAAAATATTTGCATGTGTATATATTTATGTATTTGTATTTATTTTATTTTATTTTATATATGAAAATATATTTTACTATATCTTTTTAAATATATGTGTTTGTTTTTATACATAATAGTCATACACAGTATACACAGATATGTTATGTAAACAAAACCCTTTATTTTGGATGTGATTAATCGTTTGACAGCACTACTTTTAATATTTTGTTTTCTAATTCGATGATATTCATACATTATTAAATTACTGTTCAATGGTTTTGTGTCAGAATAATATAAATAATATGTATCAGCATGATCAAAATCAACTGTAAAGACTTTTTGTTACCAAAAACTTTTAGCAATAAACCAAATAAATATATATATTTTAAAATGTTCTCTTCATCAAATAATCCAGAAAAATTATATTTCCAGTTATTAAACAGAACAACTGTTTCAACATTAATAATCGAAATGTTTCTTGAGCAGCAAATCAGCATATTAGAATAATTTCTGAAGGATCATGTGACATTAAAGATTGGAGTTATGATGCTGAAAATTCAGCTTCACATCACAGGAATAAATTACATTTTAAAATAAATTCAAATATAAAACCGCCCCCAAACTTTTGAAAGTAAGTCTTCAATCCTGATGTAAATATTCATTCATGATAAGGAAGCTGTGTTTATATAACAAAACCGAGTAGGCAAAGGGAAGGAGGCAGTAGCGTGTGTGTGTGTGTGTGTGTGTGTGTGTGTGAGTTTCAGGGTCTGTTTGCGTGAACTTGCCTGAAACTCTCCAGGTCCGACTTCTTTGTTATAAGTGTTGGTAAAGTAGCTGGCAGAAAATGCTCTTTTTGATAAGCTGCAAATTACAGAAAGCTAGCTTAGAGTAATCCCCACTTGTAGATGCTGGGATATTTGCTGTAGCAACATCAGTTCTGAACTGAAACCTGAGTTTGATAAATTTACACATTGAGAGAGCAACATACTTTTCAACATCACCCCTTTCTGTCTAATATTACTGTAAACACTCTTAAAAATAGTGGTTACAACTGAATTTTGGGTTCCAAAAAGAACCTTTTTATAATCTAAAGAACTCTTTTTTGTTTTGTTCTATTCATTAAGGAACAACAGAAAATTCTAAATTTTTTAGTATTTGTTGATATTTAGATTGTTGATTATTTCAAACGTGCTATTGCTGATGTGAAATGATTCTCTCTGGTCACTGCTCGGTAGCCATTACTGTGTGAAAGGAGTCGGAGCTCCGTGGCTTCCTGCCAGACTAATTTCCTCAGGCTCTTCCTGAATAAGACATCAGTAGCACATTTGTAATGAAATACAACCGCTTCTTCCTTTGCCTGGTGGTGGCATGCTTAAAATAGTACATCTGGTGACACCAGTTTGTCCCACCTCCCTCGTGCACGGCCAAAACCCCCGTACATGATGATTCATGCTGTTTTCTCTCGAAACAGCTCAGCATCCTGGCATTGTGAGGACGGCCTAAGCCTCGGCCCGACAGAAGCGTGAAGACCATGGATATGGAGTTTCTCGGGTGGTCCAGGAGTCTGTCTGACAGCTCATTTCCATCCTGCTATTTATTTGTTCTGCTGTTGTTGTTTTTTTTTGTTTGTTTGTTTGTTTTTTTTGGCTGGGTAATTTACCCCAGATCGGTTCTCCTAAAGTTAACTGACCCCCCTTTCACCTGTCTTGTCCCAGGGACTTCTACCACGTTAGACTTCAAGCATTTCCTCGAATCTGAAAGCTATTGATGAGCCTCTAAAGGGATTAGTAGCATAAAGGGTAACTGTATTCAGATATGATTATTTGTGTCAAGTCAAATCGTTCGATAAGGCCTCCGTTAATCCTCCTTCATAGACAGCAGCATAATCAGACCAACTCATGTCTGGAAAACAAGTCATTTGAATACACATCCTATCATCTTTCCTTTGGAAATAGATGCTGCACTTAAGACTTTATAATGACTTTTAATGAATTGTTATTTTAATGGGTTTACTATATGTGCAACTAATAAATTAACTATATATATATATAAATTAATTAATAAATAATAACTAACTATAATAATAAATAAATTTATATCACTTTGGACAAAAACCATGCACATTTTAAAAATAATATTTATTTACTAATGTATTGATTATAATTTAATGAAATAAAAAATCTAAATATAACTATAATATAATCTAAACTATAATATAAATGACATTCTATTTTATTATTGTGTTAAATAAGATGCTGTTGCTAGGGTGTCACAAGGTGGTTGCTTTTTGGTCCGGTTCTTTTTAATATTCCGATCTCTAGTTTTGGCTCTGTTCCCTCTTTCAGTGTAAGTTTATGGGAAATGGTCACATTGGTCGTTGCCGAGTAATGTTTTTAAAATGGAGAGGGGGAGTTTGGGAAAGGCCTTGCCACTTTGATTCCATTAGATGATGACAAAAGGGATTATGTGTTAAGAGGAGTGCCACTGGAAGGATATCAGCCATTAGACCCTTTTCACTTTTACTGTCCAGTTTGCTGATTCTCTGAAATGCTATTAGGGTGTTTGGTGGCAACACTCACCACACAGGTCTTCACTAAACTGTATGAGGGCAACAGAGCTGTAATTACGGGTGTGAATAGGGAGATTATTCCATACCTGACCTTTTTATGAGATGGGGTAAAAAATTCTAGGAGCTGTCAGAGGTCAGAGTTTAGTAAAGGATGAAGGATTTGTCTGATTTCTATGGAAGATTTTTATTTTTTTTTTGCTTACTACTTATTGTGACCTTTATTTTTATAAGACTGAATGTATATGTTAAAAAAAGTCTGAATTGTGCAATAAAAAGTTGCAATGACCATTTCAGTTTTTTAAATGCATGACACAAACAAACTTTTTGTTTTTCACAATTGCAAGTTTTGTTTATTTATCATGTTATTTTATGTATATTAACTATATTTACTTATAGTATACATTTAATTAATACAATTATAAACATGTAAATACATGTAAGTATTTTCAAAACATATACTGTATGTGTGTGTATTTATATATAAATGATAAATATACACAGAACACACAAATATATTATGCAAGCAATTTTTTCCCATAGATTTCAACTTTATAAGATATTGTGATAAAATGTGAAATTGCAACAGTTTAGTCATACTGTAGAACTAAATTTATGCACGGATACCTAGTCATTGTTATTAAACTTTTCTATGAATACTAGCAAGTCGTCCTCTGTTTCACAAGAGCTTAAAGTCCATTTCGATTTCATGTTGACTTGTAAGACATGTAACATTTGTCTTCATTTATCATCCAGATTCGCGTGCCATTCACAACATCACCATTCCATTCCAGACAAATGGAGGATGGCTGTGATCCCAGATGTGCTGCAGTCATAAGGATAAAGGTGCAATTCTGCCATGCTCTTGTAATAGAATAACTCAATCCCAATAAAAGCAATTGTAAGGTTATTATCTTCTTAGGGTCCCATTTGGTAGCGAGTAGCACTTAGGGAAGGAGAGCTGGAGTCTAATCTCATAGTTGGGTTTCTTAGTCATCAGATTTACCTTCTGCCATCCGCAGTGAATGTCACCGTGGTTCTTATCCATCACTAATTTTAGCGAAGCTCTAGTGATAGTGGGAAGGTGACCAGTCGTGGATGACCCCGGCAAGGTGTGAAGGTGTGGTGTGTTTGGATGTGTGTGTGTGTGGGGGGGGGGGGATTTCTCACTGCTTACAACATTTTCAATTCATTGAGTTGCCCCACTTTGCGTTTAATTCTTAGTGCATTTCATCTTCTCACACAGACAGTGATTTGCATTGACATCAGTTATGTTTTATGGAGATAATTGCTGATTTCCAGCAATTTGAGCAACAGAGACTGCTGGAACACTATAAAAATAATTCATTTTTCATTTGTTTATTTATAATTATAAAAATACACTATATGCAAGCAGTTATTTTTTATAGTAAAAAAAGGTCATTTTAAATTCATTCATTCATTCAGTGTAGATCAAAAAGTGTATTATTAAATAAAATAAATGAAATGAATTTCAATTAGCAATTAAGTTTAATTTTTTCGATTTTAGTGGAAAGTAGGTTGTCTTATTTATTTATTTGTTTGTTCATTTATTATAAAACATTGCAATTTCTAATAAAAAAATGTAAATCTAAAAATATCACAACAGACAATATTATAGAATAAAATGGCCCCTCATCTTTTATTTGGAAATAAATAATACTCATGCACGTACTAAGGCCTTATTTTTATTAAACATATATTTTTATAAAATATTTATTTATTTAAATTTGTATGCGTTTTAGTAGGAGTGCTTATTACAAACCAATAAAGCAACACTTTAACTATGATTTAATAATTTGTCAGTATTAGTGGGGTTTTATACTCTGACATTTTGTCCATACAAACAGTAGTTTACATGTATATATTGCATTTATAATTATATATGCTGTAAAAAAAAAAATTTTTAAATAAAAGGACAAAAATGCATAATTTGTGCATGTTGCCATGTTTGTCATATGCTCCATTTTTCCCATGTATAACTGGAAATGTCATGCCATATCCCATTTTTTTTGTTGTTTATCTGATTTAACTTATTAAATCCCTTTTCTATTTCCTTTTTCTGATGTGCTGTTTTAATTGAACTCACTGCTTGTATCCTGTAATCTTGTGTTCTGCTCTTAAGGACCGGGGGCCGTCACAGGGGCTTTTACAGACGATGGATGTCACAAGTGTCAGACTAAATAAACAGAGAGCAGTGCTGCTTATTTGTATGGCGTTAACAGGCGCGCAAAACCCCAAAGAGCCACGAAAGAGCCGGGCCACCACCCAACAAGCAGGTAAGCATGGGAGATGGCCAATTCCCACACACAGAAGAATTCGCTGGCAAAATATACAGCGGACAAACGCGCGCCCACGCATACACTCGTTTTAGCAAATAAAAAAGGCCTACGAGCGGGCCAGCTCGTATTGATCTTTTAACATAGGATTATACAGTCTCGCTCCATGGGCTTACCCGCTTTAATTCCCTCACAAAATAGATAGACTGACTTTGGCTCTATACATATATGGATCAATGCAAATGTACTTATGCCCCCATGGTTCAATTTTAAACGAATTCCATTAGCCATAAGTAAAAGTTTTCTAGGGTAATGTGATTAGGGTCCCCCTCACTAACAGACTTTCTACTCTGCAAGCGGTGAAATGTTTCTTTTTCCCCCCCTCGCGCCAGGAGCAATATCCCTCTGACGGACGCTCCTGTGATTGCGGTAGTAGCGGCGTAAACGCCACCTGTCTCCTCTCCTCTCTCTTCCTCTTTTTGAAACACCACTTCCACTCAGTCTCACAGGCTCTCCGGTGTCCTCTTCACTTATTTCCCGATCAGGCTTCTCCGACGGCATCATCTAATAAAAGCTACAAGTGTGCAACCTCTCTCCTTCCCTAAAAACTAGACTTCATTATTAGATTTATTGCATGAGTTGGATGTCAGTTGGATGGGATCTTTGCCTCCATCTTAAATACTAAAACACTGAGCTGGTGTGACGAGTGAGACACAGAGCAAAGCTGCATCTAACTATGGAAATGGCTGTGCATGTTTTATATTTAGAGTGTATTTCAAATATTTTAGGGCTATATTTATTGGTGTTTTTAATTGATTTTGCAGAGTGGAAATACTGCTGTATAAAATCTAAGTTGGTCTAAGAATACCTAAAAACGGTTTTGTTTAATTTTTGGTACAAAGGAAATATTAGCTTCGTAAAATTTAAGTAGATCTAAGAAAATCTACTTGGAAAGTATCCAAATGATTTGTTTGTTTAGATTAATATTTTTATTTATTTAAATTGAGTTTATTTAGTATTAGTTGTTGTTTTCCCAGAGGTATTTAAACTTTTCCATTTATTTTCATTAATTTAATTTTTAATTTTCTTTCATTATGCTCTGTTTATTAATTATGATTTCATTTTAAATCTTAATTTTTAGTTGTTAAACACATTTTATATTTAACAGATTGTTTTAACAGTGTTTTCATTTGATTTCAAACAATGTGAAATAATCGTGAAAATAAATGTGAAATAATTTTTTTTTCTTTGAACTTTTTTATATGTATTTATTTTTTTTCTTTTCTTTTATTAGGCTCTGTTTATTATTGTTTTCTATTGTTTTTAGCAAAAGGCCAACACAAAATCTAACTTAGTCCTACTCAAAATAATTATTTATTTGTGTGTTTAAAAGTATTAGTAAAATAAAAGTAGATTTGTTTTATTTTCTTTGATTAATATTAAAACCTTGTCAGTATTTATAGTTTATTTGTTTATTAAAATAAATGCTTACATTTATTCTTTTCATTTATTTTCTATATATTCAGACCCCCTCCCCATGTTTTATTTATTATCATTTATTTTCTTAAAGAAAATCTTGCCAACATTACATCTTAATCATAAATCTTAACTTAATCATAAAACCTTCTCAAAAGTATTTATTTATTTAAACCAAAATGTATTAATTTACTTTTCATCACTTTTCTTAGCCTTCTTCAATCATATTCATTAATAGACCATAATTACACACTTTTTTCTGTTGCTTTCTGCTCCTGCCTGCACATTTGCTTTATTTTAGGTAAAAACTCACTTTATCTTGATCATTTCACAAAATGAATTATATCTGACAGACTTGTTACTTATCTATTGCTGATTAGATCACACAATGTCTTTTCCCATATGAAAGTGTTGATCATTATGGACACGATTATGATCAGTTCAATCACAAATGCGTCATCGGCGTGTTCCTCGCACGCTTAACCCTAATCCTGTCATGACATCAGACGAGTGGCTTGTTTAACAGCAGCTGCCAAGGCATACAACTAACCACTGTTCGTTGTCCCCGGCAACTCCGCAAATTAAAATAAACAGTCCAGAGGGAAGCTCTCCCACCCTCAGAGGCCCTCGTCCTGACCCGGAGCAAGAGAGAAGGAGAGAGAGAGAGTGATGCTGCGGATGATGATGATGATGATGATGATGATGATGGCTGAGGACGCATTGTAATAAGAGTTACTGTGCTCTGCAACATACAGGCCTGCAAAAAGGCTCATTGTCATCGCCAGAAAAACAGGAGACAGCCATTCAGTTGTAAAAATTTGCTGACAAGGAACATTGTCTCTGTTTGAGTAGAGAGGATGAATGTGAAGATGGATTCAAGTCATTAGGCTCAACATAATCAAATCACTTTTGGCAATTCATAGCTCCTCGGGCTTCTTGAGTGATGCAGACAATTGAAAATAATTTTCTCCCTACATCAAACGCATGCCAAATTGTTAAAAGGAATGAAGAATAATTCTCTCCTTTTTACTAAATTAATCCACACCACAACATTTTCTCCATCTTTTGACAGACAATCAAGTCTTTTCTTTTTCTGCGGTGAATATCAGAGTGAGAAACATGCCTGTGTTTTACACTAAAGCACTGTATAGTCACTCATATGTGAGACGTTTATAGCACAGGGTGACTTTTATTATGCCGTTATGGTTATTGTTTTTGTTGGTCTGGGCTTAGTTAAACATCACTTGTAAATGGAAAATGGCTCTTTCCTGTATATATTGTGAAAATATTTACATCTCTTTCACGAGTTCGCGCTTCCTCAATGATAGTAAATGAATAAGCATGTTTGGTGTGCGGTTGGGGGCAAGCCCTAGTAACGAGAGCCCTAACGAGGGGGTGGCTCGGAGTCCGGCTCGAACCCTGCGTGCCCCCCTGGAAAGAGCGAACGGTGGAGAAGGGGATGCAAAAAACAAGATACGGAAGGGAAGGAAGTTGGATTATTTATAGTGGAGTTAGTGGTTGGATTGGTTTACGATGGAGGCGGTACTGATTGAAAGATTGTTAACAGCTGAATTGAGTTTTGTGCGCACTTCCTCCCGAAATTGATTTGCAACTACATTTATATTCATATAATTTATTTTATATATAAATACATTCAATATATAAACATAACATGCATGTGTGTGTGTTTATATAAAATATTATATATATATATATAAGTATTATGTACACATAAACCTTTTTTTTTGGATGCGATTAAATGCACTAGTTTTATATAATTTTGCTACTTTGGTTTGAGCAGTTTATTGTCAGTAAAACTGCTATGATTTCTCTAAATACGGTCACATTGTAGGCTAGTTGTTTTTAGCTTGTCTCACTTTTAAAACGTTTCATTCTGTTTGATTAAAATTCAAAATTCATAATTCAGAATCCAAATATATGAATGAATGAAGGCATTTGAATGAACCCTCCATTAATTACATACATCTAAAATGTCATCTTAATCTACATAACTGAGATATGAAACAATATTCAGCCGACTTGATTTTGTGCTCGACCCCTTTTTTCTTTTTCCTTTCTCTTGTTCAGTCCACAGTATCTGTGTCCAGTGTGAGAACAGTCTCCACCCAGAGTTACTGGCATTTCTCTGCAATATAAACACCACACTAACCCAAACACTGCATCGCCTACTGATTCTGCTCACTAATGTTCATCACTATTTATATTAGCCATTTACCTCCTAACATATATTTTTGTCTTGCACGCATCCCTGCAGCTTTTGACATACAATTTTCCCTTTTTGCCGAACATATATGTGTCTCTGCAAGATTTAGAATCAACAATTGTGCAAAAACACACACACATGACCCACAAGACACCACATCCAAATGTGACCGTACCAAGCCAGAGGTTTATGTGGCTGTAGATGTATACCCGTAATTGTGATGCTGTGTGTGTGTGTTTCTAAGAAAGGTGCTGGTCCAGCTGCGGGTGTTTGTTTGTCTTTGGTCTGTGTGACCCGGGACACTGACAGACGGCTGAGGTTGGTGGACGCCCGTGTGCTGTGGCCATGAGAGATATATGGTTTAGTGAAGTCGGGTTCACAGCAAACCCCGCTGGGTTCGGACCAGCGCATGTGTTCATCAACGCGTCGGGTTTCCGCCTAGTTTAGCCAAGGTGTGAGTGTGTATTATTTTTCCCTCGTTGCTCGTGACATTTACAGTCTGTGTGAAATGCTGCCGTTTTATGATGCCATTGTTCAGGTTTCTGTGAACCTGGGAAGTGGGAAGTGAGTGTTGTTGACTGCTACATGTTGACAATCAAACGCACAGAATAGTGTACAGTATATCGAACCGCAGCAGTTTTAACCTCGTAATTCAAACTGTCAGAAGTGTACAATAGATCCTACTGTGCCAAAAAAACACAGCAAAACAACCAGGAAGAGTAAAAGCTTGGTGTTTGACAAAAAACTTTTCATTGTGTTAGATTAGATCATTGGTATTTAATATTGTTCCTCGGGACCCACTGCTTTGCACATTTTGCATGTCTCCCTTATCTGACACACTCAGGGAGAGGAAAGAGGAGCTCTTTCCTAACGAGCTGATGATCCAACCTGATATCACGGCAATTCGTACATATTTTACGAGGTGGCTAATTCGTACGAATTTGTACGACCTCACTCGTACGAATTCATAC
>JAUCMS010000028.1:14924237-14940866 GCA_032357445.1 Enteromius radiatus | reverse complement strand
TAAACATAACCCCGCCCCTAAACCTACCCATCACGTGGTTTTAGACAAATCGTGCGAGTGAGGTCGTACGGATTGGCACAAATTTGGCACCTCGTACAAATATGTATGAATTGCTCGTGAGACTGTGTTGGATGATCTGAATCGGGTGTATAAAATAGGGAGACATGCAAAATGTGGATTTTTCTGCCAAAATAAAACAAATATATCTAAAATAATGTGTGTGTGTGTGTGTGTGTGTGTATATATATGCACACACATACATACATGTATGTGAATGTGTGTTTGTAATTATATTATAGATTAACAAGTTATATTAGAAATATACATATTAATTTACACAGGTATAATTAAAAATGTACATTTTAGTCTCTTCTGTTAAAGTGTGTGTGTATACACACAGAGTATAATATACTGTGTACAGTATATGTTATATATTATAAGTTTTTTTTTTTTGATGTATTTTCATGTTGTGACTTTTTATGCAAGAATATGATACGCAATTAAATACATTAGGCAAAAAGTTGACCACCACATGCAAGGTGCAGGTTTACCTTACAAGGTTCACTTTCCAAATTCACATTTGTGGATGATGATAATAGTAGAGAAGATAAAAAATGACCTTATTGATTTCATTCGTAATAAATGGCTTAAAGGGAGATATAATTTGCTCTTAAACGCTCATATGGGCGCCTTCTATCCTTTTAGTGGGCTTGATAATTAATACTAATCACCTCAGTTGTCAGTGCCAGTAATTTCATAATAGGCTTCAGAGGAGCTCGCTCGTTTATTTTGGAGAATTAATTAGCGTCTGATATTCTATTAATTACACACGTCAATATTCCGAGCAAAACAAGCATCGTATGTTTTTCTCCTCTGACTGTTTCTTATATGTCAGTGTGGGTTAGAAAAACCAGACAGGCAGTTTTTCACCCTCCCATATAAACGGTACGGCCAGATAAATGAGTGCGGTGAATTCATACACAGGGAAATAGCCTGTGTTCCGGGAACAACTGTAATCTGTTTCTCTTTATCATTCGTCCGCAATGACACCGTTTAGCATCGCTCCCCGTTCAGAAGGACTCCGGGACTCAGGATTCCAGGCCGGCGATCCGCCTTCGGACGGCAAAACTAAATAAAGATGTTTAGTGACAGCCTAATGAACAAATGGGCCCTCTTGATTTAACCTTGATGAATGGTCTGGCCAGGTGTTTTCAATAACGACAATAAGCACTGCAAGCCACAGGCCCACTGATACTGGTATAATGCATTATTAGACCATTAGAGGCTGGGGATGGGAGACCACTTACGCTCTGCCCTATCAATAATGCTGTGTCCCAGTCTGCATTTAGGCCCGGGGAATTAGTCATACTGATATTCTATTTAATAAAAAATCACGAGAAGACGCATAAAGAATCTCATTACATTTTAACAGGGTTACAGTAACCCGGGAGGACCGCAAGTTTAATTTTCATAAAAGCATCCATTCTTCAATTATGTCAAGCAGAGAAAATGTAAATGGCAAATGGAATGCTAACAATATCTCTACAAGCGCATTGGCAGATAGAAGCCCGGGGTTGGGACGGTGTGTGCGTGTTTATGTGAACGTATTTCAGAGAGAGGACGGAGAGGAGCATCGCTTGCATCAGAACGCACTGTTTTTAGAGACTAAACCTGAAAAGGGTAGCATGAAGAAAGGTGTTCACTTGTTTGTGACGGTGTAAGTGAGAGGTGTCGGTCCCGCCCCCCAGTGACAGCGTTTACCCCTGAAGTGTCAGTAGCAGTATTGGCATGTGGCTATCAGCGCCTGGTGCTGTGGGGCCTCTGCAATAATAAACTGCTAATTGAAAGGCGCTCTCAGAGCAGGCCTGTTAGCGGGGAGCCAAGCTGCTGAAAGATTACTGCAGCACGCCGCCTTGCTTAGGTGCTGAAAGAGGCTATTACGCCTCTGCTCTCTACCTGTGAGGAGTGTTAATACAAACCTGTGCTCTCGCTTTCACACTTTTTTTTTGTAGAGGGGACCAACAAGTGAGTCTAGTGTCAGGATGGAATCTGGGAGAAATCTGGCAACGTTTTCATACACGGGTTAATGCTGGGACACGTGCTGACACTAATATTTTTATCACACGTGAGTATAAATGCATTTCTGTTGCTTTAAATTATTATTATTTTTTTTTTTTTTTACATTCTTACCATTATTATTTGTCGCCTCTTTTATTTTAGGGAAAATAATTTGGAAAATTAATTTTAGGTTTGTGACATTTTCAGGACAATTAAACACCTTTTTCCATGAATACAATCAGATGACTAAATTACAGACATGGTGAAAATTATCAAATTATATTAAAAATATATAATATCTTAAAAATATATGGGGTAAGGTATAAGGTATAAATGTTTTTAAAAGATTTTTTGCGCATAAGTAGTTATAAAAATAAATGTAATTATGCATATATATTTATGTGTGTGTGTGTGTGTGTATATATGTTAGTGCTGTAAATTGATTAATCGCATCCAAAAAAAATTTGTTTACATAATATGTAAATACATGTGCATGTATATATATCAGAAAAATATGTTATGTTTCTATATTAAATATATTTATTTATAATATAAATTATGTGAGTATAAATATAGACATGTTAATACATGTAAATATTTTCAAAATAAATTCTGTATGTATTTATATGTACATAATAAATATGCACAGCAAAAAAAGATATATATATATATATATATACTATGCAAAACTTTTATTTTGTATGCAATTAATTGCTTGCTAAATGTGTGTATTTGTGTTTATATATATATATATATATATTTTTTTTTTTTAAATCTTATATTAGCTTTTAAAACTTTAATATTAATGTATGTATATGTACAATATGTAGTTTTTTTAGTGTTTAATAAATATTGCCTTTCTGACAATTAAAAGAAATATAATTGTATGAATGTATAATAATTTTATTTTTATTTTTAACCCTTGTTTAAATTACAGAACTAAAAACAAAACATCAAAAATACAAATAAATGTAATGGTGATAAAATGACCTTTATTCTCATTATTCAAAATATAACTTCTAATTTTTGTGACCAGAGCACATTCTATCCATGTTGAAGTGGAGCTCAAAGCCCGGTCACCCGCCACGCCTGGGCCTCCTCCTCATGTGCCGGGGCCTTTAGAAAGCTGCAAAACAAGGGACTGTGTGCCATCCAGCCATGCAGAAAGCTCATAATCTTTTAATACGCACTGAGGAAGGAAAGATTAAAACATTCGGGTGTTGACAAGTGACGGGGAGTCTCTTCTAGTGTGTAAAGCATTCCAAAGGCCTCACACACCAAGGGGTTCAAGATCATCCCAGGCCCTCCACTTTAATTAAAGTAATTGGCTTTCCACATTTCTATCTATAGACGGTCAGGTATACCTTTGACTAAGAAGCTTAAAAAGAAAATATTTAGCATAATTAGCTCCTATGCGCAGCAGGACGCCATTGGCTGCATCATATGTCAGACAAATGATTGATTTCAAATCGAAATCCTCTCTCAACCTGCCGTGTCTGCGCCACCCAGCTACTTAACAGTTTGTTCTCTTTATTAACTAAAGAGGAGCAGCTGCAACTTTGTGGAAAACCTTCTGTGTATTGTGTTAGGTTTGAATGAAAAGACATCTTGTAGGAGTAATTGCATTACAGGCCCAGTGTGTCTCAGCTGTGGTGCCATATGTGTTTCTGTGTGTGTAGGGAGGAGGTTCTGTGCTATTTCAACAAATAATATTGTCGTAGGCTGCTGACAGAAATATCTTTGCTTTTGCGGCATCAGGCCCAATGTTAATATCTTCTGGTAAATTATGTTGGGTTTTTACTGCTCTCTCCCGGTAATTACCCTGTCTCTCGCAAAAAGCCTGTTGCAGTTCATTTCTCTTTATGCTCACACCCACTGACGGCCTGTGGCATAAGCCCATCACATGACGGCATGTTCTGCACATCGGTCTAATCATATGGAAGAGATGATCACAGGGCAGGAAATCGCTGGACGAGGCCAAAGGAAACAATCTTTCTGCACTGGACTAAGCCAATCATGTCCTCTCCAACCTCTAGCCACATCTTAGCCACAAAGTGCTTTTGATACAGCTCTGATTAAATGCTCGACTGAAAGCGGCCTGCGTTTATCACCACAATGTGTTTATTCAGTGCAATTTTTGATGTAAGTGCCACAGATTGTACTGAGTCTGGTAAAGTTTAGGTGAAGTTAATGGAATAGTTCTCCCAACATTAAATCCTGTCATCATTTAGTCCCACTATATACAGTATATTTATATATATATATATATATGTGTGTGTGTGTGTGTGTGTGTATGTGTATTGCATTAAAACAATTTAAAAAATAAAAACAGTAGTAAAAGTAATAGGACTAAAACACATTAATGATAAAGTTTTACCCAAAATCTTTTAATAATGAAATTTAAAAAATAATAATTTTAATAATTAACAAAAAAAATAAATAAATAAAACATTATTGCTATATATATATGGTAATGAGAATCAATATTCAAAATAATAGGACTAACAAAAATGATTATATATACATATATAAAAGAGGTGGTCTTAAATTTTGTTATTTAATTTTTGTAATTGTCTAATTTAAGATTTTAATAATTTAAAATACATAATTACTGTAGTATATTAGTGACTAGTGAGAATCTGCTAATTAAAAATATATAACAAATAAAGAAAATTGGCTTTCATTATATAGACAAAAAACACAAAAATTATTTTAGATAAATATTTTTAAGAATATATATTGATATATAATATAAGAGTTTATTTGCAAAAACAGATAACTCGGTTTTTAACAATTTATAACAATAATCTCAAACAAACTGCAGTTGGGTTATTTTTATTAGGTTAAATTACACAATATAAACAGCATAGCATAATAAAAATTAATAAAAATGTAAAATTAATTGAAAATTTAAAAAAATCATATATATATTGATTTTCATTGTAGTCAAATAAAGTTTTGGTTTTTTTTTTAATTAATGTTTTTTTGTTGTCTATAGAAATCAACATAACACCTTATTTATATTTATATTTATATTTATATATTACTTATAACTTATTTTTTTACATGCATGAAAGAAAGGATAGGTAGAAGTGTTGTAACATTTGAACAAAAAATGCTTACTCCAACCTTTGAAAGCAATGTCCATGTCTTCTCAGATTTATCTTTGCATTTGTGTATTTTTGGTAAACCTTTATGATGATTTGAAGAAAATGATACCACCATAAGCACAAGCTGCCTTACAGAACATCCTTTCCTTTTTTTTTTTGCTGAAAAGCCCATAATAGTCATCGTGATATGTATCTTGGGGATAAAGAGGGACTGCAGCAGGTGACTGTAAGAGCAGCTGTAATCCTGAGAGCGCTGTATCGGGATTAAAGCAAGGTCTGCAGCTTTACGTCACTCTGAGCAGGTGTGTCTGTACAGACCACAGCAGACAGACACCTTAAAGAATAGTTCATACAAAAATGATCATCCTGTCATTATTTATTCACCAAAGGATCACTTTTGAAGATTATAGTCATTTAATAATCAAATGAATAATACATAAAGCGTAAAGGGAATTAGGCACAGACACACTTTTCTTGTGCTTTGCTCAGACAGCTGATAAACTCTCAGTGTGATTGATGCTCTGTTCTCTCAGATAAATGGCATCTGTGGGACCCAGGAGGGCTCTAATTGAATTGGTTTCCAGAGAATACTAATGGGGCGTAATTTTGAGATAACTGAAGCCCTAAGAATAAGTGATCATTGACAGCATGTGTTTCTTGCCAGTAATAAACATGTCACGCAGACGGGCAGTCAGTAGCTGCAACGCAATTACCTCACTGCACCACACACACACACACACACACTGTGCTCCTAACACAAAGATCTTACATAGAGTCATTCAACTACAAAATCATTTCAGAAACAAACACTAGTCACCAGAAGTGTGCAAAAATAGTTTGGGGTCAGTCATATTTGTAAGATGTTTCTGAAGGAAGTCTCTTATGCTCACAAAGGCTACATTTATTTTGATCAGAAGTAAAGTAATAAAATTAATATTTTGAAATGTTAAATGCTGCTTAATATTTTGATATTGTCTTTTATTAGTAAGTTTTAGTCATTTTGTTTTGCCATTTTAATGTTTTTGTAGATTGTTTTAAAAAAATGTTATATTGTTTTTCTTTAACTATTTTGAAATTATGTTTATAATGGGTTTTTTTTAGTTTCTTGTATTATATTTCATTTTTATATTTTTTAGCATTTATTGACTTTATTTTTATCCATTTTTTTTAGATGTTTTGTGCATTTTTGTCATTTTTCATACAAACATAAACACACACACACACAGTATATTCACACATTTGAACTTTAATATTTCTTTTGTGTTATTTCATAGTTTTTATTACCTGAATTTGATTGTAATTGTGCATTAAACTCTTTCGAGACTCACATTCATACTTATATACTTTAACATTTATTGTAATTTCAAGTAACCAAGGTTTTTTTTTATGGTTTTAGTATAACCCTATATATGTGTGTGTGTGTGTGTGTTTTGAATCATTTTTTATCCTTTTTTTATTTTAGTACATGTTTTTTGTCATGTCTATATAGCTTTTATTAATTTTTAATACAACCACACACACAAACACAAAGTATTTTCACACATTTTATGGTAACTTTACTTTTCTTGTGTGCTATTTCATAGTTTTAATTACCTGAATTTGATTGTACTCGTGCATTAAACTCTTTTGACACTCACATTCATACTTATAAACTTAGCTCAGCGAGTGAGAGAAAGTGAGCCAATTTTCACTGTCCCATGATTATACTGGCACGTCTTTAGCCCATCTGGGAGATATTTGTGCAGAGTTTTGGGGAACCTTCAGGGCACAGAAAACCCTTTACATAAACACTGATCCCTGATTCACACTTCAGCCAGCCAGGCCTTACATACATGTGGTCAGTGGGTGGTTTGCTGAATCTCTTTTTGATAATAGTACATTTTATGATCAGACTGAACCCGAATGTTGTGTCATCGCCTTTTCAGGGGTGTTTTAACAGAAGGAAAGGGTTATTTTGTGTTATATATTAAAAAATAGCATTAGTCATGTCAATGTCGTGCATTTAATTATGCGTCACTTTTCAATCTAACACAAAAAATGTGAATAAATAGCCTCTCGTCCAACATGCCTTACAATATGTTTATGATGACGCAGCTGCATCTGCTTGTTGGCTTTCATGAATGGCCAAGTGTCCTGGCAACCCGAGCGGCTGGACAGGAGGTGTCATCAGCTAACAGCAGAACCTACGCTCTCACCCTCCAAACGGCCAGATCTCAGCTATGTTTGGTGAAAAAACAAATTCCCTCAGTGTGGCCACAAGCTGTGCTAACACCACAGATATTTCAGTGGCACCCCTAACCATAACTTTCAAGATGGGCACAGAGTCTCGTTATTGTATTTAGGTTATGTCTAGCACCAATGATTCACTCAGAGGCCATGAAGGGCCGTGGTGAGATCAGTACAATGGTAGAAAACAATTCATCACTTGGCACCTGAGAGCATCATTGTACAGGACTACAGCATCTGCAGCAGCTCATGCATTATTATGTGAATTAGTCTAGACTCAATCTGATCATAATTGTCTAGCGTTATGCCAGATGAAAAAAAAGACAAAGTCAAGCCAAAGATATAAAGTAATATAAAATAATTATCTTTTAATAAAGGAAATAGAAATTATTTGTTTCCTAATAAAAACCTATATCATTATTATTAATGCTGTCAAATGATTAATCACAAATAATGGCATGCAAAATAAAAGTTTTGTTAACATAATGTATGTGTACTGTGTATATTTATTATGTATATATAAATACACACATACAGTATATATGTTGAAAATATTTATATGTACATTTATATATTTATATTTTTATATTTTAAATCAATACATATATTTAATTTATAAAAGTAAAATTTTTATGAAATATATACATGCATATGTTGTATTTACATATACATAATAAATATACACAGTACACACACATTTATTATGTAAACAAAATCTTTTATTTTGGGTGCAATTAATCGCGATTAATCATGTGATAGCACTAATTATTATATATGATTATATATACCATATAATAAATATACTGTGTGTGTGTATATATATATATATATATACTCAACATTTGAAGTAGATCAAAAAATTCATCAAAGTTGTCCTAAGACAAGAGCGCATTTTGGTTTTTATGTTTTTTGACAATTTTGATGAAGTATTGATTTACATCAGATGTTGACTACTGTATATACTGTATATAAACAGGTATTATAACATAAAATATATCTGTCATTTATACATACAATTTTTCTCTTCTATGGGAAGCAGACAAACTGTATAAGTTACTGTATCTGCCAGGTTCTCATGCGTGTTTTCCAGTGAAAGTAAGCTTCTTTCTGATCCCAAGACCTAAAAGTAAAAAGGAACAGCGAAAACAAACCATTCCCCCTTTAGATGCCCTGTTGAGAAATGTGCTCTGGCCTTGTTTCCTGAGATGAAGAGAAACGGTTGTGATGTCACAGCTCTAATTCTCAGCACGCTCCAAACTAAACAGATTCCTGTTGCTTTAGTTCCATCAGATCCTTGCCCACTTCAAGAACTCTATCCAACTTTGGATATTGCGGTGCCATCAAAAGTTACACAGTGAACCCATGACTTCTTATGGGAGGCATACACTTTTCACACAAACCATTTAGAAATACTTCAGCCACACTTAAAATGTATTTTAATGCATTAAAACTAAATGGTCAATTGAAACCAAAGAGCCGCTGTAAACAAATGATTTTACACATTTTAAAACGTTTAAATCAACAAGTTAACTATAAATTACTATTATAAAAATTACTTAGGCCATGGTCTGCTTTCAAAAGTGTTATGGTGGGCTCACAGCTGAATTTGCTGTATTACAGCGACACCATGCGGTTGCTCTCATCTGAACACATGGCTTCGTAAAAGAGGCAATGTATTGTGATTGACGACAAAATGATGTTATGAGGTGCATCTATTGAGTAAATCAAAACTCGTATGGGCCACTTCATTTTAGGGAACCAAAAACAAACTGCGTGACCATCGTAGTCCGATTCCTGAACGAACAAAGAGCCGGTTCGTTTTAGTGAATAAAAAAATACAGCGGTGTAGATCAATTTTTGAACGGATCTAGTTATTTAATTAATTAGTTAATGCAGAGCTATAATGAATCATTAAAATCCTTACGTTGGTAACGGGCATTTAAACACGTAGTCATGGTTACACGTCAAGCTGACAGTTGAGCTCAGTGTCCAGACGGGGGCGATGGCCGCTTCATTCAACAGATCAGTGAAGTCCCACAGCACTGAAACTGTGCAGGACTACAGATGTGAGGCGCTCGGAAGAGTCAAACAGCTGGTTTTATCGCGTATCTACGCTCCTGTCGCACTCCTGTTACAGACAGAAATATGAAAACATGGTAGTCAAAACCAGAAAATCAAATGCCAAGGACCAGAGTAGCGAGAAGGACAGGAGTCAGTCCGTGTCGGGAAAAAACAAGCGTGCAAAAGATGGGAAGGGCTCGGCTTCCCAGAGTAAAAACGGACTTTTTGCAGGGTTCATTAGAAGCAAATTAGGTTTGAGTCCGTCTGCTTTTGCAAGAGGAATATCGGTGTTGGTTCTCGGTAAGGCTTTGTTTCTTAGCCGCCGCTGGTAGCTAACGGTTATTCACATGATTAGCATCTAGCATGTTACTCAGTATTATAGAAACTCGCTTGTAAACAACAAAGTTGTGTATTGCTCGTATTTTCTGTAGCGTTAATATTACTAAGCAACTCCAAATGACCAGTTTAGTCTTCAGGTTATTGGTGAATGCTCACGTTAGCTCCTAGTTAGCAACCAATAGAATTTAATTCATTTCACTACAGTTATTAATCAATGAGGACCACATTTTTTGGTTTGTCAGTACATGCAAACTACCCACAGTGGCCACGTAGCGATCTGTCTCTGGACAAAGTCACCTAACCTGATGTGTTTATTTCCACAGCTATTATTGTGGGGGTTTTACACTGGTAAGCAACTTTAGATCTTTAAAATATGAAGGTAATGCTCCTCTTCTTGTGACAAAATAAACAAACTATCCTGTGCTTCTCAGGTATCATCTCTCACATCTATTTGAAAATGACAGACATTTTTCCCACATGTCATCCTTGGAAAAGGAGATGGCCTTTCGAACAGAGATGGTTATTATTGTTTTTTTTTCTTTCATTTTGATTACTACGTAATTTACTTGAAAATATTGTGTCTGTTGAGATAGCAAAAAGTGTCCCAATTTACCCTATTATCCCTGAGTTAACTCTATATAAAGCTTAACTTCACCTTGCAACTCATTTTGTTAAATACAAAGCCTCAACTTTAATTGACATCTTTACTGATTTAGATAATAGTCTCACAGTGGCATATGCTATTTTGTCATTTTAGGGACTGTATTACTCATACTTCAAGACCATCATTGAGGCTCCTTCTTTCATGGATGGTCTTTATATGATAATGAATGACCGTCTCACTGAATATCCTCTAGTGATAAACACTCTAAAAAGGTTTAACTTGTACCCTGAGGTGAGATATCCTGTTTGGCATCTACTGAACTCTTTATTACACAGTATTTACATGAGCCCTGAAGTTAACCATCTTTTTTGTACTGCAGGTGGTCTTGGCCAGCTGGTACAGAGCATACACTAGTACAATGGATTTCTTTGGAGTCCCTACCAAGTTGTGTTGGACCATCAACAGAGGAGAGGGTCTAGATCCAGTGGAGAGTTGTGAAGGTATTGGGGAAGCCAAACATTGAAAAGTATCCATTGTTTGGCCCACACATCTATTTGTTTAATTTTAGAGCATTTACATTACAGTACATTGTAAATAATTATAGAGCCCCACACAAGATATTCAAACAATGTTTTAGTTAAACTGTGGCCCATGAATTAAGTATTTATGACTTACTTGTTAGTTAATTTCACTTGTTTTTCTATATAACAGCCCCTTTAATCTTGCTGCTTTAGAAAGGTTTCCCACATTGTAGTTGTAATTAAAATGCATGCTTTAGAAATAGGCCTCCGCCTTTTTTCTTTTGCACTTGATGACATCTTTGCAATTTTCACTTCTGCTAGCACACTCATAATGAGGGAAGATTTATTTTTGTGACGTGTTATTGAGCTGGAGAAAAAAAAAAAAGCGTGACTGACAGACAAGTATTCTTCATTTCACAGGTCTGGGGGATCCGGCTTACTTTTATGTCACATTTGTGTTCCTGTTAAATGGGGCAATGATGAGTGTCTTTTTCATTTATGGAACATATCTGAGGTAATCCAGCCTAGACTAAACTCTCTGAGTCCTTTAATTGATAACAAAGAAAGCGAATCTTTCAGTTTATCCTAAAAGCATAGTTATGCACTTTATTTTCTGGCTGTTGTTATAGTGGCAGTCGATTGGGAGGCGCTGTTACGGTTCTGTGTTTCTTCTTTAATCATGGAGAGGTAAAGCATCTTGGCGAATATATTTTTCTCTCGCTACAGTCTTCTAGTATTTAGTGATGTTATTTTTATCCCTTGAATCCCAGAGTACCCGGGTCATGTGGACACCACCTCTGAGAGAGAGCTTCTCCTATCCATTCCTGGTTCTGCAGATGCTTCTGCTCACTTACATCCTCCGGTAACTTGCTAGTTTGGAATATTCAACCTTAGTTGATATTCAACCTTTCATGCTAATGTTCACTATTGTTGTGCATACTTTAAGATGGCTTAAGATCTTTTAAATATTATGTGGTCAGCGGGCACCTTTTAAGCAATGTTAGGCCGCTAATGTGTACATGCATACAAAGTTGGGTCATTCTGTACAATTAAAATGTATATCGTTGGATGTGTTTGGTGTTGTAAGGACAAGGAACCCAAGCAAAAATACTATGATGGCTCTGGGGATCTCCAATATTTTCTTCATGCTGCCGTGGCAGTTTGCTCAGTTTGTTTTACTTACCCAGGTGAGTGATGGAAGAGACAACAAGATCATACACATGCTGATCCAAACACTTGTTTAATGTGGATATTTGCTGAAATAAGAGGAAGTAGCTAAATGTAATATTCCCCACAATAACATCATAAAATATTTTTTGCAATTTAAAATAATGTTTATATCATAATGTTTTAAATGTAATTTATTTACACAAAATAGATTTTCACATTTTCAACAGAAACAGCTGATTTAGTCCATAAGAAAATATTATTAGTGCTTAAAGAAAATATAGAAGGAATAGTTTATTTGAATTAGATATCTTTGTTCAATGTTTTCACTGTTACTTTTGATCAATGTAATGCATTCTACTTCTTACTGACTTCAAACTTTTGAACGATGTTGACAGCTTCCTAATAGAAACGTAATGCAGTTCACCTCCAGAGTCGGGAGTCATTTGTAATGATATTTTGCCTGAAGAAGGCCTATAACATCATTGCATGCCTCAGGAATATTGTGCAATCCAGTTTTCAATTTTAGCTGTTATGAGAAAATAGTTTTGCAGCAAGATAGCAAAGGATACTATGACAAGAATGTTTTTGTGTTTTGCAGGTGGCATCTCTTTTTGCTTCATATATCCTGGGATATCTGAGTCCGGCAAAAATGCAGTCTGTTTTAGTAACTCACATGGTAATGTATAGGCTTTATTAATAGAGCCACAATATTGCTCGTTGTCTTTGTGAGTCACTGATGAACTGACTGCTCCTCACAGATCTCCTTGGCCGTCTGTTTTCTTCTAATGTTCGGGAACTCGATGCTGCTGACATCCTTCTACGCCTCTTCACTTGTCTCCATTTGGGTGAGTCGGACAGTGTGAAGGCTCATTGTTGCACTCATTAGCTACTTGTTTAGGAAAGCACACAGTGTGTTATAATTGGTTTCTAGGACACCAGAAGCTGATGTGTTTTATCTTGTCTTTTGTAGAAAATGCTGGCTAAATAGTGCCATAGTCTGTCCAAATAAGAATCCATGACTAAGTACAAAGTACATACAAATAGTTGACCTCAAACACAAACATACTGTGAAGAAACATGTTAGATTTACTAGTTTGTCTGCTTTTGTTTCAGGGGGTGATTGCACTCAGGTATCATTTGGTCTGTATATTCAAACCTGGGATTTTCACATGGGTAAGAGCACAAGCAGTTCTGACTGATGCGGTAGTAAAATGCTTCTAAATCGACTTAAAAACAGTTGTGTTTTTGTTAGGTCATGCAGTGTCTTGCATGGGTGGTCTCCACGGTCATTCTGAAGTTCATGCTTTCGGTGATCTTAGGGGCATCAGATGATGTGAGTAAAACAAGAACGGTGCTGTGAACATCAGGGGTCTGTTTATCAAGTATGCAGGGCTTTTGACATTTTAATTTTGTTTTGAATAATAGGCCCACATCAGCAGTCTGATCAAATCCAAGTTCACAAGCTACAAAGACTTCGACACGATGATGTACACGTGTGCTGCTGAGTTTGACTTCATCGAAACAGAGGTGGGTAATGTGATCTATTTCCTTGCGGTCTGTCATCAGTTTCCCCTTGAAGCTCTATTTTATTGGACTTAATGTGTTTGCAGACTCTCATCCGGTACATCAAAACCATGCTGCTTCCAATTAACATGCTGATCGTGGGTTTTATTGCTGGAAAGGTGAGTTGTTTTCGCTTGGATAGTTTACCTCTCCTACATTTTGTTATGTGTGTCTTGCTTTTATCTGTTTGCAATAATATTCTCGGTTTACAGTTTTCTGTCAGTTTGGTGCTTATAGAAGTCTTGTAGAGGTAATCTACATACTAAAGTTCCCTCCCTGTGCTTCCTCCTTTTGCTTCCTGAGTTCAGACTATACAGGACGTTATTGTGTTTCTCAAAAATAAAACGACAGAAAAGCCAGAGGATGATGAAATGGAGCAGTAAGTATATCTCTACAGCACTTTACTGGCTTTGAACATGAACATATGAGTATGTGAAAAATGTTACAGAGAAGAAACTAAAAGTACACAATTAAATAAAAAAGTAATAAAACAGATTTCATAATTTCTGTATAGAAAAAAAGATACACGATGGTTCAAAGTATGTAGGGTTTTTTTCTTAACTCTCTTAGGTTCACCAAGGCTGAATTTATTTGGTCAAAAATACAATAAAACAATATATTAGTTATATTTTTTACAGTTAAAAATAACACGCATAAATGTGTGTGTATTTAATATCGTATTTATCCTGTGATGTAAAGCTGAATTATCTACAGCCATTAAGTCTTCAGTGTCACATGATCCCTCAGAAATGATTTTATTATTCGCTTTTGCTGCTTAAGAAATATTTCTAGTTATTAATACTGAAAGCAGTTGTAATTTTTTTGAGGGGAAACCTTGATTATTTATTTTTTTTTTTTTTCAAGATTTTTTTAATGAATAGAAAAGAACTGCGTTTATTTGACAATCTTTTGTGGTATTATATGTGTCTAAATAATTGATTTGCTGTATCGCAGTTAAAAATTATGTCAGTAATAATTTTTGCCTTTCTTTCCTTGAGTAATATTAAAAAAAAATCTGACACCTAACTTTTAAATAGTAGAAAATAATAACATTTCTTTGGATAATAATGCATGCTGTGTTTGCTAAATTTTGCTCTTCTATTTTTCAGGAACCAGATGTTGGCAAAGGGAGTGGTACGTTTTTCTAATTTTGTAGCTTTTTATCATTCAAGATGATTCTTTTTTTCCCCCTCATCTGATGTGTATAAAGCAGTCTATTATATACACGTTGATATCTAGAGGCTATTGTCATCTGGTGATGTTTGTGTAGCTGGTGTATCACAGTCTGCAGCTGGTGGCGTTTGCAGTGCTGGCTCTGCTCATCATGAGACTTAAGCTCTTCCTCACTCCTCACATGTGCATCATGTCCTGTTTGATCTGCTCCAGACAGGTGACCCGACTATTCAGTCTCCATAACTCACCCCCAAAATATCCATAATGCACGGGAGCTGATTTAAACAAAAGCTTGTGACTAATGCTTTGATTTCATCTGCAGCTGTTTGGCTGGGTAGGAGAGAAGTTCAAACTCCAGCTGACAGTCGTGGGAATATTATCCATCATGGCAGTCCAAGGAGTCGCCAACCTGCAGAGCCAATGGGACATCATAGGAGAGTTCAGTAACGTCCCTCAAGAAGAGCTCCTGGAGTGGGTCAAAGACAACACAAGCCCCAGTGAGAAACTTCTGATGTTCAGCTGCGCAAAATCAAATGTTTTACTTCATGTGACCAGTGCTTGACTCCTGCCTTTGTGCAATGTTCCTGTAGATGCTGTGTTTGCTGGTGCAATGCCCACCATGGCGAGTGTGAAACTGTCCACAGGAAGAGCCATAGTGAATCACCCACACTATGAAGACGCAGGACTGAGGTAGACATGATTTAACATACATTTCGCCTCTATCCACCTTATTTTTCAACGCGGAAGTAAAAACGATGACGTATTTCCTTATGTGTTAGACTTCCGTTTCAGGAGCCGGTAGGTAAGAAGCGTTTAGCGATGTCGTGGGAGCACACACAGACAACTATTAAACACTGTAATAGTAAATATTTACCGCACACGCGGGTGGATGAAGTGAAGTGGCCTGCTATAACTTATGAGGACTTTTTTAATTATTTCATTTTGTCGCTCGGAGTCTTCGATGCGGAATTACCGCTGTTATTTACTCCTAAATCAGTATCGCTCTGAGTATCACAAGCATTTCATGCCAGTCTTTGTTAAATTTCTACACAAACATATTTCATTCTGTTTATTGAGGTAAGTTACTTATTTGGTGAGCACTCGAATTCAATTGTATTTAACGGGAAAAGTATAAAAAGCACTGCTGTAATCATCACTATCCTCCTGCTGTGTGACGAGTTGGGTAAAAAATGCTAGAAGTCTTTCAAAGTAATTTCAAAGCATCAAGATACTTCTATTATTAATATTACAAAGACGGCAGTTCACAAAAAATGAAACAATCGTGTATTGTTTTGTATTGGTGGTGTATTAGGGAGATGAACAGTTTTAAGAATAAAACTCAAAAGAAACTGATTTTTCTGCAGTGGTCTCTTTATTTTTTTCCATGGCTACATATATATGTATATATACAAAACGAGATATATATTTACATTTACATATATGTACATTTAGTGTTTTTTTGATATATATATATATATATATATATATATATGAGCAATTCCAGCGTTATGGACGTGACATTTGCAGTAAAAACATAAAACATAAATTCAGAGAACGTAAATGTTAACAATATATTGAAACATCTGTTTATATTTTTCTAAACCCCTAACCATAGAGTTTAGGCATCAAAAAAAAAATCACTCTATATACGCGTTTTATATTTTAAATCAGGCAAATATGCATGCGTTACGGACGTGACAAAAAAGGACTTGAGTTTTTGGTAGTCGACATACTTTGTAGAAATTCTGCGAATTCAAATTCACAAGCCAAAAGAAATAATACCAGCCGAAATGATAAGGGTTGG
>JAUCMS010000028.1:14906279-14924137 GCA_032357445.1 Enteromius radiatus | reverse complement strand
GTAATTCTATGGTCCATATTAAAAGTAAACTATCCTAGAAACTCTACAAAGTAAACACAAAACTACGGAATCTCAATACAACTAGTACTAGCGGAAGCGCTCTACCGGATATCTAACACATTATAGTTCGAAAATGGCGGCGCCCGCGTTTACGTGAAAAGTAAGGTGGATATCCCAGTACTTTTTCAAGCTTATGATATTGTTCTGTCAATGTAAAGCATTTGATTTTATTTTGACTTTATTCAGAGAAAGAACAAAAATGGTGTATGCCATGTACAGTCGAAAACCAGCAGAGGTGGTGAAGCGAAACTTAATAAAGCTGCAGGTGGACTATTTCATCCTAGAGGACTCGTGGTGCACAAGACGCTCCAAGTAATTGCTGTATACTATGAATTAACACCGCTGTTATGAAGTGCTTTTCTCTGACATGCGTTTCTTCATCTCTAGGCCCGGTTGCAGCATGCCTGAGATCTGGGACGTAGAGGATGCACAAAATGCAGGAAAGGTGCCACTTTGCACTCTCATGTGGAGGGATTCTCGTCCTCACTTCTCCACCGTCTTTCACAACAACATTTACAAAGTTCTTCGAGTTCCCAAAACAGCGAGAGATATGAGATAACAGCAGTTTTTCCCTCACCTTACTGTTTTCGTGTCTTTGATATGTGTGTGTACGTACACGGCAATGGTTATTTTTGTAAAGGCCCTGCACTTTGGTGTTCCTTGTTTTGATAAGCTGAGTCTGAAACTGAATCGCCCCTTTTTACTTGGAGTAATTCACCCCAAAATAAAATTTGCTCCATTTGTATTCCATCTAAGATGTTTCTTTATCAAAACAGATTTGTCCTGAACAGACTTATTTATCTTTCCATTGGTGAGCAAGTGATGTAATGCGTAATTTCTCCAAATCTGTTCTGATGAAAAAACAAGCTTACCTTGGATGGCTTATGTTTTGTTTTGTTTTTTTTTGAATGAACGGTTCCTTGAAGCATCTGTTCTCATGCTTGTTGAAATGTCTTTTATTAGGATGACTGTGATTTTTGCTATTAATGGTGCTGCTGTTTGCCGATTGCATATTGTCCACTTACATTTCTCTTTTTGTGCATAACATGTTTTATTCTGTCTCTTTTGGATTTTCAAGCCGTGACGTTTTGTAAAAAACTTTCTGTATAGTTTTAAAATTTACATTTGTTTTGGGCAGATGCTCTTACCAAAGTGACCTATAAAAAGTGATATAATTTGAGGGAGGATTATGATAGCATATAGTGTTATTTTTTTAAAATCTGCAAACTCAGTTTTATTAGTCGACAGTTGTTAATAAACGGCTTGTTACTCTTTTGTGTTTGTGGAAATCATGGTCAGTGTTATGTATTAGAGTAGCTGTCTTAAGTATTGTTTTTTTAATCTTTAAAATGTATTGTCTTGCTCAGCTGTATTTTCACTCAGTTTCTGTACTGAACTAGTGTTCTACTCATTTCTCAAGAATAAGGAAATGGGAAAAGACAAGTTTTTTTTCCTGATGTCATGTAATAATAGTAGTCCTTTAAAAACCAAGCTAAAGGACTGTAATCACTGCCATAGTATTATTAAAGAGATGGATTTGTAGCATGTGTTTTGTTGTAATTCAGAAGTGTCCTTTACATTTCAATTGACATGCATGTGACGTGTTGAAGAACTATTTCTTTTTTATTTTTGTCCGTTTTATCAAATGTGAGGACCTAAACTGTTTTTATTTTACCAATTAAATAGTTATTTGATTTAAATGATGGATCTTTTTGGTGTTTTCAATTTACGTTGAATCGTCTCAACCCACACTCAGAAAACAAACAGGCTATAGTGTTAATGTGCCTTAAATTTATTTGAAAAATTAATAATTTGAAAACAGTTTTCAGCTATGTATTTTATCATAACGGGTTTGAATATTGAACTGGTTTTAATGATCTATAGTTGATGTTTCTCGTTCACGGACATACATTAAATTTCCTGCAAAATCCGTATCAACGGCTCTAAAATAAACCTAGAATTAATATTTATAAGCAGGTAACTTGTATTTGCCAAAAAGTAAAATCTGTACAGTTGGGCAAAAATGTTCAGCCTTCAAGTTCTTCCACTTAAAAAAAATAAGAGGGGCCTGTAATTTTTTTGTTATTGACCAAATACTTATTTTCCACCATAATTTTTCAAATTCTTTAAAAATGCTACAATTTGATCTTCCTGAAATTTTGTGCTATTTTTTCTTATTTTGTCTCATAGTTGAGGTATACCTATGATGAAAATTACAGTCCTCTCATCTTTTTAAGTGGGAGAATTGCACAATTGGTGGCTGACTAAATGCATACAGTGGGGCAAAAAAGTTACATAAATAAAAATATATTATTACAGACAGAGAGAGAAAGAATGCATTTTTGTGTGTGTATAGCATTAATATTATTGGGGAAAAGACCCACACAATAAAAACCAGGACAAACGGTAGATTAAAGACATCAGACATTTAATAAACATCATTACAAAATACATCTCTCTCCCCTTTGCGTGTATATTGTACAAAATCAAAACTTCATTTTCTCCATTTTCTTAAATCTTGATTTGGCTTGTTCACGAGAAAACATCTGTCTGAAACTGGGCAGAATTCTGTAAAAGTACATCGTGCAGACAGAAGCTCAGAACACCAAGGCAGCAATACTTGTTCAGAGTCTTACTGTGAGGCTAATAAAGGAAGATAGAACCGCATATGACCGAAAACCATCTTCCGGATATTCAATTTCACTCTCACCCACAGACCCCAGCATTTATTGATCACATTTAACAAGCATCTTGCTGCGAGAGTGAAAGTGTACAGAATAAACCTAGTGATTTACAAAGCAGAGTGCTTTCACATAAAGTATAGTAGTCAGAGGTATTTCATTGTCACTGTGGGATCTATGAAGCACTGCGTGAGCATAAGGGCACTTAGTACTCAAAACAACTTACTACTCAGTTCAAATGAACTATACTTGGCAACTCCTAAAAGTTATAGAAGTTCCCACCACAAAATAAAAAAAGAAATAAAGTCACAATTATTATTATTATTTTTTTTTATCCGATGGTGGAAATAAACTTCTAAACGGTATAAACTAGGTAAAATACATTTTAGAACCACTAAAATAAAATAACTGACAATTAATATATTAGAAATATTAAAAAAAAAAAGATCATCGGTTTTCAGCATGAACAAAATTGCATTGTCCAGTGTAAAATTAATACAGATGACTCATTAAATGAAAAGAAGAACAGAGGACATGTGATATTTTTTTAAACATAAAAGAGTAGTGTGGGGAAAGAGTGCAAAAAAAGGAGTTTCCTGAGACTGCTCTAGATTAAATAAGTTGTTGTCAGGGCTACATCCATGATGGCAAGCCTACCTAAAGTGCACATTAACACCAGTAACAGAAGAGGAAAGAAATGACAGGCCAACAACACTGCAGCAGTCCTTCTGTCCCATCATGCCTCTGCGTCGTCTACTTGACCATTAAATGACCGTTAATAAATTAGTTGATTTACACATTGTAAAAAAATCAGACATACTAACAATACAAAATGATATTTTATAACACTAACAAAGAGAAACAATGTAAACACATAAATGAACGTGGGGGAAAGAAGTCTTTAACACAATCTGGAGCAATTTGCATTATTCAAGTTCGAAACTGTCTTGATATTTATTTTTAGAGTGACTGCAAGAATTGATCAGTTTGACCTCCTCCTGAACCGTTTTGTTTTTATATAGTATTTACACCTAAATGATCAAGAAATCGGTCACACCATCATTGCAGTACAATAATAATTTACTTTGTATTTAGGTTTAATGTCATGTGACATTTTGAAGTGTTTGCTTTGCGCACACTGTTTTCTGTAGTTTGGAAAGTCAGTCATTCAGCCTAATATCACCACCTTGTATATGCATTTATTTATTTTTAAAAAGCAGCACTCTGCTTAAAACAAACAAACAAACAAACAAACAAAAACATCTTACTGTAGGTGATGATCTGAAAACTGTGGTACCATGAGAAACAGGATTTTAGCGTGTAAAACTAATCCTAAAAGACTTCGTCTTCATTCTCGAGAAAAATAAAATTAATAAAATAAAATAAAAATATGAAACCTAAGAGTCTAAGTTCTTCATAACACCCTATATGTCTGAAATCATGGTGCTTTTTTATATTAAAAATGAACTGTATAAAATAAAAATAAAAAAAGGGCTTGTTGGTGTGATTAAAAATAGAAACGTATACCTGGAAGTCATTTCTTAGCCCTTAGTGGGCATTTCTACCTTTGGCTTGACTTTGGCAGGACACACAGAACAGAGCAACACCGTTCCAGACTAGAGGATTCTGGGAAGGGTTTTGCACGTGTCTACAGTGAGCTCTCATAATGAAGTCTCTGTATCCACACATTTATCCCCCTGCTCGTCCTCCACATTGATCTTAATACTGGCCGTCTTCTCTTCACTGTAAAAAAAAGAAAGAAAAGATGAACTCAAAAAATTAACTCAAAGCAGGCGCCCACCAGAATTTTTCTAAATGTTAATACTTGCAACACATAGTGTCAAATTCAGTCAAGCACAAACAAGATATATACGCAAAAGCAATCCAGCACACACTTTTGACAGGCACTGCTTTTAAACAACAGATAAAGGCCTGGTCACATGAAGAAAAATCAAAAACAAGCAAACTAACTATTTTGATAAAATCTCAATTTGGGGGGGGGAAAAAACAACACTTTTCTAAAATAAATAATTTCATTTATTATTTTTAGCATTATTATTTCCTTTGCGCTATATATAAAACAATTATTTTTATTATAATTATTTTTATTTGTATTATACTAAGTATTTTATTTTACAAAAATACACTTTTCTAAAACACATAAACAATGGTATATATATATATATATGAGAAATAAAAGACTAATTATATTTTATGTATATATATATATATATAGAGAGAGAGAGAGAGAGCATAAATTATTTATTTATTTATCATTTATTTCTCAAAATTATTTATTTATCTGTTTCAATTCAATTATACAAATATTCACTCTGAAAAACAAGTAAACTAATAACTAAGTCCGAATTTAGGATATAAAAACACTTTTCTAAAATAAACAATTCTTTTATATAATATTTTTTATATTGTTGTTTTCTTTTATATATACACACACATACATATACATATATTACATACATATACACACACACACACACACACACACACACACATATAAATATAATGTATGTATATATGTACTGTATATGTACGTGTAATTACTTTCATTTGTATTACACAAAGTTTGTTTTTTTACAAAAATTTATAGAAATTAATATAATCAATAAATAATTGGGATTATAATAATTAACATCGGGACTTATTTACAATAATTTCATTAAACTATTCATAAACACAGTCTTAAGTAGTTGCACTGAATCAAATTTAGCAGTATACATTAAAATGAAACCTCGGACAGACAGGCCTTTACTGGTTAAAATACACAGTTCTTCTGTACAGCTTTACATCTGAGCAGGAAAACAGGCTGTGCGCTGAAGCAGCGAGAGGAAACAGAGTGCTATGAAAAACAGGGATGAGGTTAGAGGAAGAAGGCTACCTGGAACTAGGTTTCAATACTTTGAAACTGTCAGAGCTCATGGCAACAGCTTTCCACACAGCAGTTTTGGCCATCTCATCAGATATGTTAACCACAGAGGGGTCAGTGCTGCAGAAAAGACACATCAGAGCACTTACAGCTGGTCGCCCACACTTTAACACACTCATTTCTCTTCCTGTTCACCAGCACAGTGCTTGATGGTCATTTGATTAATAAAGCATGACAATCACATCAGATGACCCAAAGACAAACGTTCCCAGCACAGACCCTGTGTGTTATTTTAGAGGTGAGCATTTAATGTTGTTGTGATGTTCATGAGTATGTGTCACATTAGTAATCAAAATCAGATAGACAAGGTTTTACTTGCTCCCTTGCTAAACATCAACCTTATGGAATTGTTTTTCTTCTAGAAGACCATTCTAGATAAGATAAGATACGAGTGGACCAAACAAGAACAAATAATCTTGAACTTTGAATCCACAAAATCCACATTCATAGGGCAACTTTTAACTTAAGAAGTGGCAAAAAAAACATTTAAAAATCTGAGGTCAGTAAAAAAAAAAAGTTTTAATGGTTTTGAAATAAGTCCTAATAATGTAAACACAGTAATAATGCAATAAACAGCAGTAATACTGTTAAAGATTATTACAATAAAAAACATAAATAATCAGTTTAGTATATTTCAAAATATAATTTAGTTCTCTGGTGGAGTAAAAACCATTACAATTTTGAAAAGATTTCCACCTTTGGATTAATTTATTTCATCCTTGCCAAATAAATTGTCATTTGTTCTTGATGTCAAATTAGTCTTACTGACCCTAAACTTTTTTTCTAAATTGTATGTAAAAATAATAGTGAAAACAACAACTTTTTGAGCACATTCGTGATATAGATATATTTAATCATGATTAATCCTGTTCTTACATTATATAAAATAACTGAGAGCAGAATTGCACAGCTGACCAACAAGAATCAAGAATTCCAGAGACCCATATTTATGACCCTGGGCCACAAAAATAATGTACGGGTCAAAATTATGTGACTTTTCTGTCACAAATCATTAGGACTTTAAGTAAAGATTCTACTGTAAATATATTAAAAACTTAGATTTTGATTGGTAATATGTATTGCTAAGAACTTTCAGATGATGTATAATTCTCAATTTCTAAAAATGGACCCTTATGACTGGTTTTGTGATCCAGGGTGACATATATATGGATTACACCGGGCTTCAGGCAACAAAATGTAAAGAAATTGTCTTTAGCTGTCATTTAAAGGGTAAATAAGCCACTGCTGTAGTATTAATGCAATGAGAGTTAGCATTAATGATGATAATGCAATAATGCATTAATAGCAAAATGTTCTTGTAACCTTTTAGTGAAGCCTAACAAGAGTACAGGTCAATGACACAGGTGCCTGTCAATGAGATGGCCCTGGTTAATATGTTTAGATATATCTGAGCTCTAGTTCACACATGAACTGTCAATTTCCAGACATACAATCTAAATCATGAGCAACAATCATCATCTGAATCTCTTTTGTATTGGGAAAGGATGATTTGATACTCTGTGTTAAATAAACGTGAGTGAGGATTAATAGCTGTAAAGAGGGAGTATGTGTTAACCAGAACTCAAGCAGGCCTGAGAGTAGACAAAAGACCAACCACTCCGCTCGTGTCTTCCTCGTATGAGGTGTCAGAGACTACGCTGTCAGATCTGTCTCAAAAGAAGCAGGTCAAAACGTACTGAATGAGCCGTTGAATGAGGCCAACACAGGGTGTTTAAGAGAAACCCACATGAAGAAATGCCTTAGCTCACACAGGGATATCACAGATTTCACAGCATGTCTTGTATACTGCAGCTATGAACTTTCACTAACCTGACTTTAAGTGTCTTCACAGGGTTCTCCAGGTGGTCCCCGTTATCATAAGGGATCTCTATTCCTCCTTCAGCCTCCATCATGCGCTGTGCTTCCTGGGTAGACAGATAGTGGCATGAAAGTAGGTTATTAAAAAATTTTAACAAAATGACGGAGGAAGAAATGTGTGTTGATAGAAATATTCAAAGTCAAGAGAAGATAAACAAAGCATTATACTATGTACATAGGTACAGGTGAGCCATCTTTAAAATTTCAGTTTACATCTTAAAGAAGTACCTCTTTAGCCTTTTTCTTTTTGTCGTCTTCCTTTTTCTTCTTGCTTTCTGGCATTAGGTCATCCAACCAGCTGAGCTCCCTCTTCGTGAAGCAGAAATCTAGAAGCTTCCTCACGAATACCAGAGCAAGAACCTACAAAAGACAAATACAACACCGGAGTAAAAATGCATGCAACAATGGATGATGAGCAGTAAATCTGAATAAAGCTTAACAAAAAAACTATTTTCTAAATCTATGAGCATGTAGAGACAGATTTTTTTAAATATTTAAATCAACAATATTTTATGTATTGTAGGATTTTACCCTTTCAATTTTGATCCCTATTAACATTCGTTAAATTGTGAAAGAAAAAAAAAAACCTGAAACTGACAAAGTATTATTCTGAAATTAAAAATCTAGAATCAGGGTGTAAATGCAGTTTGCCTAATGCGATAAAAGGTATCTTTTCCATGTTAATCAGTTTTTGTCAGAGGTTTTGTCCTTACTAGCTGTGATGGCAACATGCTAAATTTTTAATTTAGAAATGGTTTCTATTTCCGTGACACTGAGGCTGGAATAACAGCATACAAACTATATGACAAGTAGATAATCTCAGGTCCTTATACGCTTCATCCAAAGTTAAACATCTAATATTAGTTTAAATATCATATTGTGTTATCTTACAGCCATCCCGAAAGCAACAACAGACAGTTTACCTCAAATCTTGGAAAGAAATTAAAGCAAATACGACCTTTAAAACTGTGAACTCACTGCCACCAACGAGTGCGTATTCCATAACAGAGATGATATCAGTCACTCAGTATATACATTTAATGACGTTAAACAGCTTTAATATTAATGAAGTAGATTATAAATGTATCTATTCCGATGTGAGAGCAGTGCACTTCCAGAGAGAGCCCACCCATGCACGCTTCTGATTGTCTGTGATATTTGATTGATTCTGCTGCGTTGCTGTGTCGTGTCTAGTGTGGACACCCAAATTGCTTGTCACTGGAATTTCGTTGCGTCACGTAGTTAGGACACGGTGTAATACATGGTGTAAATGGAACCTATGAGATTTTAAACGTACCATCATAGGGAAGACCACTGCGGCAGCAGACGCTTTGATGACCCACAGCAGTACCAGGCAGGTGAGCTGAACTATTGTAAAGATGTGAACCTTCCACAGCGGCACATATCTCAGGTAGATCAGGTCAGGCTGGTGCTTTGCCGGCATCCCAAACAGCTTAATACGGTCAAAGAACTGCAGCGCAATGAATACACAAACAACAAGAGCACAAATCCATCACAGCCTTAGTTTGAACCTGCATGTATGAATAAGACATAAATCAATTCTGTAATTAAATAAAGTATGGTGAATATGAAAGTGTGCTAACCTGTATGCCTTTGAGCGAGGAGGCACCCATGTAGAGGAACACTCCATACAACACGGGCATTGGGATAAACTATTCAGAAATTAGACAAATTCAGAAAAGGAACATTTTTTATACAGTTAACCCTGTAAAGCCAGACATTTGGAAATAATAGCATTTATATTTTATTTATTTTTGCAATGGAAAGGTTTACTGAACCTTTAGACAAAATATGTAAAAAATGCATCTTCGATTATCTTTATTAGGTATAATTTCTAATGCATTAGGTTTCTATAGCATACTCCAGAAGGAAAAAACATATTGGTTGATTTTCTGAGGCCCTAACTAAGCTGAAATGTGCTATCTGTTAAATTTACATTGCCAAAAAGTATAATGAAATTCTGATAGCTTGAAAAGTAAATCTGATCTCAACAAAATGTATGGATACGGTTAGTGTACATCTTGAAATATTAGCAATATGAAATTTATCTGTTTACCTTATAAACATCAGTGAGGATTTTACAGAAAACAGACACAAGTAACATAATCTGAACATGGATGTTTTTAGAATAACACGAAAACCTTTACTTGCTAAAGTATACATCTTCAATCAGACGAAACAGCAAACTTCTGATCAAAGATTTCTAGAGTTAAATAATGTTGTATAATTTTTTTTCTGCACTATAAACTGAGCAGTACCTTTAAAATAGATGTCATGAAGACAGAAAGACCCATAAGCACAAAGATCATGAGTCCAGTAACCCTCTGCTCACGAATGCCCAAAAACTTGGGCTGCTCTCCCGGGGCTGAGCACTCCGACTCCACCTTCAAACTGTTCACGTGAGAGATGGAGAGGACAGTGGCAGCGACAAACCAGGGCAGGCCCATCACAGAACACACGCCGAGCATCACGGCCACCACCAGAAGGTCCAGATGATACCCACAGCCTTTCTGCAGGAGAACAGAATCATGAGCCCCAGGACCAGTGCTCTGACAGACTGGATCAGGTGTCGAACTTACCTTGAGCTTGTGTTCTTTACGATTGATGATGACGGCGGTGATCTGCTGATCCATGAAGATGAGGATGGTGCACAGGAGGGCAGGGATGGCTGCCGCGAACAACGTCCATGTGGGGTTATCACCCAGAGGTGAGATCAGCCAGCCACGGTTCTTAGAGGTAGGCTATTGGACAAAAGTAAAACTTTATTTGGGATGAACAATTTTTGTGCCATATCACTTATTAGTCTATATTACATAGTGCTTAATGTATTGGTATGTGTATTGTACTGTCAATATTGTATTCTTAATTCTTCTATTTTTACATTAGATCACTTTTGCTATTATCTAACGCTCAAATAAAGTTAATTACTAAAAAAATATAACACTTATTTCTCAACCGCAAAATTAATTTGAACTTTAATTTAAACAAAATTGTATAGAATTTGAATACCGGTCATCACTACATCCCTTTCAGTAGGAATTTACAAAAGAAATTAACGCTTTAGAGTCACCAAAGCCATAATAAACGGCATCCAAGAAGCACAAACTTTACAAAACTGCTAAAAAGCTTAGGGTTGGCATGATTTTTTAAGTGGTTTTTTGTTTTGTTTTTGTTTTTTTTTAAACAAAAGATGTGTTACAACAGCACTAAGGCAGAATTTTTGCATGAATTTGATTTTAAAAAACTAAACTAAACACTTTTTGGAGCATTACTGATAAATGGCAATACTTGCATAAGACTGCAGCACCTGGTTTTTAGGCTTTATAGAAAAACAGCTAGAGTAGAGAGGTTAAATCAATAGTCAAAGCTCAGCAGGATAACAGAAAACAGAAACAGCTGGAGTGGTTTAGAGTCAACTAAGCCCTGCTAAGCATGTTTTCTGTTTATTTTAGATTATTTACCACAATGATGATACACTCATTTCAACTGTTTTTGATATAGAAAGCTATAAAGTTGTGAAATATGTGTTACATTAACTTTTGGTCGAAGAGTAGAAACAAAAGACAAAATTTCAGAAACCAGCAAAACATGACCTGTTGAATCGAACTAAGAAGATGAACAAACACAAATTATTTGTAGAAAACAACATTTATAGTACCTCAAAGGTATCTGGGACATGTAGTTTAGGAGAAGGGATGCCCACCAAGTAATCAACCACAACCATAATCATGATGGTTAGAAAAACTGCAAAGTCACTGATTGAAGATCGGACCTGGAGGACAGAAACTAAACGTTAGAGCAAATAACACTTTCAGCACATGATCAGCGCATGACTTTACTGACCTTAGTGGGGAAATAGCGCTTGGTCTTGAATTGCTTGAGAAAAGAGGACAGGAAGAATGTGGTGAAGAACAGAATGACAGACCAGAACAATACATCAGGGATGTACGGGCCATCATGTCCGCAAGCAGGACCCACAAACTCGCCATGGAGTTCCCTGCAAGTCTTTAAAAAGAGAGGAAAACATAGTAAGTAACAATTAAAGATGTTTTATTTATTTGATATGAATACAAGTGCAACTAAAATGATTTTACATGTTAAGCTTTGATAATAAAGAAATCCACAGAACAAGAAAAAAATGCCTTTGTTGAAAGTTACATATGTATTGGATTTACAATTAAATATGATGTTAAAAAAGTGGTTTCTTTATCATTTACTGATAAATTATATTTCGGCAGCTTTACCTTATTCTGATGTCTTTTGAAATTGGACAAAAAAAACAAAACTTTAACTTTGGCAGCACTATTAAAAACAATTAATAATTGTAATGTGAAGAAAGAAATCCTTACTGGCACATCAAGGTCACTCCAGTTTATGGTCTCAGGACTAAAACCTGACTGATTCCATGACTGTACCATCTTCTCTGTGATATTGGGTGGAGATGAACACTGACATCTAAGAAAAGGAAAAAAAAAATAAATATGCAACATAAAAACAAACAACAATTAGCATATTTTCTTACGTGTAAAGCGTGAGGTTATCCAAATTGTCGTGCATGTTGAAAGGGAACATCTTCCCCAGCTGGAAGAGTTTCTCCAAGGCCTCATAGATGAAAATGATGCAGATGAGAGCGGCAAAGGCTTCCTCTGTGAATCTCGTTATATAGCACACTAGAGAGCTGGCGTCTGTGGCAACCAGCACAATACACAAGAAGGCCGTCCACAGGCCAATACTAGTGCGCAGAGGGAGGTAGGACAGACCATAGTCACTGAGGAGAGACAAACAGACATGTTACACATCACAGCACATCTGGATAAAATCATCTGCTAAATGCGTTTGATCTAATCAGCAGTGTGTTTTTGTATAGAGAATGGATAAACAGACTTTTGAAGCCAAGCAATTATGCAGATTTATATTTGCACTGCAAAAACATAGACACTGGTGCTTTTAGAGAACTGCAGGAAATAGGATTAAAATGATCATGAAATGTTTGTGGTATTTTTCAGAGTGCTGCACCAGTAGATGGCGCTGTGGTTCTTAAAAAAAGTTTCATAACAGTTAATAATCAGAATTGCATTTCACTTTTTATTATGTAGTTGACATAAAATGTCAACCACTGACTGAAACGTTAAACTTGTTAAGCTTAAATTTGATATACTTCAACTTTTTTTAAACAACAGTTTAACAGCATTAAAAGAGAGCTGATGTTTTATAAAATACCATGATGAAGAACTCAACACTGACCAATTAAAAAGTTTGCACTTGAAATTAAATAAAGGATACAACTAATAACAATGATTTTCACTCGCTTTTTTATTTCCTATTAAGCTGGTACTGTAAGTTTTATTCAGTTCTGTGAACTCAGTTCAAACTGTTCATCTTAATGAATCAAATACATTTTATAAAATGTTTAAAGTGACAAAATAATCACTGTCCCGGTTTCTCAGCACAATTACTAAAATGTGAAAATGCACAAGGAACAGAATGAGGAACATTGTGACACTGTACTGAAAGGGAGTCTCCCTCACCTACAGAACCTGAAAAGAATCTTCTCAAAAACTAGAACTGGCCCAGTGCTGCCCAGGATAGTGAGAGGCTGACCAGAAAACAGAGAGAAGGCCACACCGGTCAGCGAAGCTCCAAACAGAGACTCAATGGCACTCTAAACCAAACACAGACAAAAGAGATGTCATCAACATTGTGGGAGAGTTTTAAACAAAGAACAAACACATTCTGTGGAAGCAGAAATGATAGCTTTTAAAGCACAAGGAAATACTATGCTTAATAAACACTCTTGATTCCAGGGAATCTGAATCATATTCAGCCGGTCTGTTTCATTCAGAGATTTAATCCTCCATTATTCTTTCCAGACAGAGCGATGTCTACAAGTCTGACTCACTATGTTGTTTTTGGTGGCTTCCCCCAGAAGGCCTCCGAAGGTGATGACGGGGGACATGCAGGCACAATAGAGGAAAAGGATAGAGGCCAAGCACTGCAGGCTAAGAGCATCCCGCACATCGCTCCAGTAAAACGGAGCTTTCCGCTTAATGTCCAACACCAGTCCACCAAATATCCTGTGATAAAGGAAGAAAATAAAAGAATAAAACCAATCAGGACTTACAAAAACAATCAAATTTGGAGTTAAGAGGTTAACAGACTAATAATAATAATACATACATACTGTTGCTATGTATTTTGTATTATCATCCCTTTATTTCTTATAAAATAAAAACTACGAATGATTGTTGGGTGTGACAGTAAAGTTAACCAAGTAAAGTCCCTATATTAATGGAGATAAAATTTGTAAATGCATTTGGAAATGATATTATAACGGCTTCTCATTTTGTCCTAATGGCTGCTTAGGGTGTACTGGATTTTCAGAGCGCTCTGGGGCTCTTAAAACACGTCTTAATGGATGGCACTCTCGAACCAGCCGGCTATTTTAAGCTACACATCAAAGGATGGGCGCCACTGTTAAATATACTGCCTTTATTCAATACCTTCATCATGAAAGGCTCACAAAATTTGCACCATAAAAACATTTTTACCCCCCTCCATTTAATGCGTGTTTAATAAGGTCCTCCTTCATCAAAAGAGACTTAAGTAAATCCGAAATCACCCCCTTCTCTCTTTCACAAACACTGTGTTCAGCAGGGTTCTGCTTTGACACACATTTATACACATTTATACTATGCCCTTAAAATCCAGACAACTTAACGGCTTATAGAGTACAACATGCCTAATAATGTATATAAACTCATCAGCCGTATTTAGGGCATGATATAACAGAATCTCGCTGTTACCTACTTTTACAGACAAACTCAACAATAATGTGGTTGAGGTATGTAAGAAAGTACAGTAAGCAGTAAATAAAGGCTGGACTAGCTCTGACCGTCCTGTCCTCTGGAGCTCCGGTCCAGCATGATGTTCCTCTTCTTTGATAATCTCTGATAGTGGAGTGGAGCCATTAGGCATGGAAGGCATCTTTCTCTTCTCCTGCAGACACAAAAATGGCAACAACAGCGTCCTGTTAACCCATGTGGCTCATGTCTGGCTTCTTTCACAGACAGAACCAGCAAACGTCTGGCTAGGTGATGATTTACCTGAGATGGGACGCTCTTTGGTGGCTCGATTCGTATCGTGGGGTCCCATTCTCCTGGAGGCAGCACGGTCACCTGGTCCAAGAACTCATCTATGCCAGACAGAAGGTCATTCCTGTCTTTGGCTTTGTATGCTACATCATGAAAGATCTGTCATGGTGTTAGAGAAGACATGAAACTGAAAATGCAGTTATGCAAATGACACTGTTCTTAAGCTGAGCTTCCTTCAATGACATCTATTCAAAACCATTCAAAAGTTTGGGGTTTGGTGAAATTTTTTTGCTCATCAATGCTGCGTTTGTATCATCAAAAATACAGTCAGTAATATAAAACATAAACAGTGAAAATAGATGCTTTCTGTTATAATATGTTTTGAAATATAATTTATTCCTATGATGCAAAGCCTTCAGTGTCACATAATTCTTCAGAAATTGTTCTAAATTGCTGATCTGGTGCTAAACACACATTTCTTACCATTATTAATGTTGACCTATCTTTGAAGTTGCTCTACTGCTTGAGCTATAGGCACGCTAGATTAGTACTGGAAATACAGCCTTATTCAAAGGGGATGCCTCACCTCATCTGTCATCAAAGTAGCTATTGACCTGCCAATCTCATGGTATTGGCCCCCTTTCCCGAAAGGTCCCAAAAGCAAGAAGAGAAATCTGTAAAATTAAAAATTTTTAAAAAAGATTGAGGAAATACTACTTCAGGAAATAGTTGCATAAAAGGCTTCACATACAATGCCAGAACTATTAAAGCCATTTGTGCACATTTATGTAACAGCCATGTTTTTAGTGGTGCCCGAGCGCTACCTTGTTGGAACAGGCACTTCGGTCAGTCCAGTGAGAAGAACAGCAGGTGAGAGACGGATAAAGGCAATGATTGGATGCTCAAGGAAATCAACCTCCCCCACCAAAACATTTGAAGCCTCAGCGCCTGGAGGAATTTTCTTCATGAAATTCATGTCCACCTTAAGTGCACAGATAAGCAGAAGGTTAAGTAAGTACTGCCACTTTAGATGTTTATAAACCCTTACAAATGGTGTACTGGTATACCAGGAACACGTAGTAAACCACATTCCACAGTAATACAAAACCAGGAAATCAAACCAGTTTACAGGAGTTTTTTTTTTAACCCTATTATTATTATTGGCCATCGGCCAATTAGATATTATCACTTATTAGACAAGTTTAACGGAGGTCGATCGAAACAAAACTCGATGGGCATGTTCGTCTCATGAAGAATTCGGCCACTAGTTGGCGCTAATGAGGTTTTTGGCTCTGTAATCACGTGGCGTTTCACACATCCACACAATATGCATTTCATTTGATAGATCTCCTCATAATGAACAACTTTACCTCAAGAACCATTGCTGTCAATCAAATCATTTATTAATTATTAACAAATATGTTAAAAACCTACTTGCGCATAAGCATGCTTACTGAATATTAACCATTTGATTTCTGTGTGTCTGCGTGCGTGTCTGTATTTGTATTAACATAATAGTTTAACCATTTAATTTCTGTGTGTGTGTGCATAAGCATGCTTACTGAGTATTAACCATTTAATTTCTGTGTGTGTGTCTGTATTTGCATTAATATAACAGCTTAACCATTTAATTTCTGTGCGTCTGTGTGTGTGTGTGTGTGTGCGCGCGTGTGTCTATAAGCCTATTGTCTATTGTCAACGTGCTTTCGATGTGTCAGCTATGCATCCAGGTTGCCCTATTCAACCTCAAAACCCTTAAAATGCTGTTTGCTATTTATGGCAATCATGCATTAATTGAAACAGGTTTTAAGACTGCAGGAACTAAATTTTTGCCATGCTCTAGTTAAGCCAGTTTATCATGGTGATCAACAATCTTTACATGACCTATAATGCACACAAAAATATAAATTATGGGAAACAATTCTATGATAAATGAATGACAATGAACAAAAGCACAACAGTTGCACAACCACATAACACACCAAACTACTGACACATGAGAGAGGAGTGATATTTCACAATCCACAGGACAGCAGAATCTAGACCAGTTTGGTCTGGAGAAATGTTTTTCCTCTTAGTGAGTCACATTTTTCTAACCAGGATCAGGATTCGTGGGAAGATGTCACTCAACTCCTAACAAAATAGGACATCATCTGAAGCTCGGGATCAAATGCAGAATCAAAACAAGCTATCAAATTTAACCAAGTAAATAACGCAGTCCATCTTCTTCAAATGATTTCATTCATCCAGAACCAGGTAGACATTTGTTGAAAAATGAGGAGAAAAAAAATAATAAAAAAATCGGTCTTCTGTTTTATTTTAAAACAAAGCTGTCATAATAAAACATAAAACTATGAGAATCTGTTCAAATGAGTACTTCACTGTTTCAACAAAAACTAACCTGTGATAGCTCTTTAATAGATCTGATGATCTCATACTAAAGACACTGATTTATTGTGAAGTACTACAACATCAAGAAAGGACCATTTTTCCTTCTCCCAAGACGCTTCAAACTTATTTTAATCACAACACACAGCAATCAAAACATGGTGAAGCACTCAAGACATCACAGAAGACCAGACTCACAAACACAACCTCATGAAACACTCCATTACGACACACTAGAAGACGGGTTAAAGTTATAACAGTGTAGGGACTTACAGTAGGCCTTTTTCCGCCCCCTCCCAGAGAGCCGCAACTACAGTGAAAAGGAGATTGGCTGTCCTGATACCAACCAGACAGACAGAGTGTGTTCAGTGTTTAAAATTTATCTGCCATCTTACCATGAGACTATTATGGTCAGAACAAACTCGTGCCAGTAATCAAACCACTCATTTGATCCACTTACAATGTTAGAGTTTTGCAAAAACAGTCATAATCTCCAATTAAAATTTTTACCCCATCCTTTACTTGCAATCTGCTTGCAAAACCAAAATTACATTATGACATGTTTACAAAACCGTTGGTGGTGAAAACAATGCTTCCGAAACAGCTTTAACTATTTTGTGATAATTATTTACATGAACTTGGGCTGAACTTGTGGAACAAAAAAAACAACAACAAAAAATCTCTCTCTCTTTCACTTCCTCACTCTGTATATACAGTGTATATATATATATATATATTAGTGCTGTCAAACGATTAATCGCGATTAATCGCATCCAAAATAAAAGTTTTTCTTTA
>JAUCMS010000028.1:14887960-14900863 GCA_032357445.1 Enteromius radiatus | reverse complement strand
CGGACAAATGATTCTACTAGAATGCATTTTGTAAGACGGCAGCTGATTTCTTGCAGCCTCGCATGAAGTCGAACGCAGCTGATGTCACAGACAAAGAGGAACTTCTTCCAAAAAAAGGAGACATGTCGGTTGTGTGGAAATACTTCGGCTTTAAGAAAAATCTGACATTGATCAAACAACCATCATATGTAAATATTGTCATCTAGTCATGTATGGGAAAAAAAAATACCGTCAAATACCGTGACACCGGTATAATTTTGAAAATACCGTAATATAAATTTTTGGTCATACCGCCCAGCTCTAACCAACATGGTACCGATATATCTCCACCCTGAACAACAGGTTTAAAAAGTATTTTAAAAAAGCAACATAAGTGGCATATCATATGTTCCAGTATACAATTTCCAAACTTTTGCTAAGCAGCCCTATTAAAACACCATGTAAACCAATCTGACACTGTGAACAATGAGAAAAGATGTGAAATATGATATTATGTAATACAAAAAAGCACTTAAACTCACGTTAAAATAAACCTTGAAGGAAAAAAAAACAGGCAACATAAATTAAATCACTATTATCACAAAATCACCAAATACATAATAATAACATACAATATTTAAAATCAATACATAAAAGCCCAATTAAAGTGTTTTCACACTCAATTTATTCATACTTTTTATTGTACTTGTATTTATTGCAACATTCCGTGACGTATTAAATAACTTCATTCAATGACTGAATGATCGTTTATGTGAAATCACTCCATCTTTGTCACCTAACTAATTATTTGTGATACATATAGCTTATACACAAAAACAAGCACAATACACAGCGTTGCTTCCTCACCTGGCCGTCTCTTTCCACTCGTAAGCCTGACCATCACGGAAGGACAACTCATCGAGCTCCGTGAAGAGGTCATGAGGAATATGCTCCTCATCATCATCCTCAGTGCCGAGGATAAACTGGACCCTTTGTGATGGGGTGTCTGCAGACATGAGTAAAAAAAACAATAAAAACTAACAGTCGTCAAGATTCTCAAAACAAAACAGCAACTTATTACCATCTATTTATGAAAATTAGTTGCTTTGAGACATTTGGGATGGTTATTCTTACCATACGTTGGTGATTCTCTCCCATCTTCTCGCTCTGACCCTCTGTCCTTCCTTTTCCGATGGTGCTTGTGACCACGGTGGCGATGTCTGCGTCTGCTTTGTCTTCCTAAAGGTACGTGTACACCCACGTAAACTGCTCTGTGACCTATAAAGAGAAAGGCTTTTTAACTCTATCCTGCACTGCATGTAAGAGGAAGTCCTTTTTACGTAGATTATGAACATGAAAGGAAGAGATCAAATACAACACACAAACAGTGTTCCAGACACAGAAAATGAATTATTAATAGTCTAAACCAGGTCTAAACTGTCTATCTCAGATGTAAAAATGTCCTGAGCCTTATTTCCATGCACAACAAGAAAAAGCTGTCATAAATTGAATGAAAAATGAAAAAAAAAAAAAAAAATGCACCATCCAATAATATTAAAGGACATGTATACATCTTATTGATGTGTGTAAGAGCATTTTTTGTATAAATACTATTATTTTGAGGTATAAAAAGGATCTATTGCAAACATATCTTTATTACTAAAAAAACAAATACATATTTATCATTTAAATATTTATATCATATAATTATACTTAAATTATATTATTTTAAATTATAGCTGTCATTCCCACTCTAACTAATAAATATAATTTATGTGTAATTGATCAGTTAGAGTGGAAATGATGGTTACATTCGTGTAAGTGTTTGCGAAAGTCACAAAAACTACTGATAACATCAAATTAAGCCTGTGGAATGAACTTGAGGAGCAGGTAAACTCTGACCAATAAGAGGACAGTTTTAAATCACATGTGACTTGCGTAAATAAAGTTTAGTATGCTTTGCAATGATGACCGAACCAAGAAGAAAACGCAACATAGTTACAAATGAAGTAACTGTTTCAGAACAAAGCAAACAATGTAAGGTCTGAAAAACACTAAGATGTAAAAGTAGGGGAAATATGCACACACAATAATTGTATTGTTCAATACCGGAAAAGAATGTATCATATAACCAGCATGGTACCTATATACATCCACCCTGAACAACAAAGTACTTTTAAAAAGCAACATAAGTGGCATATCATATGTTCCAGTATACAATTTCCAAAATTCTGCTAAGCAGCCCTATTAAAACACCATGTAAACCAATCTGACACTGTGAACAATGAGAAAACCAGCGCGTTTTAACAAACACATAAGCGGCATCTTAACTGTTTGTGGCGTAATTTAGGGAATGCTTAAAAGTTAAATCTGCCACCCATGCTTGAGTTATTGTGTTGAAGGTAGGCTTCTGGGAAGCAAAAGCTGCTTGCGTCACAAGAATGGTGTGAACAATGAAAGAAAACACCAAGCAATTTAAAGCTAACTTCATTCAGCCGGCTCGTAGTGTGAGGGTGGGACGTGTGTGAACGCTTGTGTGGTCTTTGCAAACGCCTGCTGTCTACACCAATTGACTTCCATACACACTGAGGTCAAAGGTCTCCCAAGGACATATTTAAATAAATATAGCACTAATGGCAATTACAGGTTTTGGTTTACATATGGAAAACATATTTAAATAGAGAAGAAAACAGCAGTGCGGATACAAAGCAACACGCTGTGAGCAATAAAGAATGGGGGGTGGAGGTGGGTCGACCAATACTAAAGCTTCCTCTCAAATTATCTTGACACTCCCCTAAACACCAGGTTCACAACAACAGCCCTGTGCAGAGCTACATGCCTGTGAAAACCCATCCTGGTCCTTACTGATTACAATAATCAGCCAAGTTACTCAGATGGCAGGAAAAACATGAACATTACAAAGATATCAAAGCACATAAAACTGGGGAGTTAAAACTGGCACTAAAAAGACCTGACTCACTGTGATCTGCGTCTGTTACGATTAGATCATTGTACATGTCTGGCAGAAAGGAATGAGCAAAGGTAACAAAAGAATCCTATCGGAGATGTAGAACGTAACGCAATATTAAAAAAAAACTGAAGTCTTCATTTACTTGCGTCACTACAAACATGACTTGTCTTTTTTTTATCCAATGGATCACAAAAGTAGATGTTTTTATACAACAAAATAAAACGGGGAATTGATCCAAAAAGGTAAACGAAAGTAGTCCATATGATTCATGCTCTATATTCCAAGGGTTCTGAATCTGAAGCAGCTTTGTGTGAGGAACATTCCAAAGTTCAAAATCATTCATTAAAAAAACACTGGTTTGAACAGCTTTCTTTGACAGCCTTGGAAAAGAGCAACCCGTTTGTTTATTAATGGGTATGGGTACCATTAACGGTTTGGTTACTAACTTCAGGGTGAATAAATAATAAAATAATTTTCATTTGTGAGGTGAACTATCCCTTTAACCAAATCCATATTAGAAATATGATTCATCATGCTGAATAAAGCATATGGCTTCCTGTAACATACCTTAACATGACATCGACTGTCAAAGAGAAAGTGAAAGAGGAAAAACAAGAATGTTTAGTGCAGGACAGTGTTTTACGTGAGGAATGCTGGTGGGACTGAATGCATGACTCAAGCTGGCACAGTTTAATTAATTAGATCTTGAGATTTTGTCTAATCCATCTTAATACTATTAAAGTAAGCAGGAGGCCAATGCAGCGGCCCATACTGTACATGTTACTTTTAACAAGTTCCCTCATTACAACCACATCAGAATTATATTAAATCTGTATGGCGCAGTGCCTGACGCTTGAATCAGTCTTTAAGCAAGATGTTGTCAAACTGAATAAACTTTCAATTGAACCATAGTCTGAGTAGATGCCATTCTTCTCCAGACAAGAACACAAATGAAAATAAGGCTGTATAATATTAATACATTAAATAAGTAATTATATTTTTATAATCACTGTTAAAATTGTTTTTTATATTTTTATAACCATTTGTATCATTAACAGGAGTTAAGTAATTGTCTAATTTGAATTATGTGAATAATAATAATAATATGTAATCAGTACATAACGGTCAACCGCTACTTTGCATCAAATTAAATATGCCATTTATACTGGCTAAAATCTGTGCAACTCTCATGCTAGTAAGGGAATCAGTTCACAGCCTATGAATGTCGTAATTGTAATATGTAGGTCAGATGTCCCCTCACGCTATGCTTGAGTCGCTTGAAGAATGAGTTCTTGAGTTGGAGACATTTCTTGCCTTACTCATCCGGCCCTGTTACCAAACACCTAGCGCCTCCATTCCAAGCCACACAAGCTTCCAGAAGGCTGACAGCAGGATCGAATCACCTGGAAACATCCCACTGACCCGTGGGAGAGTCCTCAGAGAGGAAGGAGGGGGGGTCAAAGGTCACGTTTAAGGTAAAAACAAAAAAAAACTCAATGAACTGAGCCAGAGAGTGAAATGAGGTTGAGGGGGAAGAATAGTTTTAATCATTATGCTTTGAAACACACCCAAAGTAATGAGTGAAAACATACACAGACATTTACTGTACACCTCCATGTGCCAAAAGACCAGATGGTATGAATGAGGATACGAAAAGAACGCAAATGATTACGAGGGGTAAATAAAGAAGGGGGTTACATGAACGGAGTGAGTGACTTACTTTCAAGTTCCTCTTTTTCAAAGTTTGTGTGAATGTTAGAGCTGGTTTTCCCCTGATCAACAACAGCTTCCTCATCATTGCCCTGAATAGAGAGAGAAAGATAAAGAAGGATGAATTTATGTCACACCAGAGTAAACAAACAATCCATGGCAACACGAGAGGGTGCCATTCCAGTTACTGCCGCCTGCGTCTGGCTATAATTGAGAATTGTGCAAGAGTTTATACCAGAATTGGGCTTAAGATTTTTGTTTTTGACAATACGCTTCTTGGCACAAAACTGAAGGGAACAGGTCACAGAATAAACAACTAGGGTTCATTTTGTGTCAGATGAAACAAAACTCAGGAACAACACTATTACCTCAGCCAACATGACTATAGTAGATCAGAATCAAAATACAAACACATTCACATAAATCTAAACATAAACAGCGATTCTTGCTCAGCAGTTATCGCTCATGCTCCAATTACGGATCGAAATAAACATCTAACATAAGATACTCAACTTTGGCATGGACTATTACCCATCATGCATCTAGACTGTATCTGTAGATACAGACATAAATAGCCAAATTAAATAACAGCCAATTACAACAATTCTGAATATAATGAATATTTGGGATTTAGTAGTTATGACAGCAATAATAATAATAATAATAATAATAATGATTTATTTTAACATTTATTTGTGCATTTTTATTATGATGATTTGTTGTAATGATCATGTACTTGTATCAAAAAAAGCTTTCTGCTAAAAAAATATGATGAATTGCCATCAGCTTCTTCAGGAAGATAAAAAAAGAAAAATCAAGTATTTTTTTAACCTGTGACCATAATAACACGTCTCTAAAATAAAGCGTGCTTTGAAACTCTATTATCATCTAACAGCTGCTGTCTTTTGGCACCTGTCTTGAGTGCAGAGAGGCAGGATCTGAAACGCGGCGGGGACACATTAAAGCGCGAGTCTTCTAAAAATAATGATTATCTCCTATAAAGTGAGGGGGACATGTCCCCCTTAAATAATAATGGTTTCTACACCCTTGCTTATCAATGCTCCATCATGAGGGTCTAGGACACAGGACATTTCAATAATGTATAATTTTGTCTAAGTCAGGGCTTAGACTAAACTTCTTTAAATGCATGCTGCAGATGTCCATTTCCAGGCTATAATACATCTACTGCACAATATTTTCCAACCACTTGGGTTTAATAGGTTGAGTCACATTTGGAGACAATATACTCTAAATGAGTGACTATAATTGTTAGGCTGCCTACTCACTTTATACAAAGACAATGAGCTTTAATTGGGCCCAAACAAAGTTAACTCCACGGGCACCATGATTATTGTCAAATGAGAAACATTTTCCACTTGCATCCTAGAAGAGATCCTAAAGTACTCTTGGGACACAAGAGTGCACCAGACAATGTTGTCCCGAATTTCCCAAGAGAAATCTGCATGTCTGTGAGAACATTTTGCTGGTTGCTGTCGAAGGAGCTGGTGTATTAGGGACGGTGATTGTGCGACATTTTTCCAGATGCAACCCAGGGTATTCTCAGGACACCCTCTACTGCATATTTGTTTTAGTTCCCTAGACAATAATCCGATTCCCACAATTCTCTAGCATTGCTAATGTACAGGCAAAAGCGCAGATCCATGAGAGAAAACAAAGTAAGCTTTCATTCCAGTGACTCAAAAAATATAAAATGTAGCATACAGTCGATTGTATTTGATCCATAATAATATCATCAACATGCAATAAGAAAACATGGTGACTTTGCATTTCATGACTTTTTCCTCAAAAAGGAATCCTTGCAAACTGTCTAAAGCCTAATGCACAGCCGGATGTCAGAAGTTAATACGTTAGTTTAAGCATGTCTAAACTATTACATAAAAATAATTGAGATAAATGAATCAACTAGTCGGTTGGATGACTATTTGACTATCATTGCACATTCCAGCTCAGAACTATAAAACAAACAATAGATGAAACTATGTCCTCTGGGCAGCTGCATGACAAGGATGATGTAACCACAGTCAGATCACATTCACAGCTATTCTTACCCCGAAACTATTTCAGGCCACATTTTTCTGAGCTCACTCAAAAGGAGTACAGGGTAAAAATAAATCAAGCTGATATTTGCGTAATATATTGGCCATCATGGTTTAAGAAAATAGTACCAGGGTGGCTACATGTCCAGAAACATCCGTGAGATTAAAGGGTTAGTTTACACCACAATGAAAATTACTCACCCTTATATAATCTCAAACCTGTAAGACCTTCGGAACACAAATTAAGATATTTTTGATGAAATTGGAGCGCTATCTGACCCTCCATAGAGAGAAGCACAACTGAAATGTTCCCAGCTCCAGAAACGTAGTAAATACATCAGTAAAACAATCCATGTGACATCAGGGGCTCAACGCCATGAGAACCCTAACGATATTAGCCTCATTTTCCTATTGATGTATAAAACTATTGTTGTTACTTATTATTATTATTAGACGGCCTATTATTATTGGGCTATTTTATTACCAAACTGACCCGCTATTTCACCTCAGCGCCGCACATACGCGCAAATGAGGCTTCTCCGTCTCATTGGAAATGTTTTAAAAACAAACACTAAAACTAAGCCCACATCAAAAGTGAACTGTCTGCAGGGTGATAAACCTTCATTTACAAATTATATGAAGAATGCTAAAAGAGACATCTTTCTTTCACAGCTACAAATATAAAAAAAAAGATGAAACTGCATCGTCACCAGCATTTCGTTTTCTTTAAAGCACATTAGCAAAAAACACTTATGCTTACTCTTCATCATCGTTATAATAAAAAATCTGCAGTTAATAAGTTATAAGTCTAAAACAGGGATCTTTGTTTAATGAAGAGTTAAACATAAGGCGTGCAATTCTTTTTAAGGAGACACACAGCAATCGTAGTTCCAGGCAGGACTTGACGAGACACAGACTCAGTGAAAAAAATTATTATAACTGAAGTTAATAAACGACTCAAGCCTCGTTAGGTCTAAAATGACATTTTGGAATTAACAATGGAGACATTGGATAAATCCTACTCACAACAGCGTTTTAAGTATAAAACAAGACGAATGCCTTAACATATATCATCTGATCTATGCCTGTCTGAATACTTGATTTTGATTGGCTACGTGTCATCACCTCAGATGAACATTATTTTTCTAATAATTCGGGAGCCTGTCATCAATTATTCCTAACTTAGGCTAATGCAGCCTATTAGAATCAAGCATTCAGACAGACCATGGTATACATACATAGAAGTAGACTATATGCAGTGAGATGAGTATGTTCTCTTCTAATACATTCACAGTGAGTCCTGCGTATAAAAAAAAAACCAAGGTGGCCCTGTCCCGCCACGGGCCTCTGTCCAAGCTTTCCCAAGTGCCGTGGCATCAGATATCACCCCAAAGGGCAAAACGCAGCACAGGGTACAATGTGGACTTAGAATTTAAAACCATTACAACACGTGGCAGGCAGGGTGTCTTGAGACCACCGACACGCTTCCCACTTTTCAATGAAACAATAGATTTCACTGTATATTTCATACTAAACATACTGTGTTTCCCAAGGCAATGTTTTGAAACAGAGCACGATGAGCAAACACTAACACCAAGCCAAAGCATATTCAGTGAACTACACTGAATCTGAATCATGCTCCAAGCTCAAAAATATAAATAAACAAATAAATAAAAGTTAATTAGGTCAGATACACAACAGTGAGCCCAAAAACATACCGAGAATTTTGTAGCTCCTCTGGTGGTCTTCAGATTCACAACATCTCCCCAGAAGTCCTGCATTATTCACAGACCCTGGGGAGGAACTTGGTCACTTGGAGAAAATCAGACAGTACTTCAGACCCCAAGAGCTTAAATGATAAAGTTCGGAAATATTGGTCATTCAGCCAGCTCATAAAAACAGTCCACTTAATAATAATAAAAAAAAACAATCAAAGACCAACCTGAAGTGTTATATCTTTTAGTTAAAATTAAAAAGCCATGACAAGCTACAATCAGAATCTGTGGAAGAGGAAGTCTCCAAGCACTTCCTTAAAGCAGCAATCTGTAACTAGCAAGATCAGGAGCAAAAGCATCTATGTCACACTGACTAGGAAGCAGAAGTGAGAGAGAATCCTGCAAGACGCTGCCAGTGTACACTTCTCATGCTGACGTCGAACGGGTCTTACTCCTGCTTGCAAAGACCTAAACATGAGGTGTTATTTATATCCGAGTGTGAGGGTGTGTTGTTGTGAGCATGCATGTGTTTTTCCACGAGTAGGGGTGAGCGCTTGGGTTCACACAGCACTGGAGCTATACATGGCCTGAACGCTGGGAAGCTGCCGGGACAGCGTGCCATTGCCCTGAGGTGTTAAAGGACATTCACCGTTTGAAACAAAAAAAGCAATATCACAGGCTACTACTAAAGCTAGGATAATCACATTATAATCAACAAATCTGTCTACACTGCACAATGAATCTCTTATTTACACAGCGTCTACGCCTTTTTGATTATTATGGGGGTGTTCTATTTTTGTTGCATCGCTTACAGAGTAAATTATATTGGAAGTTACATACAAGTGTTAAATATAAAATCAGATTGCTTGCTTAATTGAAATGCCTCCTATTCACCACTTCATTCCACTGAGTCATTACTGCATTGTCTACATTGCATTGTTTTTAAAAACTCAACACCTTAAATGTATAGTTCACTCCAAAATTCTGCCATCATTTACTCACCCTCATGTTGTTTCAAACCTGTATAATGAGTGTTGAACACAAAAGAAGATATTTTTAAGAATGTTACCTTTCTAACAGTTTCTGGTCGCCACTGACAATGGATGTCAATGGCAGCGCCCCATGAAACCCGTTTTATTTTTTCCTAAATTCCATTTAGGTTTTTCTGGATTGATTTTTTTTTTAATTAAATGAATGTGTAATTGACATAAAAAGCAATTATTAAAATATTTAACAAAATATTAAGGCCCTGTGGAATATGTTTTGTTTTTTTCCCCTCAAATTCAGAACTTATTTTGACCAAAAATTTATATAATTTATTATTATTATTTAATTTATTTTTTCTTTCAAAAATACTGTGTTGTCAAGATCAAAAATAATTTTGACCCAATTTAATTTTCTGGTTTTGTTCATTTCAGTAAATTTTAATTTATGTTAATTGTAAATAATTTTAATAATCAAAAGCATTTCAAATTAATTCATTTTATATAAAATAATAGTTTATTATTATTTTTTTTTATTTTTATTCACAATATAAGTTTTTTTTATTTTATTAAGTTATTGCAATATCATTTTATTGATCTATCATCCAGCCCTAATAGCAACCATAAAAAAAGTCTAGCAAAAAGTTGTGATATCAAATATGATAAACAGAACAAATGTTTCATGTACACAATGCTACTAAGCAAGTAGTAAGCAAGAACACTGATACTATGATCACGAAGAGGAAGAACGTACACCTGTTGCCCCTGACAACAGAGTAACCTTTGTGGGAAGTCCATGCCATTCAGTCAGTTAATGCCTGTAATTAAATCTGAGAAGCTATGCTTCATGTATGAATGGAGTAGGTTTAAGCAAAGAATAATAATATAAAAAAGTCCCATTCTAATCTAGGAGGAACCATGTGTGTCTGAAAGAAAATGTGAATGCTTTAAGAACTGAATATTATCAATTGATGTACTAAACATTTGCAATTAACAAAATACAGTTAACATTCATGGCTATCTTAGCCATTTTTTGCCGTCTAAGCATAAACCATACCAAAGCATTACTAGGGCCCTATGGAATACGTTTTTATCTTTATTACTTTTTTATTTATTTATTTTTTTTCAAAATGCTGTTATTTTCCATCTTAATTTTTCTGGATTGTGTTTTAATAGTTACATTCAATGCACCATTCATTCACACAGAGACATGCAGAACATGCAGTACCAAGTCAAGTCAAGTAGTCTTTTATTGTCATTTCAACCATATACAGTTTAGTGTACGATGAAACGAAACAACGTTCCTCCAGGACCAAGGTGCTGCATATGACAAAGTTACAACATAAAATAACAAAAACTGACTAGCTAGCTAACTAAGAAAAGACATACCAGATTAAGGTTATAAATTAACAGAAACATTCCTATCTGAAGTCCTATACAGAAAAAAAGAAAGACAACAAAGTGCACGTGCAAATGTGCAGACAAAAAGTGACAACATAACAGCATAGTATGTTATAGTGCTCTATGGTAGTAATTGAGAAACGGTAAACTTTTACCTTTGGATAGCAGCAGAAAAGGGTTTTTCGTGCAAATAACAAATACTGTGCAAAAAAGAGCCATTTCACGTTGATATGTACAGTTTATTAGATGGTTGTTGATCAGTGTGTTTGTGCATGTGTGTTTATCAGTTCAGTCCCAACGTTATTTAGGTGAATGGTTATGTGTGTGTGTGTGTTTACTAGTCCAGTCCTTTTGTGTTGAGGAGACGGATGGCGTGTGGGTAGAAACTGTTGCACAGTCTGGATGTAAGTGCCCGAATGCTTCGGTACCTTTTTCCAGATGGCAGGAGGGTGAAGAGTGAGTGTGAGGGGTGTGTCCGATCAGCCACAATGCTGGTGGCTTTGCGGATGCAGCATGTGGTGTAGATGTCTTCGATAGAGGGGAGAGAGACCCCTATGACCTTCTCAGCTGTCCTCACTATCCGCTATAGGGTCTTGCGGTCTGATATAGCACAATTCCCAAACCAGACAGTGATGCAGCTGCTCAGGATGCTCTCAATAGTTCCTCTATAGAAGGTGGTGAGGATTGGATTGGTGGGAGCTGGGCCTTCTTCGGACTTCTCAAGAAGAAAAGACGTTGCTGGTCTTTCTTGTGCAGAGAGCTGGTGTTGAGGGACCAGGTGAGGTTCTCCTCCAGGTGGACACCCAGGAATTTTGTGCTCTTGACGATCTCCACAGAAGAGCCGTCAATGCTGAGCGGCAAATGGTCGCTCCGTGTCCACCTGAAGTCAATCATGAGTCAGCAGCGTGAACAGCAAGGCACTGAGCACACAGCCCTGGGGGACCCCAGTGCTCAGTGTGGTGGTGCTGAAGGTGTAGTTCCCAATCAGCACTGCCTGAGGTCTTTCAGTCAGAAAGTCCAGGAACCAGTTAGAGAGGGAGGTGTTCAGGCCCTCTCTGTGCATTGTGTTGAATGCTGAACTGAAATCTATGTACAGCATTCTGACGCAAGTGTCCTTCCTGTCGAGGTGTGTCAGTGCCAGGTGGAGTGTGGTGGAGATGGCATCATCCGTAGAATGGTTTGAACGATACACAAACTGCAGTGGGTCCAGTGAGGGGGGCAGCAGGGTCTTGATGTGTCTCATGACAAGCCACTCAAAGCACTCCATGATGATGGGTGTGAGTGCAACAGGGCGGTAGTCATTGACACAGGACACAGAAGACTTTGCGCTTTGCCTCTCTGATGGCCCGGGACAGGGTTAGGCCATAGTTCAATAACAACATTTAAAAAATTTATTTTTTACCGTGCCTTAGAAAAACCATTACTTGTGAGCAAGTAATCACTTGTGAACTGATATATTTTAAGATCACTCAGTGTAAGTTTCTTTCAGTTAAAACAGCTCAGACTCACACTTCAGTCTGGGACTAGGTTTAAGACTTGTCTGTGAAACCAGGGAATAACATTTGGGTTAAGTGTACTTGACCTACTTGTTATTTATTAATCAAAAATGTGGAATATTCTTTGACATTCCACATTATAAAGTACATTTTTTTTATAACCTGATGCGATTCTGTTCACATTTTTGTAAAACTCAACTCAACTCAACTCAACTTCAAATACTGCTATCCCGCAAACACAATTAAAGAATGAGACCTAGAAATAAATTAGGTTATATACCAATGCAAAATCAGTAAATCACATTATGTCTCTTATAAATAAGCAAATAGTCATGGTCCAGGAATTACAAACTAGAACTCAGGTTTAAGTATGAACAGTTTGAAAAATGAAACAGGATTACCTAGGATCACACTTAACTAGTAAAAGGTTGCACAAACAAGGTGACAGGAAACACATAGTCTCAGCCTCAGACGTCACGCCCACGGAGCGTTGGCTAAACATCTGATGCATATTGTACACTTTTCTGGAAACACTTCAGCAGTGTCGAAGTCGTCATGTAATTGGTTGAATTTGAGCGGATTTCCGGGGGG
>JAUCMS010000028.1:14876813-14887860 GCA_032357445.1 Enteromius radiatus | reverse complement strand
AGACTAGGAAACACATGAAGAAAGGAGACTGGAAAACAACAAAGTTAACTCTGTTTTAGATAAATGTTTAGAGTGCTTATTCATGTTTAATGTGTGTGTGTGTAAGCACAGTCCGGTCTGTGTTTTTCTCATTTTAAATTTCTGATTATTTTAACATTTACTGTAATGGTTTTATGGATAAAGATTATTTTAGCATTTACTGTAATGGTTTTATGGATAAAGCAGTGTGTTGAAGGAGCTTGTAATGATGCTGAATGACAGTCATACACAAACCAGTGAGCTTTGCGTAGGAATATCTTTTCCTTATTTGGTTGTGGCCTGGCCCGTTACACCAAACTAAGCATTGTAAATCTAATGCAACTATTTACAAATACAACACTGATGTGACATTTACTAATCTAAATCACTTTCTCAGATAAGCTCATAAAAACATATAACAAACTAATATTAAGCTTCGGAAAACAGACTCTGCACTGTTGAAAAGTCTCAATCCCTTATCTAAGATTAACAAAATGTTTTTTGATGCAAAACACGCACCTCAAAACCCACCTCTGAAGAAATGCTTTGACTTTTTACAACTGATCAGATATTTTGTCATTTATTTTTTTTTAAATCCCACACATTCTGTGATCATTTATGAAATATTTTGCCACTATGTAAGTAATGCATTATGAATGCAATCCTGAGGTAACATTTACTTTTGTAAATAATTTTCTCAGATAAGATCATAAAATAGATTAAGCTAATACAAATACTAATATAATACCAAGCAAACATACATTGCACTGTTGAACAATCCTTCATCTAACATTAATAAAATATATTTTACAACATCTAATCAGAGATTCTGTCTCTTTTTAAAACAAAAACCCCACTTGTTCTATGCTCGTTTATTAAATATTTTGAGCTTATTTATCAAATATTTTGCACCCATTTCTGAAAAATAAAAATGACTTAATGTACTATTGTAAATCATTTTCTCAGATAAAATAATAAAAACTAAATTGATTAGGCTAATATTAATCATTGGCAAGACTTTGCAATGCTGAACAGTTTTAAACCCTCATCTAAGATTACTGATTTGTTGTACAAAAAATTGCACAACAAAACGTTTTGACTAGTGGTTTCAGAAGACCTAGTTCTTCGGTACCAAGTTGGTACAAAAGAAAAAATGTAAATGTCACGTTACCAGGTTTCTTTAAGTACCGGGGGTACTGAGTAGTCAGTCAGCCCAGATCTAGACGCGTACGGCCCTTTGATTTCCACAATGCAGAATCTCTGAATCCAGTTTAAAAACAGAATTTACGGTTTTATTTAATTTACAGGAAATTATCAAAGTTTGGATGAATGAATCAAAAGTAGGTCAGTACACAAATCAGATGGAAATATAGACTAGTATCTGTAAATACTGAGCCGCAAAAGTCGATTAAAATCCTGTAAATCCTGAATCCTGTAGGCCTATGTTCTGCATTTCTCTGTGGTTTTGTTTGCTACATAACTCCCTCGCGGTGATTTCAGCATCTGCCATTTCTAAGAGGATGTAAATACATAAACAACATCTCCAGAACTGCTCTGAAAGTCACTTGACAAGCATTTTACCATTTCATTTGAGTAAAACCAACATTATACTCAACCCATCAAAATAAAAGTTTGGTTTAGAAATTGTGCCAAAAATATATTACTAATAGACTCTTACATTAGTACAATGTATGTGATACTACTAGTAGTGTTTAAAAAATTCATAAAACTATATTTGTTTAAGGAATAATCACAATATAATTCTTCCATGATTTAATTTTAAAATTTAAAAAATGTAAAAAAATAAAATATGTGTTTGAATTTCATTAATTAATTTAATTTGGGTGAAACTTGTTTACTGTTTTCTTGTTTTCCTACTTCTATTTCTTGTGGAAAAACCTGAAACACAATTTTAAGTATAAATAATGAAATTTATTTTTGTGCTTTATTGTATTTTATTTATACTATACTATACTATTTTTGACTATTTTATCTGTGATTAGAGGTTTACAAAAATCTGTATTAAAAAAAAAATCCTACTTCTTCTCTGCTCATTTATTAACTATTTTGGTGACATGATATTTATTCTTTGTACAAATAAAACCGCAGTACTCTCAGCTACACTTCACTCCATTCTTCATATTCTCCCTCAAAATGAAATGTTTCCAGATTCCCTCGAGACCTAGTTAATGCACATATTGTGCCAAAATTTAGCCTGATCAATACAGAGTTAATGAATTGCGTTTTCAAAGAATCCCTGTCAACAGTTGTCAACAAGTGTGACCAGAAGGAACTGAGTTGACTACTGCAGGCTGACAGGTCACAGTACCTCATGCTTCTGTCCCCAACTACTCCAAACCTGCTGAGCTTACGGCTATGCCCTCTGTGGCTTTATCAACAGCATTGTCTGCTGGGTCCCAGCACCCCTGAGAGCTGCTGATCCTCCAGCCAGAGAACAATGACAAACTTCCTGTCTAATCTTCCATCTGAACCAGTGCTGTAACATTACGATACCACACACTCAACGAACCATGAAATCTTTCCTCATCACCAATATCCTGACAGAGTAACAGCAGAGAACAGAGGAGCATCATTGTCCTGAAGACACCTGAATGATGAATAGCAGTGAAGTAAGCAACAGGTGAAAAATCACAACAAGGCTCTTTGTTACATAACAGGAACTGGCTTTTTGCAACATTTGCAGATAAATAGAACGCTAACTTTGTTTAGTGACATCTAAACAATATACATACTTATGCAATAAGCCCATTTCCTCATCTGGATTCCAGTATTAGACTCAGATTTGCCATTTGGACCTTAAACAGCATTACATAATATTTGACGACAACATACACTGTTAACATTTTGTAAAGCTGTAAATGGAGTAGGTTCTACAAGAAAATGTCAAGTCACTTTTCAGCCTCCAAATGTCATGTTTAATTCAATGTTAGTGGCCATGTCTTTGTAATTAATAGGGAAATATACTAACAACTTTCTACACCATGCTTCAGCGTGATACAAGACCCTCCGCTTCGCGTTGGGTCCTGATCACACTGTCGGGGCTTATTTTGCGATAACTACCGGCTACACGTCCATTATCCCTTACATAACAGACATTTTCTCTCAGGAGTCTGAGTTTACATCTCACAATTCAGATTTATTTTCTGTATTTAAAATTAATTAATTAACGAAAGGTAATGTGACTTGTCCTGTGAAAATCCTTACTTTTTTCTGGCAATTGTGATTTTATATTTCACAATTCTGACTTTTCTTCTCAGAATTGCACATTTATATTCCACAGTTCTTAGTTTATCTCTCACAATTGTGAATTTATATCTCTAAATCCTTTCGTATTTTCTTTTCCGTGGCAAAAATACACTAAGCTTCCATAAACCAACTGGCAATTGTGGAAAGAGTAGCAAGTAGCAAAACAGAGATTGCTATCTTGAGGTTCTAATGTTATTAACCACAAGGTACTTATATATATCAGTAATACGCTGTCTGTAGGGAGAAGAAAAAATAAAATCAGCATAGCAAGGGCCCACTGGTTAGTGTTTATATGAAAACACGAGCCCTTACGTTCTGCTTTGAAAAGATAACACAAAAGTAACAATATTCACCCTGATAACTTAAATGTAAACAAAACAATCATGGAGCCGTCCAATGTCTGATTCTGCTATGTATTGATTAGTCAAATCCTTCGCATTTTGGATGTTATTATGAGACAAACTGCCAGCCACTGCTTACTGTTAGTAAGTTTCCCCATTTAAAATCTACTGAATTTATAAGATTACTATGTACTACTTACTCATAAGAAAAGTGTAAGCATTTAAGCTTATATATTAAGTCAGCAATGTTCATATCATATCTTTACTCATCAGTTGTTATGGGTTATTGTTATATGTAGATAGTACTGTTCATATGTAAATATACACAAGCATTGAAAACGCATTAAGGCTGTTAGTATCTACTGACAGCACAAACTATTTGTTAAGGAAAGGAAATATTTACTGAAGTCGTTATGACTACATGGAAATTAAGATTCTGAGGAATGAAAAAGAGGGACAGAGGAAAGGGCACACTAACTCATACATACTTACATAAATAATAACAGCAAGGGAGAGAGAATAATCAGTTGATTACTAACGTTATACAAATTAATGTTAACAAAGATGACATTTTAGGATAGTTTCCCAACCATGTAAATAAGTGATAAAAATGAGTGGACTTCAATGTCAGGTGTTGATATCCTGAAAGGATGTTATTATGACTTCTTTATTTACAATTAAAGAATAGGAGGTCATTTTAAAAATGAAAATATAATGGAAACACAGTTACATACAAACTGTGGACATAGTTTGTTTTCAAATCATGCCAGCTAAAAACATAAAGAGAAAATAAACACTAAACTAAACTTTAATGCGTATATTTTTCATCAAAAAGGAACATTCTTTTGAGGCAGCTCAATCAAACATTAAACAAAAGTTATAACGTGTGTGTGTTTTGTGCCAGAGAAGGAGAGAGATTCATAGTCTACGGCGCCCGTCTTTCACCGTTATTGTGACGCAATGATCTAAACGACACTTCCTGGCAGAAGCGTGCTCACCCCAAAACAATGAAAGTACATTTCCACAGCTATACAAGCTCAAAACAAACACCTATGAAGTCCACTAAGACAACGTGGATGCTCCTGTGTCGTTAACAACCCAGAGGAAGTGATGCTTTAAGCCAGTCCGCATCCATTTCCCTCATCCCCGTCCCTTTCCTTTCTTTGAAATGAACGCGCGCAAAAACGCTTCAGGCTCCCGCAACAACTCAAATCTGAACAGACAAAAACAAATAACTTTATGCTTACTGTGGTCAGGAGGGGTTTCATCTGTTCAGTGCTATCTTCCTCCATTTGCTCAAACTGTGCACCTCTTCCGTCCCTCGCCGGAGACTGATTTGAATATGATATTTCGATATGCCCCTTCGCTCTTGTCACAGCCACTGAGAGCGTGTGAATGTATTTTTACATATATCTGGGCTTGGCAAATCCCGCCCATTGGAGATTGACAGGTGATTTCATCCGCTCACGCTCGAGCGGCCGGCTTTTTTCTAGCCAATCATATCGCCGGAACGACGCTATAGAATATTAATGAGGAACTGAAGAATTGATTGACGATTGGTTGGCCTGGAAATAACACATATTTATACTTTTACGAAAATGTTTATGTGTGTTGATTAAGCTGTAACTGGTCACTATTTCTTTCTGTCAACTATTCTTTCTAAATTGTTTTTTTGTTGAGGCAAACTATGGCTGAACACAACAAGGCTCAAATGTTAAAGTGTTCTGGTCCCAAAACACATAACAATTGATTTTTTTATTATTTATTGCTTTTGACGCAGATGACAACTTTTAGGCATAACTATCACTGATTACTGAAAAAGGCAATAATTCTTTCTATGTTTGTACCGTACCACCCCCTAGTGGTTGAGAAGTTCTCTGCATTCATTATACTTTCATATGGGCTTTATAAGCAGTTGGATAAAGATTGTTTTACGTCAAATTATATTATTCTGCTTTTATTTCAACATTTAACTAAAGGCGTTTAAGTTAGGCTCCCTGTGTTTTATTTTAATTATTTATTTATTTTAGCAAATTATTACAATAATCAGATTTTACATTAATCTTGAGTTTCAACATTTACATTATGATGGTGAAACACTTATTTATCACTTACCTATTTATTAATAATTTGTTTATTATTTATTCTGGCTACTGAAGCTGGGTAATCTAGTCCTGTCACTCCCAAAATCTTATCAGAAGTGGGAATTGAACAATTTACATGTGACGTTTAAGAGTCATTCTCCTTCATATTTTGTGGAGGTGGAGTCTTGTGAGCAGCATGACTTCTTCGTACTAGGAAAACAAATTGAAAGACGTAATGAAAATGACTCAAGACAAACATAACATGCACAACAATTTACATCTTCGCATTTTACTAATCTGAATGGATTTTAAGTTGGGGTGCTGAACCTTTGTTATACGGTGTAAGTATTTTGCACATTAATCATCTCTATCTCCGTGTGTGTGTGTGTGTGTGTGTGTGGTTTAGGTAAAAGCTAGAATAAGCAGCTAGTATTACAAAATAGCAGTTGCAATACTAATGTTTTACTAATTGCAAACTGTCATTTTGTTCTCACTGTGATTATTGCAGAAATTTACTGTGTAGATGGTTGTTTTATATATCATCCAGATGTAATGGGTTGTGACTCGCAGGGTCAAGTGAACAGAAAATAGTACATCTCCTGTGCCATTATCTTTAGTCTACATTAAAAAAAAAAGCCTTAAGTCTAAATCAGCTGTCTTTGCCAATACTGTTTGAGTACCTTGTGATGTGTCTTCAAAGCAACTCTTCCAGTTAATCCTGATTTTCTGCTGAGAATGCGCACAGTGACATTTGCTTCCTCTTCCTCTTAGTTGACAGTAACAAGAAAAGCGTGCTTTTGACTTGGAACTGATATTAGTATATGTGCACAATTATGCATAACCATTGATAGCACAGATTTTAATAGTCACTATGGCTATCTTTGAGGCGACTGTGTATAAAACATTGCATGAAACCATGCATCACCTTAAAAGGTCCACCTTCCATTATAGCACTCTACCCAAAACCTTTAAAAGTGTGTAGACCAGGTGTCCCAACGTTAGATCCTAACGTCATGTTGATACGGTGCCTGATACGGTAGGTTAAAAAGCGATAAACTTGATGATCCTTGCTTCCTTGAGTCATGCTAATAACAAATAATAAACAATTACTATTTTTAAAATCAATAGGATCAACAAGTATAATACTGCTATAATGCAATGCAATGTTTACATTCTGAGCTGGAAGACTTCTTACTATGGAAAACGAAATGAAAATAACTCCTGACATAGTCTGTCAATAATATTTCATATCTTCATATACTAAATGGATTTTAATTTGGCAGCTGAAAGATCATTAGTTAACGTAAGTGCTAATACTGACTGTGTTTGGGGTTTAGGTAAAAGCTGGAATAAGCAGTTAGAACTAAATAGCACTGCAAACTATTATGTATAATTTCTCTTTGATGTGTACTCAGTGTGGTTATTGCAGAAATATACTGTGTAGATGGTTGTTTTGATGGCTGTCACTGCCCACACTGTTTGCTTACCTTGTGATGTTTCATCCAAACAACTCTTCCAGTAAATCCTAATTTTGTGCTGTGACAATGAGCACAGAAACATTTGGTTCCTCTTCTTCTTGGTTGATATTAAAGAGAAAAGCATGCTTTTTACTTCTGTAGGGTTACAAAATCGGAACTGATATTGAAGTATGTATATATATTTTCATCTGAAAACAGTAGTTTCTTGCAGTTCCCATCCAACACACATTTCTTTCAGAGCATTTAAAGATGCCTAGACATGATGAGGTGACCAGCTTCATGCAGCAGTCAGTGTCACCTTTAGACCAGTGTGTGGTGTCCACATTCCTGAAGATCAGCCCAACCATTCTGGGGGTAAAACAAACTGACCCACTTGAAATTTTCATTTTGATTTGAGGGAAAATGAGAAAACAGATACTGTCTTGTTTTATATCTTACAGGTTTTGGAAATATTAATCGGTATAGCGATGTTAATCTTAACAATCTGGACCGGATTTTTATATCTCCTCTGGTCATGTTTAATTGTAAGTATTTCATTTCGCCACAATAACAGCATTGTGCAATGAACATATGCTGAATAATATATATTATCTTCACTGTAGTCGATTTTAACCGGATCTGTGACTGTGTTCGCTGCATGTACACGTAACACATGTCGGGTTCGTCTGAATATCTAATCAAATTTATTTAACATTTTATTACATTATAATGCATTACATTTTTCTATTGTTCCCATTTCAGGTCAGAATCTCACAATTTCTAAACTGTTTTAATGCCATATCATCTGCTATCTCCATCCCATTTCACTGCCTTGACAGCGATGTAAGTGCTTTCATTATTATTACATTAAAACTTATCAGACAGCATCCTAATACTATCACCTATAAACATTGTTTTAAATGTAGCCTATTAAAATGTGTTTTAGTTTGTAATTGTCGTGTCTGTGTACTCACTCAGGGTGTGACTCTAATTCTCTTGGTTTTCTGTGATGCTCTGGTCTTCATCATCTCTGTTATTGTTGCCTCGTCTTCCTGTGACTGTTGCAGAATGAAGGTAAAAATAATTAGTTGAAAGATCTTAAAATAAAAAAAAAATACTTTGGTGCTATTTACTTACCCTCATACCATTCCAAATACACATAAATAAGTGAAATAAGTAATGAATAAGTACTGGCTCTATGGGATCAGATTCTCACTAAAAGTATTGCAAGTGTGAAAACAAAATTTAAAAACGCAAATGAAAATATATTGCTTCAAAAGCTTGATACAAAACTTTAGACACATTTAAAATCATATTGCACAAAATTGAAATATTAATGCAAAATGATCTGACTTGCACTCAAAATCATGTTTTCTCTCAGAAATTCATATTTAAATTTTTTTGTATGCTTATACAGTTTTTCCCTTCATGATTGTTTTCACATTCTTTCACATTTCTAAATGCAGATACAGTTTAATGTAAAACAGGGCATCATCACTGGTCGACTAGTTCTTCATTGAAAACTCCATATGTTCATGCTTGCTATATATTATAAGCCTTCTTAAGACATAGAATAAGGCAAAGTCAGCTTTAGCTCTTCCTTTGAAAGATATTTTTCAATTAATCAGATGAGCTAACAAAAACTCACAAAAGCAGTCTGACGTAAAAACTTTTACATTTAAAGATTTAAATGTAATGTCTTAAGAAGCAACTGATTTAACCAACACAGAGTTTGTTTATTTAAACAATTTATTATAACAAGTTCACCGCAATCAATTTTATAATAATTTATTTCTATATAAATGCAGAAAGTACTGTATATATCAGGATATTAGCACTTTCATTCACAAAGACGTATAATTATTGAAATGCATTTTTGATAGAAGCAACCTCATCCATTCTGATTCGTTAATTAACCTGCACTAGGTGTCACTACATCCGCTTTAGGTTTACATGCAAACATGAATGCAACACAATAACGCTGTTCTATTTTTGTTGTGTTCTCTGTCTCTTTCAAGTCAAGATATGTTGCAGTCAGTTACATAAACCGAGATGTGCCTTGCATGACTGACAACAATATTGTGCAACCAGGCCTTTTTGCACCTCCACCAAACTATTATACGAGTCCTTTTGAGCCTCCACCAAAATACCATCCAACTCCTCTTGCACCTCCAGCAAAATACTATCCATGTCCTACACATCCAGCAAACTACAACCCAAGCCCTTCTGCACCTCCACCCTACTATGATCAAAGACCATCAGTACCTCCACCAAATGATTGTCCAAGTCCTTCTGCACCTCCACCAATCTATGATCAAAGACCATCAGTTCCTCCACCAAATGATTGTCCAAGTCCTTCTGCACCTCCACCAATCTATGATCAAAGACCTTCAGTATCTCCACCAGACGACGATCCAAAACCTTCTGCCCCTCCATTAAGTTATGATCCAGGTCCTTCTGAATCTCCACTAAACTAAAATCCATGTCCTTCTTCGCTAATTATTAGATAATTAAGAGAACATTTCAGTTCACAACTGTAAATATTTTTTACATTGTTTTTACAATCAACACTTCACAGAAACTAGCATTAGAGATTATACACTGTGATGTTAAACACATTACTATAATTATTAGATGTAGCTATTTGTGTACAAGATGACAAGATATCAGTCATCGTAAAACATATACATTTTCCAAACCTCTTGTTGAGTCACAGCGATGTTGGAAATGCTCAAATGTCTAACGGAAAACACAATAAAATGCTGTGGGGTTGAGGTAACACCAGTCTTAAATGTTTAAAAATACAGCCCACAGATTGATGTGAAGTCTCTCCTACATGAAACACATAAAGCATATTGCACACACTTGTTTTTGGGCCGTGTGAATGGCTGTGTTTGCAAAAGTTTATGAAATTAACACAGAAACAAAGCATTTACCCAACTGTAATCACGTGTATGATTTATTGGAATGTTGGAAATACTCACAGTTTACTTGTCCAGCATGTCATGTGAGAGAAACTGGTGGCTTCACACACAGACGGATGGAGGAGGCATTCTTGCTGTGATCACTGTCACCAATAGCAGCAGAAGCATTCTGCATAAACAGAGTCTCATAAACTGATTCTTACCTAGATTAGGCTACAACTTGGAAAGAAATTGAAAATGAAAATGACAAGACCGAAAACAAGAGTAATACAATTACACACACACACATATATATATATATATATATATATATATATATAGATAGATAGATAGAGAGAGAGAGAGAGAGAGATTTCCATGTAGGACCTGAGCAACATAAATCAAGTAAATCCAGACTTTCAGCTCCAGTGTAAACAGTGACAGTTGGTTTCTTTTGTGTTCGATTTTTCTTTGGCAGACAGTAAAGAGCATATTATTAACGGCTGAAAGATTAAAAAGTAAAAATGTATATGCCTATTTGTAAAGTACTTGTTAAGTAAACGAAATCTAACTAAATTCCCATCACAATCTCAACACATATTTCTCTCAGTCAGTGCATCTAAAGATGTCTAAACACAATCATGTGACCAGCTCTCTTCAGCAGCCATCATCATAATCAGTATGTGCTGTCTACATTCCTGAAGATCAGACCACAGGTCCTCGGGGTAAATCAAACTGTCCCACTTAAAAAATTTTTTCTGCTAATATTAATTTTGGGCTAACAAGGAAACGTTAACCATCTTGTTTTATATTTTACAGGGTTTGGAAATAGTATTAGGCATAGCGGTGTTTGCCTTAACAATCTGGAATGGGTTGTTTTACATTTTGTGGGCTTCTATTTAGGGCTGTAGTCAAGACCACCTTTGTCGAGTCCAAGACCAGGACTAGTCGAGTCCAAGTCAAGACCGAGTCCAAAG
>JAUCMS010000028.1:14821514-14868585 GCA_032357445.1 Enteromius radiatus | reverse complement strand
GGGACTGTCGCACCTGTCCCCATTTTTCAGGGTCCATTAAAGTACAAATTACGTCCATATTATGATCTGTACAAATGTTGTGGCAGTATGGGCAGGAAGGTGACGGATATGGGTTTAATATATATATATATATATATATATATATATTTTGTCTTTCTAAAACAAAATGTAAAAAGTGTTGCAACTGTCCCCACTCTCCCCTATATTCAATTGACAACACACTGAGCAATAGCATACAATTTAACAGTTGACTGAACTAGTTATGCAGTCATTTCTGTACTTAAAATGAATACTTTACATTATGATGACCAGATTTGCAGTGTTAGTCAAACAAATGTCTTTCCCAAGAGAAGAATTTGCTGTCATAACTTACTGAGCCGCACAGACTCTCTCCAAAGTTTTGCTTTAGCATTTAGCACTTTTTAGCATTGTTTTTCTTTCCTGTCCACATGAGCAAACTTTAAACATACCAGCTGAAAATCACTGGTATAAAATAAACTGGTGACTCAGTCAGGAATTTATTCAAAGCAATTAAAGCGCAACAGCATTTTGTTTTAAATAATTTAATACTTTTTAAAATTATTTGGTTTACTACATTTGACCTGTGTATTACACTAAACATACAAAATAACAAGAAATATTTAATCCATAATCCATTAAATGATGCATTGATAGTGTAACTGTGACCCTTTTATGTGAATGGAGAGCAGAACACCGGAGTACGGCTCAAACTACCCAACGACAGTGTAGCACAGACGGAGGTCCATTGTGTACAGCACCTAAAACACCCTTTACACTATTAACATCTTTTCAGGTACACTTGAACACAATTTCAACTCATTTAAATGGATGTTTTTGCACAGCAGGTCAGAAATATTGGAGATACTTAGATACAAACATATTTAGAAACAAATCAAACTCTCGGTTATCTCGCTTGTGTGTTAAATGAAAAGAGGAGAATCACTAAAATCAATGAATACACAGCAAAGTGCCAAGCATCTCCTAATCGCATCAAGATGACAAAGGGCTAGGTAATCGGAGATCTGGATTTCAATCCATCGATTAACAAGCGACGCGGTTGGGTTTTATCGCAATCGTTTTCAGGAAGATTGCTATAGCCATTGAGCTCCGGCTGCTCATGTATTATTTCCTACAAACGTCCTGGAACACAAAAGCTACCGTCAAAGTGAAATTGCATCACCGGTATTAAACATTAAAGTTTGTCTCAATAAAAATAAAAAACAACAAGAATAAAACCCTACAGGCATAAAAAAATATTCCTCTTTTTGTTTTCATGATACATTTCAAGTACACTAAGTTTAATTCACATCAAGTTTAGAACATCTCAAAGCAGAAGCACTATATTCACTCACATCATAAGCTTGAGTTGAACTATGTGTTTGACACGGACACACTGCGCACTGCAGCTCTTTAGGGAAATTCATTCTCATGTATTTTGTGAAGAGATTTCTCCTCTGAATGTAAACTGAGCTCCCAGCTCGTCTTGAACTATATTTACTGCAGCATGTTACCACAGACACATGTCCGAGTGATTGTTCACATTCACGATAATAATATGAAATCAGTGCTGAAGCAGCACGGAATATTGCACGTTCAAACGCTTGAGACACAATTGTACTCTGTACAGTATGTACACAATATCTGTGCTCTGTGTCTCCAGAGGGACTGTGCGTTAGGTGAGGGGTTTCTCTCTCCCCCTCCACTGAGTCGGGTCAGGGTGGATCTGTGTGGTTTTGGATGGGCTTTGTAGAGTTTCTTTGGGATTTTGAGTTTCAAGAATTGCACTTCACTTATTTTGTTTAAGAAAGATAAACGACCCATCCAAAAGCCCTGAAACATGCAGTATGTTTAACTGGTACAAATTGTTTTTAGTTATATAGGCTAGCTTTTTTAATGCTTTTAATTGATTCCTGCAATATTTTATTGCACTTTTATAATGCAATGTGTTCAGGAATATTTCATCTCCAATACTTTCTAGTGTACATCCTGTGGAAAAAATCAGGGGGCCATTGGCAAATTAAAAGTCAAGGACCCATGGACAACAATTCTTAACCTTCAGTGCAAAACAAACACTCAGAATTAAATATTGCATTAAAGAGACTTGAGCACTATTATTTACAAGTAAATGATCACCGTAATATTCAATTTTAATAAAACTACTAGAATTAGCTGTATACTGTAATGGCTGACAAAATAAATTGTAGAGTTTTGAACTTCACTTGATGCTGTTACCAAAGGAAAACAAATGGATATGCATTTTCTCAAGAATATTAAGAGTATTAACCCAATTATTCCACAGGATCATCACAGAAAAAAATTGCAAAGATTGTACTTTAAGGGTTACAACAGCTTGTGTATCCACAAACTTTGTACAGTACCTCGTTTACCCAAAAAAGATGCATAGTAGTAACTTAAGATACATATTATTTATTCTAAGGTACAAATATGCATCTTTCGGGGTAGATAAAGTACAAATTTGTCTTTTTAAGGGTGCCCCTAATAGTACAATTTGGGCATATTTGTTTTCAGACAGTGCACAACATTAAGAAGGCTGATCGCCATAACAGCGCTAATACTTAGAGAAACCTGTAGAATACAAAAATCTGTGAGGTTTCATCTGAGGGTTGCAGCAATATTAAACACTAACAGCACTTCCACTGAAACTAATGAGTCCATCTTCAAGCATTCCTGATGATCGAGGAATCCCAAATAACATTTGAATGGTCTCCAAATTTGGAAAAACTGATCATGATCTTGAGTGACTCATTTTCCCTTTCATTGTCTGCATTTGAAGATGTTTTTTTTTAATCCACAATGCATATTTTTGATGTATGTTCTACGTTCTAAAGGAGCTGAACTGGACCAGAGCATGTTTGCCTCAAGGATGATGCAGATGAACCCGGGAATGAAAACTCTTGGCCAGCACTGACTCTCATTCTCCTCCCCTCTCATGCTCTCAATCTCCATTCATCTCCATCACCTTTTCTGTGAGGATTTCCCGGAAGGTTGAAAGCTGCTTCATCTGCTCCGTCTGCATTGAGTGTCGTCTCATCAGTTTCTTCTTCATCTTGAAGTCTGGTCCACGCTTTGGTGACGATGGCGCAACTGGCAGCAGGATCTTGCTCCCTGAGTGAACGGGAGAAGTGGGCTTTCCGTTGGCACGGATATCAGGAATGGGTCGCTGAGGGTTGACGTTGAGAGGAGGAAGGAACCCAGGTCTTGTGTGGGAGATGTGGTCCAAAAGGAGAGTGCCTGATCCCCGCCGTTCCAACAGCCCTGTTGGACGCCGCCGCATCGTCATAGGAGACACAGAGTTGGGAATGCTCTCCAGAGACTCTCGAGAAGAGCTGGTGAGCAGCGACAAGGGAGAGGCATTGTACTTGCGGCGCTCCACTGAGACACGTCCAGAATCCGGAGATCCAGGGATGGAGGCAGGGCACAGGTGGGTGTCCGACTCATAGTGTTCCATGCGGGTGAGTTTTGGGTGTGGTAAGCCACGGATTCCCGTTGGTGCCTGGGCCACACTGTCTTGAGTCTCAGGGGCCGTGTTTCGACGATACAGTGACTGGTGCTGATGGACTTTATCTGCCCAGGAAGAGCCACACAGTGCTGCACAGTCTTCCGAACAGGACCGGTCCATCAGCTTTGGAGAAGATGGGTCATGGGTCTCTATACTGTGCCTTCGGGACAGGAGAGGTCTGCCTGGACCAGAAACCGTCATCCCATTCATCTCCGAGACCAACTTGTCCTCCTCAGCTAAATCGCACTCTATCCGCTCCGCTCTTTCAGCAAGTACTGAAGGAGCCACCAGACCCCATGGCTCAGAGTTCAGTCTTTTCAGAAGCTTACGGGGCGGTGGTCTCCTCTCCCCTTGCGGTCTGCTGGAAGGTAGCGGGAGTGCTGAAGTCACGGCAAAGCTGAAGATACCTTCCTCCTCCTCACCAGGGGCAGAGCCAGAGGTATGGATCTCTACCTCAGATGGAGACATGCAAGCAGGGGAAAGCTTGTCCACTATACCCGGAGATGGTGGGGAGTTCAGGTATTGTTTGGTCTTTTTAGTGCCAGAGGGAGATGTATCGGTGGTAATGATGATGACCTCTTTACCTTTGGCTTTGCAGGCATCCAGCAGGACCTGGAGAGTGTCCCTGTCACCCTTATTGATGGCGTGTACAAGTGCAGAGGCTCCTGAATAGTCTTTTAAGCTTGGATCGGCACCGTTTTCCAGCAGAAGCGATACCACCTCTTTGCCTGCTTGTTCTGCACACGCATGCATCAAGGCGGTCCGACCCAATTTGTCAGGGATATTTGGGTCCGCTCCCTTCTCAAGCAGGTACCTCACCATTCTCTGCCTGGTCTGCGGATCATCGTATCCTGACAGACAGGCCGCTATGACCGGCGTCTCTCCTCGCTCGTTGCCTTCATTAATATAGGCTCCACCCTCCAGGAGGAGGCGAGCGAGGCGGAGTTTGCCCTGGAACACTGCTTTCAGAAGGGCATTGCCCTCCGTGTGCAAGGCCCCTCCGTCACCCATGATGATTCACTCCCCACCCCTCTCCTCCTCCGGCCTCAGCAATGTCGGGACATCCCGGCTCAGATTCTAGTGAACCTGGAACAAAAAGAAATAAAAATGTTGGGGTTGTTTGCCATTTGAATATTGCAAAAGAACACTTCCAACTCCAAAATCAAAGACACCGGTCAAGATTCCACAAAATTCAGAACTGAAGAACTGGCTTCCTTTCAGTTAAGTGGGAATTAATCTATATGCATCCATCCATCCAACCAACCAAACATTTAAATGAGGCTTTGGGAAGCAGTCACACACATACATGTATATATTTTTTAGAAATTCTGAAAAGTCTGAAATCACATTATTTTAATCAGACTTGAATAAAATTGTATCATTTGTAACACCCAATGCATTGACTTTCGTTAATGTATGAACCCTTATGGTAAAGTGTTGCTGTCTACTCAGTTGTGTTCTGAACACTGTGTCCTGTGGGCTGACACTTAGCACAACCCTGTACACTTTTACACTTCTCCTCTCCATCTTCTCTGTAATGAAGGCAGGAGAGGGATGATAATGACAGTTCAGTAAAGAAAAGAAATTTTAATTCCTGAGTGGTGCAAAGAGCATAAAGACATGTGACAAACTCAGTCAGCACCTACTTCATACCTAAAATATCTCATGCTTCAAATTCATCAGAAACCTTCCCGTTGTGCTATGTATGAGCTTCATGGAATGTGAGCCGTCAGATCATTACACTAACTATCTTGGTAAGATGATTAGAGCAAGCGACAGGGTGTGTGGCAGAAGGGCACCCAGTCCAATAACAGCATTATTAACATGCCTTCAAGCAGCCTTCGAAATCAGCTTCAACCTATTTGAAATTCAATGAGCCCAAAGTCACATAGCATATTGATACAGGCACTGTGAAGCCGAAGCCCCGCCTCTTCGCAAACAGAAACTGATCAATGAGCTACACAAATGAGGAGGAAAGGAGGATGAAATTGGTTTGACTACATGTTGTGGTCGATCATGTAATGTCACGGAGGGTTGTCAGGGAGTGTCAGCTATGGATGTTGGTGACATTAAGTGACTTACCGTAGGGGAAAGGAGAAACTAATTGCACATTGTCAAAAACTAAGATGTTGTACTGGATTTTCTTGCTATTTGTGTTCTTATTCCTTCAGTCTGATTAATTAAAGACACAGAGACTCTTACTCTTCCATATATAATTTGTCTGATTTATTCCTAGCTGTCTTCCTCTCGCTGTGCTCCTGGGCTCTGGTGATATAAAGCAGCGTTATGCAGAGATGTACTGGGACTAAAAAAAGCACAGGACCTGTGCTGACCCAGGACAACACATAACAGATAACAACCCACTACAATGTATGTACACTACCGTTTAAATGCTTGCGGTTTTAACTTAAATTTGCAGTTAAATCCCGTAATTCCATTAACTGATGTAATGTTAATATATCAACCTATTAAAGTACTGAAATCTGTTTTGTACCTTTGAAATACACAGGTGGTGATGATGAACATGATGAAGCAAAGCCCATTACAAGCAGCTTAAATAATAGCATATATAGAGGTGCACATGGTGAGGCTCATTAAACGGAAATATGCAATGACCATTAATTAAACAACATTAGATGTAACATACAACCCTAATAAACATAACTGATAAGAAAAAACATCAAATTCAAACAAAATTGAAATGCAATGCAGGGAATTCTGGGATGCCAGTTTATATTTTTTTTCTCTATAGATTTTAACTTACCATTAACCATTTAATATGTTTTTAACATATGTAAACTGTAACATTTTCACAGTTTTTTACCGTTAAAATCACAGTCATGTTTTACAGTGTAGGTTTTAAATAAATTACATTTAAAACAGCCCAATTATTTTAAAATGACTTTAATTAATTTGACTTGTACAGCATGGTTTCCTAACCGTATGTTCAGTCTAGAAAATGATGACTTCTGTGCTGCACCCAACATTATCTATATCACCACCAGGACATATTTTTCCTTTAAACCTTTTATCTTTTTATTTTATATTTTAAATTGGCTTCAACATCAAAATCAACCACCCCCAGAAGAGATTCCGATGCTCCCTATAGTCTATCTCTGGTGATATGAAGAACACAGGGAACGTCAAGAGTGTGTACAAGCTGTGCAGAATTCACATCCTCCTGCATCACACCAACACACCCACAGACCCCGAGCTGCTCCTCCTGCCTGCCTTCTTAAGGAATTCTCTGTGATTTCCGAGCCAGCTAAGCCCAGGAAAGCAAGAGGAATGCCGTTTTTGCATACAGATTATGGGAGGTGAAGAGGAACAGAGAGAAATGAACTCAATCTTTAAGAAACTGGGGTCTCAGGGATTCGAGACGGTGAGGTTAATCTTCTGTCTCACACACACGGGGCAGCATGCATGACTCATCTCCATGATAGACTCGCTGGAGAGATGTGGCAGGCATCGTCTCTCAGGAGAGCAGCCCGCTCAAACCCCTAGGCGTCCTTACATGTATCCTGATCTGACATGTACATTGTGACCAGCCTGTTTTAAACGCTCCAGTGAGAATTAAAGGGGAGAGAGGAGAAAATAAAATCTGTTGTCATTTCGGGTACATTTACATAACAATGATGTACTAAACATAGAAAAGCTTTTCCTTTGCGTTTTTAAAAAGGTTAGATGACAACACAATCCCTATTCATATCCACAAAAATGACTGTATTATGCACGCCAGGCCAGTAGTTAGCAATGTCATTTTATAAGTAAACGCTATGCACTTGCGCACATATAAATTATAAAAATTGCACAAATCTGTTTTCAAATATTTGCATTTTCAGGCCCCCACAATGCTGTTGTTGTGTATTACACTAAAACTTTTTTTTAGTGTAAACTAGTGTTAAATTCCTCATTTAAAACCTTCTATTCTATATAGTTTGGACCGAAACATTCTTAATTTTTTTCCTGCATACAAAAAAGTCTTATTGGTTTGGAACTACAGGGTGAATAAATGTCGATACATTTGAATTTGTGAGTCAACTATCCATTAAATGACATCAGCCAGGGCTTTTGTTCTAGCTCATTTCAAATATAATCTATAAAATGTAATCTATTTCTATGCTGAAGAAAAAACATACGGTTGGCTCTGAGACAAAAATGGCTTATGCCATGGAAAGCATCTGCTTTGAATGTAAATGTTAATGTCAAGACCTTTATTTTGAAGTCTAAAAAGATGCATACAGATATGTGTGTACATGCAGCTACTGCAATTCTGCTCTAACATCTGTGTTTTCTAAATAATAAATTGCATTCTAGTGCAATTTGCATACTTTATAGATAATCTAGAACCGCATGGGTTATTTATACACAGACTGATTAAACAAGCAACACCTGGTACAATACAGGGAGGGACTGTAAACATTACATTTGCCAGATGCTTTTTTGCAAAGTGACTTATGTTGCATTGAAGGTATAAATTTGATCAGTTTTGTCTGTGACCCCACAAAGCACAAGCGTAAAAGGACTTCAAAATCACCAAAGTCTTGGTGCTAAGACTTGCTTAAAAAAAAAGTTTCAGATCTCTGATTTTTCAGTTGTGTAACTCCAAAATGGATATGTCGTCACACACGACATATTGAAAATGCTATACTTCTTCCACTCTTTTTCAGTTCATACAAATGGACAAACTACTGTCATCATCTTCCAATCATGTCAACATTTCTGTGGCTTTCTTCAGACAAGCAGTATTTCTGACTCCAGATCTCTGAACTGCACACAAAAAACATGAAATAATAATTCTCACAGACCTAATCTAACCAAATGAGTAAGACTAAAGACTTAAGGACATATTTATTAAAGTACATATAATTCTATTGGATTTTACGTCGTTTTTAACACTTTAAAATAAAGGTTAAAAAATGATGTCATAAAATAAATATTTTTGTATGATCAGTTCATAAAAGGACATAACCTAAAGAATATTTTTCCACTAAAAGTACCTTTTGTGCAGTGGCAGAGTTCTACTAAAGGTACTTCATGCCGATATTGATGAACTTTTATATTTAAGATTGCACTTCTTTACAACTGTATCTGAATTTACTCAGGATAAATAACCAGTGAGAAAATATGTTTATGCTTAATAAATACAGAGAAATGAAAAATGTGATTTATTGACTAATATAAATAAATAATAAAGCATCCCTGTGAGCTTCCATAATTGATTCTCTTATTTCCCGGTTTTTAACTGTGAAGCTGCTTTGAGAATTTTTGTATAAAGTGCTACAGGAATGAAGGCGCCTTAACTCATTTTCTTCTGCATCTGTTATGTATTGAAGGATGACCAGTCAATCAATATTTGGCATATGTGTAAGTATATCACATATTACCTTCGCTGTTTGCACAAGCTCATTCGATTTTAATCATTTGAAAACGACAGACAAGCAGACAGCTTTCAAGATTGAATCTGATAGATGAATCGGATTTGTGCCATCTGAACAAAGCCTTTGCTCTTCCCAGCATTCCCTATAGATCTTTGAGTGAGATCAGCGTAGTGGAGAGTCGTTCGACATGACCAAAATAAACTTGCCAATTTAGCAGCATGTTGAAGAGTGCTTGCTGAGGGTCTGGGATTCAGGCGACGTACTGTGCTGTCTTGTTGGGACAAATCGTATCTAATTCTCTATGCTCTCCCGACAGATGATGGAAATGAATATCATGTCTTCATTCTCACGCCTCTGAGAGCCCCCACCCCTGGCTTTCTGTTTTACGTAACAGCAGTGTGTGTGTTTGTGTGACTCAAGGCTGCATTTGAGGTTGCGCGAGGGGGGTCCATGACCAGAAAGGGGCTGTGCAGTCAAGCGTTCTCGCCCCACCAGGAGCGCCGTGGTGTCTTTGAACAACTACTTGCCTCATTAGATCACACGGATCGAGGCAGGTGCAATCACTTTTACAGCAGCTGAGAGAACAGCATCCATCAGCGGTGCACCGGTGACCCTTTGACCCAGTCGCATCAGAACCGCTGAGGCAATTCATCACTCATATTGGCAGCTTCAAAGAGAACCATCCTGCAGAGGGCCAATGAGATTATCTCTTTCATATTAAATGTCCTAAGTGTTCCTGACACGTCTTCTGAACTGCTGTGTGTTTAATCCGTAGTCTTTACGGTGGCATGTTTAGGTCCTGCTGTCTTTCTCAATGCCACACGGCGTGGCAAGTTTGTTTTTCTCCTACACTTGATCTGTAATGAGATGAATGACAACAAATCTACTTGACATGACTAGACAGAGTTTTTAGTGATTTACAGAGCTGAGAACGAATTTTCCTCCAATTCGATAGCAATCTGTGTGTCTCCTTTCACACACAACCGCATACCGATGCATTCTCTGTCCTCAAACTGTAGATGTCAGAAATACAATATGGGTTTACGCAGACAGAAAAAGCAACTTTATGTGATACTTTATTTTATACTGTCTAGCATATAGGGGATGTTGTCTTGCATGTAGGATCATTACTTAAGTTTTTCCTTTGTGATAGTTTTTAGGACAAATAATGCATCTGATTATGTCTCTCTTACTGTTCCAATTACTTTTTCTTGATACTGTAAAACATTTTTGTGCTGTCATACAGTAAAAATAATGTCATGCAGTGCCTTTTAAAAAAATATTTTTTATTTAAAAATTAAGGATAACAAATAATCTATAATGAATAAATAGTTACATTCATCATCAGTAAAAAAAATCGTCATTTTTCTTTTGTTTAAAAAATAATGTTATACGTTGTTATATGTTTTTTTGAAGCGTCAATTATTTTATTTGAAAAACAAATCATTCAAAAAATAATCTAATAGCATGATGAATAAACACTTAATTACTAAGTATTTTACAATGAGAATTATAAAATTACAGATTTTCATAAATCAATAATTTCATAATCATTTTAAAAATATACTTCATTTTTTACATGAAAAAATGCTATTTCTTTTGTGGAGTGAAGAATGGCTGGGGCATCTTTTTGTATTTTTAGTAAGAATCTCCTTCATGCCTTTTACTAAAAGAATGTGGCATGCAAGTAGTGCTTCAAAAAATAAACTCCATGGCATATATCTAAAACATTGCCATTGCTATGTCAGAAACATTGCCAGCAGCATCATTATTGCAGCACAACGGTATTATTTCCTAACATAACAATTCTGTGTTTTGATTCTGCAAGTGTTTCTATTCTTCAAATCATTCGAGTAAACGCTGATTATATGTCGCTGTCCGCGGTGCTGAACGCCATTCGCAAAACGGAGCAGTTCCAAATTTTGATGCGTTACAGACTCGATTCACACCGCCAGCTGCAAATATCTTCAGCTCAGGACTATTTTTAGTCTTGAAGCATCAAATTTGGTGTCTATTCACGTCAGCTCACTGCCTGACGCAAAGCTTCGGTGTCCACAAATGAACTTCCAAACAGCAGACACACACTTCAAGCATCCGTTAAGACCAAAACGACCAGCAATTTTTGTGAAGCGAGATCATTACAGCAGCATACATATCTTACACCTAATCCTTCTCCTTTAATCATCCAGCAAATCTTCAGAGGTCCTTTTAGGAAAACCAGCATACATTCAGTGCAACTGAAAATCCCAATTGCGGTGCATGAATTCGCAACGAACGTCCATAAAGCCTTATGAACAGCAGCATGCTCACCGAAAACATTTTATAGCTCCAACAACTCACACCAAATGAGCAGCCAGCAACCATTTCTGATCAGCGCACATGCCAGCACAAAATGATTGCATGCTTCGCAACATCGAACGATTGGAAGATCGCTCTGTGAAAGTGGTTTGAAATGTAAATAATAAGAAAGACAGTGCAATGGAATGTTAAGATAGCGCTGCAATATGAAGGACTGAAGTCTGCTTAATTATGGAGAATAATACAAAATAGCCTATTAATGTAATCGTAATAATTATAATTCTAGTAAATGTTATCCAAAACACGAAGAGTATTTGGAAAGCAACATTTGCAGGAGAGTATCCAGAGAAAAGCTCACCGTGTATCTGCTGTCTTCACTCCATCAGAGCTGCTGATTTTAGCCCGAGAATCCAGCTGCTGTCTGCTGATCCCCGTGTCTTACATCCCCCACATCATCTCTCCTCCTGCGACCGAGAGTTTGGGAGACTCTGCGGGGGCGTGGAGTGGGCAGTGAGCTGATGCGAGGCTCCCACGATCACGCACAGACGCACTGAGGTCCAGCTTCACCGAGCAAACCATCGACTGACTGACTGTTCACATCCACTAGGGGCAAACTTATTCAATTATTTTAATTCTTTGATCATTTTAAGTTCTGGTGCACTCCTGCATTTGTGTGCCATGGTGTGCTGTTTCTCACAAGCAGATGTAGAAGATACAATTTGATAAAGAACATTTCAATTTAAATGCATCATGAGTTTACCATCATAATAACAATAATATTAATAGTCTTGTCTAAGGAATACACCAAATTTTGCATGCAGTGATATGATGCATGATAACTTTGAAGCAATCTAAGCGCTTTACATAGTCAAGCAAGGGCTGCTCTGAGCAGGCTCTGTTCCTGCTCTACATTTTGCATAAAGAACCCATGCAAAATATAAAATATGCCAGCCTTGACCCACTTAAGCACCCAGTGATGAATGTAAATGATGCAGCATTGGTGCAGTCTGTTGTTGACATGACAGAGCATTTATTTTAGAATCTTTTTTATTCTTAATTTTATTTTTGATTCGAGTAGTTGATTTGTGCAATCTGTGTAAATGCATGTATGCAAGCTGTGTGCCGGCTTTGCAGAGTAAAGACGGCAGTGTATTAGGCCAATGCTAAAATGCACCTAACACACATTTGCAGAGGTGCATATTCTCCCTCAACATAAATCTGGATTTTTGCTTGCCTTTTTTTCATTTTTGGGGCTAAATATATATCAAGGCCCTCTCTGCAAGAAAGCAGGGGGTGTGAAACAATTCTCAGACTGCATAAATACTAATTCAGTGACTATAGCTATTATTGAACACAGTTTCTATGGCAACTGATTCAGTGGATTCCGACAGAAGCGTTCCCACAGTGACATGCACATGCTGCAGAAGAGAGAGAGAGAGAGAGAGAGGTTATAGTAGTCAAAGTGCTCTTACTCTCCATGTTTAGATTTAATATACAGTTTGAATGTTATCTCCCAATATTTCCATTAATGTTTTTATGTTTTAAGCTGTGTTTTGTTAAAATTAGTTTACCTTATTGAAATGAGCTCATGCCTATTTTCTATCTCTCATACTCACATATTTTCTGATTTTGACGGGGGAGGCTGTGAGTCAGCAATATCACGGTTAGTTTTCCTTTTATTATTTTTTCTCTTTTTTTAACAAATGCAGATTTTGCTGAATTTGAACTGTTGTCAGGTTTTTGAGAAAAGCATTTCCGTGTTGCGAGCAGCTTCGTAAGAACAGATATGAATGAAACTCTAGTGATAAATATGGGTGCTTTTGGACTTTTAGAACTTTTATTTTTTTTGTCACTCCCATTAGTTAATTACTTTTTTCACACGTTAACAGATTTTTCTTAAATGTCATGCACTTTTCCACCACATTTCAAATATTTATGTTTGATGCCATTCTAAAATTACATTTGAAACATTCTAGAATAAAATGGGCAACATGCTAAGGCATTTTTATAACTACATTTTATGATTCCTAATAAATAAACACGTTAATAACATTTCCACACTTTATCTTCACAATTTGACAAAATTCTAGCTCGATGTACAATAAAATATTTAAACTACTTTTTCTTTACACATCACATCCCTCATATTTCATGAAAAGAATGCTTTTCCCCAACATTATAGTGTCGTAAGTAGTAGTAGCTAGTAGCAAGTACACTAACTTTGGAGATAACTTTAAAGGCAACATTTTTATTTTTTATTTTTTGATAATTCACCATAGTTTCACATGTACTTATTACTACACCATAGTAATAAGTATTTGTAGTAATAATTAGTAATAATATTTATATTGTTTTGTATGTATGTTTATTTGTTTGTTTATGATGGGAAGCAGGCGAAGGAACAAGGATGAAAAGTAATATTTATAGTAATATAATTGAAAAGAGTAACATATATTAAATCATGATAAAACGTTGTCATGATAGTTTTACCGTTACCTTTATATAACAAAAATAATCTTTGTTAATTTGAATACAAATCAGCACTTGGAACATAATGCAGATGAAAACAAAAACATCGTTTTGCATTTGATACTCCATCAGAGCTGTTAATTTTTTTTAATTGAACTGTTTGTTCTGCATGACTCATTTTGATTATGGTTAATTTAATTCAACAGCAGACAGAAGCGGAACCATAAATGAACGCGCGCTCGTTTCTGACAGGAACATTTTCCGCGGCGGGCAAAAACAAACATGCAGATGTTTGGCGGGTGATTTTACTGCTCCATTCTACATCAATAAAACTTGAATTTCCATGAAAACCAACTGGCTGTAATATTTACGGATTATCTAATAAATGCTTTGCACAATGAAAGGAAGTTATAAATAAAGAGGGATTTCATCGCATTTTTGTCTGTGAGTGAGCGGGGCGTATTTAAACGTTACGTTAACGTACATTTCGGACTTAAATACATACATTAAAAACATTTAGTAAATAGTATATACACTATGTAAAACATTTACATTAGTGTGGTGTAAATGTCAATTTCTTACAGTGGAATTCGATATGATATCAATGAAATATGAAACAAATAGGCTAACGTTATACCAGATGTATGGTTAATAATGTGATATGTGGTGATTTTGTCTCAGATAATGGCAGGAAGGGGCAGAGGGCAGCTTACTTTCTCTGTGGAGATTGTTGGAATCGGTAAAGGAGAAAATCTCCCTCCATCCTCCGTCCAGCCGACCCCTCTATTCCCTGTGAGTGTTTCAACCCTCATTGGACGTTTCATCAATGCACTTGGCAGATGATTTTGTCTTAAGTCGATAACATTGTATTCATTGCATTTACATTACCTGAGAGTCGAACCCAGGGCGTATCTTGCTCTTTGATCTAACGTTATAGAAACCACAGTCAATGACGTCCTCTTCTGTTCAGTTTAACTCTCACGTGAAGAACTGTAAAACAAATAGTAATGAGTCATCAAAACATTATATTAAAGTGCCATTTCTTTTTAAGGAAAGCACACACTAATAAAAAATAAAAAGATTGCATAAGCAAAACTTATTTACAAACAAGAGTGCAAGTTTAAAATGATAAAAAAAAATACTCTTGATCTTTAAAGGAATAGTTCACTCAAAAAAATGAAAATTCTGTCATAATTTACTCACCCCCAAGTAGTTCCAAATCTGTATGAACTTCTTCTGCCAAACACAAGATTTTTTTTAATTTTGTAACCAGGCTGTTTTGGGTCACCATTGACTTGCATTTTTTTCCTGCTATAGAAGTCAATGGTGACCAAAAAACAGCCTGGTTACAAACTTTCTTCAAGTTTTGCTTATGCTCTTTTTTAAAATTATTTAATTAATTTTTATTTTATTTGTATTTTTTATTATCTTTCATTAATATAGAGTCATTTGACGACTCATAACTATTTGTTTTGCAGTTCTTCATGTGAGAGTTGAACTGAACAGGAGAGGACGTCATTGGTTGTGATTTCTGTAGTTACTTTCAATTAGAAAAAAGTGGTTGTTAGATATAACTGAGACATTACTTAATAATGAAGTGAGTTAAGATAAGCTCAAAGTACCAGATATCCATCAGTTACCCCTTATGTAGCTCATTTAAATGTATGGATGGATGGAGAGTTAACTGTCCCGGCAGGTGCTTGTTTGACCCCTGATAGTAAACAGATGTGTATGAGCTGTCCCTCTTCATTTCTGTTTGATGTTTCAGCCTTTGGATCAGAAGCCTGTGCCCCTGCAGGCAGGTGAGGAGGCCGAGTACATGCTGGCACTCAAACAAGAGTTCAGAGGAGCCATGAAGACGCTCCCCTTTTACATCCGTCCAGCTGCACCAAAGAAAGGTCAGATCAGCATCAAATATGAGCTCTGACATCTTTAAGACATCCTGTATTTCTTTGCTATGCCGACTTTAGGAGGACAAAACACAGGGTTTTTGAGACATATTTTATTCCAAGTTTCAGATTCTGTAATTTTTTTCTACAATTTTTGAATTTGTAATTTTCCTTTTTTTTTTCTCCTCAGTTTAACGGTAAAAAACCTACACATTCATGGTAAAAACCCCTTTCTAAAGCAGTGTGTTATTAACAATTTGAAGTTATTTTGTCCTATTGACAGATGTCGAGCGTTACTCTGACAAATACCAGAAAATCGAAACCTCTGACAACAGTTTGGAATGGAAGCCAGGTAACCGTTTTATCTCAAGGCGATTCACTTCAGTGCTATTTCAGTATTAATTATATTCTATTAGTTATTATAGCTTTACTATAGCTCTATTATATTTATTAATTGTAACATATTTTATAGTGTTTAATTATATTTTAAATTATTGTTAATATTTAATGTTTTTTGTTTTATTTTTATTTTGCATTTATGGGCTTTTTTTTCCCCACAAAAATGTAATTCGATAAGTCCCTCCTTTTATTTAAAAAATAAGGGGGAAATCTAGGTTACATTTAAGATACTTATAATAAAGGGGAGTTTTAATAATATAGCCACATGATATAAACAGTATGCTTGCATATAAATCAGTTCAAATCAATTTCTGTGTATTTATATGCAATTTTATACATTTTTTTATGACAACATAAAGCCTAAACTCTAAAACTTTAAAAAATCTTGATAACTTCACAGCTTATATAATGCACATTATTTATATATATTTTTATTTATTAAATATTTTTTAGATTATAATTATATTTATATTTTATAAATATTTGATTAAATAAGTATTAAGAACTAAATAGTTTTTCTAAATGTATTATTAATTATTATTAGTTTTATTAGTATTATTAGTATTATTAGTTATTAATTTTACTACTTAATCTTATGTCAGTCAACATTTAAAAAAATATATATATGGCTATATGTCACTATCAATACTTGATTCACTTGCATCTCTGCACACTTGTGTGATCCATGTGTGTGTGTGTTTTAGATTGGAAGCGTTTTCCGAAGGAGCTGCGCACGAAAGAGAAGAAACCACTGAGAGACAGTGAGTGTGTCTGATGCAGTTAACTGGCTCATACGCTGTAATACTGGACATCGTGTTCTGCTGCAGAACAGAGATGCCCAGTCCAGGAAGCATGCGTTTGTAAATGTGCTCTTTTAAAGCCCAGATAAGGGAGCAGGTGAAGCTGATGTGCTCATGAATGAGTGTGTAAAGATGAGCCGAACCGGCAGGTCTGCGCTTCGCTCTCTGACTCATCGGCGTCTCTGGGGAAATCAGAGAGACGGCACTCAGCCGCGCTGCACACACATCTCCAAAATGAAAGGATGGAGAGAAAGAGGAGATGAGAGCGGGATGAAGGTTTAGGCTTGAAGCGGGTCTGTCACCAAGAGAGGAGAGACAAGATTATTTTTAGTGCTTCAGTGTCTTTTGTCAGAGGAGCTGTGATCAATGAGTTGATGTTATTATGGGAGGATGTTGCTGATGTCATTTCCAGTCACAAACAGGTTTTGCTTATATGGTTGCAGAAAGCCAAGCTGTTCCCAAACGACCCAAACAGCCACGAGTGGACAAAGAGGAGATCATACGCAAACTGGAGGTGCACAAATACCTGTTTAGGGTGCCATTAATGTGTAACGCACTCAAAAATAAAAAAAGAGTTTTTATCTACTTTACTACACGTGCATATGAACAGAATGTGTGTGTTTTTATTCAGACTCTGGAGCAGAAAGAGGAAGTCGGGAGTGCTGATGAAGAGGAGGGAGAGAAAAAGAAGCCAGAAGAGGAAGAGGCTGAGGGAGAGGAAGAGTATGATGAGGAGGAATTTGAGGATGTAAGTTATTTCACACTGTTGAAAGTCAGTATGGAAAATAAAGAAATGGAAAAGAGGACCTGCAGTTAAAATTTTTATACTCTTATACTAGAATTTATTGGTGACACTTTACACTAAGGTCGCATTAGTTAACATTGGTTAATGCAGTAGCTAACATTAACTTGCAGTAAGTACAAAATTGTTACAGTTTTATCATTAATCTGTTATTGTTAGTTAATAAAAGATATCACTTCATTGTTAGTGGATGTTCTATTAAATTATATTAAACAGAAGTTTTGATTTGAATAATTTGTTATTGCAGAAATGAACATCAACAAAGTTAATTAATAAAGGCTTTAGACATGTATACTAATATACTTACTAAATGTTAACAAAATAAATGTAGTGTAAAACATTTACAACAACAATTTTAGTACTTCAGTTAAAACTTACTTGCCATGTCCACATTTCATTATATTATATTACAGCTTCATTTTAAATAATGGATTTTAGTTCAAATATTACATTGGCAGTATGTGAAAACTTAATTGTAATTTATAATTGTAGATTTATTTTTAACAAAATGGGGTAAAATCTGGGTTACAACAAAAAGTTAGTAAATATTTAAATACTCGGTTTAATAGTACAGCTGAATAATACAAAATTGTTAAAATAAAAATCTGTGTATTATTATATATGTATAAGCTGCTTTAAAGCACATTTACTTCTCTACCTTTAGAATATATAGGATGCATTGAAATTGTATATAATATAATATAAGTTTTAGCCAATTAATCCTATGTTTGTGCGTAACAGGAAACCGATTACATCATGTCCTACTTTGACAATGGAGAGGAGTTTGGAGGAGACAGTGATGAAAATATGGATGAAGCCATTTACTGAAGCAGGTTAATGTATGGTCACCTCCTCTGGCCAGTGAGTGTCTCTGGAACTGGGTCTGTCCCTCAGGGCCGTTCTAGCTCGGATCATTATGTTTGGCAGCTGATGTTGAAATCTGTATGCAGTGGATTTCCTCTCATCCGATCGGTTGGCAGGGCGGCTGATTGCTGAGTTTGAATTGGAGGGTTACGTCTGGAGGACACACAGAGAGGACACAGAGGCACAAACTTCTCTCTTGATGCAGCTATACCTTCTTAAAGCTTTGTAAATAATTAGTTTATAACTGAAATTTTCATTTTCAGACATGTTTTAGACAGTTGTATTTATCTAAATAGTTTTTATACATCTTACCAGTAAATATAGATTGTTTTATTATGGATGTTAATCACATAGTGTTTTGTAAAGTCTTGTAAATATTCATGTTATTGCCATTTTATGTAATGAAGTCACTCTGTCTCAAGATTGTGTCTCATCTATAGATGGATGAGCAGTTCTGTCTTGTGGCCTGTAGGAGGTGTGATACTACATTAAAGTACTTATGGCACAATCTTTTCGATTTTACTGTTATCTTGCACACTTTTAATGTGTTTGTAATCCATATACACACCAATTAACGCACATCTGTGAATGGAAACATTATTAAGTGTATACGTTTTGACCTTCATTAACAAACATTAAGCACTTGAGAATAACATAATATCTGCATCTTGAAATAATGAAATTGGATTATTTCTTGAACCATGCACTTATATATATATATATATATACACACACACACACACAGTAGTCAACAATTGAAATGTATCATACAAGTTAATCCAAGTTGCTACACACAGGCATACACTACTGTATATATATATATATATATATATATATATATATGCACACACTACACTACTGTATATTATATAGTAGTGTGTGTGTGTGTATATATAAAACTAAAAATATAAAGCCTTGATTTATTATGGAATAAGCCAATATCATAACCTCTTGAACCTACAATTTAAAAAAAAAACTGAATAGAATAAAATATATTCTTTATATATATATATATATAAATGTGTGTGTGTGTCTTTTGGTAAAGTATAACAGTCCTTGGACAGTTTGAATCAAAGGTCTCACTCTCATTATACCTTTTGATTTACTGTGTATGAATCTTTCTTCCACATCTCTGGGATGTCATTTGACCAGATACACCTGAAAAGAATCCAAACAGAAAGAAAATGTCATGTTCTTTTGAGCAAATGATCAACAGAGGTGAAAGAATTGTTCTTGACGTGACTCTTCATCTCGAGAACACTCCACTGGTTGGGCAAATTTGCTGAAGATGAATTTAGTAGCTGACTCAGGCGTGCAGAGGAATCCTTCCAGGAATAAGTCTGGGCTTTTATTCAAGGAAGCGGATAGCAGTTCATCTCCAGTGGAAGATTACAGCAGCTAGAGATGACTGACATAAGAGCAGTCAAATGAAGGCACTGCAGTGATATGTATTCACACTCAATGCCAACTATCAGGAGAAATCTAGAATGCTCAATTAAGGTAAATATATCCTGATTTTAGTCTAACTACACTGTTGAGCTCAGGGTTAATGACAAATGTCAATCATAATGTACAGCAAGTGTATTTTAAGGAATTAGGGACCACCATAAGAGGGCAAAATTCAGTGGTCAAATAATACAAATTGTCCATTGCTTGATTCTAAATCTGTTTCCTATTTGCATGTCTACAGTCTTACAGTGTACCAATAGTTTAATATATTAAATATTAATATGTATCATATTTGAATATTTCTTACATATAATTGAACCACATCATATTTACAGTCTGTGCTTTTATAACAAAGAACTACAGAGAGCACAATGCACAAATCCAACATCAATGTGTTATGTTTTTAGAATTCAATTCAAAGTTTTAATAAAAAAGATTAAGTGCATTAAAATGTAACCGTGGTGACTGGGGACATGCAAATAGGCTGATATATACAATATATACATCTATCAAATAATATGTCTAAGTTCGGCATGCATGCAAAGAAATACCAAGCTAATTGCGCACACCACTTATTTTGTTCCTCCTTGAATATAACAGGCTAAAAATAGACAGGTTTTCAAAAAAATCATACACATACTACATGGTAAGAATTGAAATTGTTACACATAGTGAAGCAATACGTTTTTGAAACAATCCAACATAATTGTCAACAATATCCATGTAACTTTCCAATTCTTCTGTTTGTTGTTTGTTTGTGTTTTGCATCATTTAAACTTATGTGACTATTTTCATGGCTAGAAATATGGCTGGATTGCATCATGTTTTTTTGTTTGTTTTTTTTTTATTGCTAAAAATTTGGCTTAACTCTGTTAAAAATCTCTTCCAAAAAAAAAAGTTTTCTCACAGACTTAAAATGAACACAATCTAATAAAATGTGCTTAAAGGGATCCATTTCCTCTGTAAAGAATGCATATGACCTCACAAACAGCAGGTGTGTAATCCAAGCAGCCAGACCCTGAACTCCCAAGCCTAGACACAATCTGTCCGCACAAAACTCAGATTTCTCAAAAAGCTCAGCAGATTTCTGCAGAACTTAAATGCTCATGGTTCATTGCTTATTGTTAACACTCTGACCAATGTGAGAATGCTAAGAAAAGCTAAGACTGTATAATCTAATCTTTAAAGGAATAGCTCACACAAAAATAAACCCGAAGTTCACCCTCAGGCCATCCAAGATATAGATCACCAATGGATCCTCTGTAGTGAATGGGTGCCAACAGAATGAGTTTATAAATTTGAGTTTATTTTCACATCAAAATCCACCAACATATTTGTTTAGAGCTGTTTCCGCTTGTAAACAGTGCATATGTCTCTTGTGTTTCAGACTTTTTTTAGGGCAGAAACCAAAGGTAAAAACATCTCAGTGATGGATTTGCTTAAACAGCCTTTTTTTACTTCACGAGATCTTAATTGGTGGACTGGAGATGTGTTTTTATCAGCTGTTTGGATTCTCATACTAACGGCACCCATTCACTATAGAGGATCCATTGGTGATCCATCTTGGACCACATTTAGTTTCATCAAATATTCATGTTTTGGTGAACTATTCCTTTAACACATTGTATGTCCGCATCAAAACAAATTCACAAAAGTGATTTTATGTCCATAAAGCACTTTAAATATAAGAAAAGTGCCTACTTTTAAGGTTTCAAATAAGCTTTTGGAGAATAACATGTCAAAATGGTTGCAATAATGTTAATAATTGTCATTCACAACAACATGCTTATTCTGACTTATTACATATTAAAATGTATTTTAAAAATAAGGAAGCATATTGCATTTTTATTGTGTTTTAAATTAGTAAAAAAATGGGAAAAGTAAAAGTGGATAGTGGCAAATTTAAAAAAGAAATTAAAATGACAACTAATTACAATCATGAATTGATGTTTTTGTTGTAAATATGCCTGACAAGATTGTTACACTAAATTACATTCTTGTGGGTAAATTTAGTAAATCAGGGAAAAATGTTTGATATTTATTTTTGGCTAAAAAAAAATCTTAAATTTAAATTATTGTTTATTTAACTTATTATTATTTTTTGGTTAAACCCTTTTTCTTCTTTGACCCATGTATAACCTCAGTCTACACATTTTTAATCAAAATTCCATCTAGCCCTGGTGAATACCCCGAGGACCCTTTTAAGCTGAAGTAAAGAAAAGCAAAGACACCCACTTACCAGGCCAGTTATTCCAGCTAAGGAGGCGAGGAGATGTCTTCTGTCCTTCAGTTCTGGTAATTAGGATGCAGTACTCCGTCTGGATGGCCATGTACTGAAAACAAAAGCAATGTAAGCACCCTGCATAACAATCTCCAACCTGTCCTGCCCTCAATAGAAGGGAGAATAATTGGGTTTTATACAAAGAAGACTCTGTCCACACACACACTTATTCCAGGAACATGATTCTTTCTGACACTTGAGGCCTTAGACTGTAGGACACTGCATGGTAAAAGCTTTATCCACGTTCACATCACCACTCATCCCATTTAAATGAGGCTGAGAATATGAGGATCTGCTCACAGCTACAAATATGTTTCAAGTAATTCATTATTAAATAGAACAACTCTTGTGCTGCATTTCCAAATATATGGTGCATACAGAAAAACCATCCGAAGGAGATTATCAAGCAGATGCACTGGCCAGCAAACAGAAAAGTGAGTCAGCATTCAACTCAATACTAGCCCTGGATGAGCCTGTTACTGATGCAAAGGTCACAGAAACCTGATTCTAAGATAAAACAGGCCAGCCACTGCTATTAGCATCCAGATTTCCTCCCAAACAAGGAGATCTTGAATTGAAATGCCGATTCTTGCACACAGGTGCTGGACTGTTTTGATGGAATCCAACAGGTAATGAATTTCAATAAACCTTAACATACACAGCTAGCCTCATATTGTGTTCACATATTATTTAAAAAAAATGCTGCTTGAATAATGATTCTGCTTTGTAGCTATAGTTTGAACGTTGTAGAGCAAAGCACAACTAACTAACTAACTAACTAATCTTTGGTTGAAAGGGGTTTTGCGTCAGGTTTGTAATGTTAAATGGCCTGATCAGCCTTTTTAAAGGCCACTTCCCTTTAATAGACTGGCCTCCACCCAAACGTTATAAATTCAGTCTGGAGTAAATCTGCAAAGTCATTTATACATGTATGAGACGTTTTTATCCAAAGATACTTACAGTGCATTCAATTAATCAGTGGTGTTTCGTCCCTAAACGTTTTTAAACGAATTTAAGTAAATGGATCTGGAAATAAAATGCTGTTTGTGAACAGACATTTAATTGGTTGAACACGCTCAACGGTTACTAAACGAGTCGGCGTTTTGAATCGTATGATATTCGTGAATGAGTGAATTAGGCTACTCAAAAACACACTTTTACAAATGTCCTGCCCACTGCCGTAACATGTAACGTTAGTTTGCTGAAGAGGATCGTGGCCATAGATATATATATAGAATTCTTTATATATATATCAATGATCGTGGCTACAGGGGAGCTCCGACCGGAAATGAACAATGAAATTAATTTTCTAAATATTAGATTGTGTTTTATTAACGTCTACACATACCCCAACCATAACACTTCCCCTTACAATAATGAAAAAATTTCATTATTGGTGTACGGTGTGAAAAACATTACGCTGTATTAAGGGTCTCTTTTAGTCTTAAAGGGATAGTTCAGCCAAAAATGAAAATGATCTCATTAATTACTTCATAACATTCCAGTTGAACCACGATGTCACATAGACTAATTTGATGATGTTTTTGGTACTTTTCTAGGCCTTGAATGTGTAAAGAAGATTTAATACATTTTAATTTGTGTTCCGAAAATTAACGAAGGGGGTGAGTAATGACATAATTTTCATTTGTAGGTGAACTATCCCTTTAACCCCTGAAGAGTGAAAAACTGAATTACTCACGGAATGTGAACTTTTTTTTGTAGCCTAAAAACGTAGAACAGTTTATATGCCCAAAGTGTACTCTCTTTTATATATATATATATATATATATATATGTATATATATACACACAGTATATAGTATTTTGAGCAGTTTATAAGCAAGCTATATCCATCCTTATCATGTGTGCTAAATAATGTTGTCTTTGATGTGAAAGATTTGCAGTATTCTATTAATAATCCTATTGACATCATCTTTTAATAAATGCTTTAGATTCTAGGCCAGTGTGTAAAACAAATGCCAAGGTCCATGCTGCATCTGTCAATCACAGCAGATCCCTGAGCCCAGACACCGTTAGTCAGCAGGACACACTGTAGGCCTACTTCTCTCACATAACAGTGGAGAAGCCAAAGATAAGATTGTGGAGATGATTAGCTGATGGCTGGATTCATAATTAATAAGATGGCATTTTAATGTAACAGTTTGACATTTTCATTTTAATCTTCTCTTTAAAAAGCAAGAGTGAATGGCAGGAGATTAGGAGGCATGGCTCTGCTTGGGTGATTTTTGAAACTAGGCTAGAGTTCAAGCGGTGGAAACAGAGAGACATAAAGAGTACGTGAGGGAGGTCAGGAAAGACTCAGATCTTTTTTGAGAGTGCTCTAAAAAAAGGAACAGCTGCACAGTGAGTAAACAGCCATATCAGGTGTCTGATTCTCTGATTTGATGCTCCCAGGATTGCTGATGTTGTCCTTGATGCAGTTCCAACCCAGCACGCATACTGTCCTGTACGAATGATTCTTGATGGGATGATTCCTCTACTGCCCCACTGAAGGGTTTAATTTATTAACTGTGTTTGCTGGTTACCATGTTAAAGGTGAAGCAACACTAGAATCAGCAAAGAGATTTAGCAAAAATAATCAGGTTTCCCCAACGCCTCTCTCATCTACCGTTGGTTGACCAGAACAAATAGTCAAGCTCCAATCTCCCACCATTGGTTGAGCCTATGTTGCTATGCTTAAACAAGCAAAGCAATGTTTTGATTGCACAGTGTCTGTATTTTTCAAGGAAATCAATCTATAAAGAGTTTGTTTATACTTTTTAAAGGAAAAGTTCGTTCAAACAGCATCGTTGTTCCAAAACTGGAGGAGTTTCCTTCTTCTGTTAAACATAAAAGAATATATTCTGAAGAATGTTTGTAATCAAACACTTTGTGTATTGTCTTCCAAACATTTTTCTTTTAAATAACGGAATTCAATGGCTTTAAAGGGATAGTTCAAAGTCTTCAAAAATTAAAATGATCCTGTTTTTTACTCACCTTTGAAGCATCCTAGGTGTGTGTGTGTTTTTCTTCTTTCAGAAGTATCCAATCGGAGATATAATAAAAATTCCAGACCCCTCCAAGCCTTTGGATTAGTTTAAAAGGGTGGTAGCCTTTACACATCAAGAGATGTGAATAACGTGCACGTATTCGTAATAAAACGTCTCTCGCATGGCTCCAGCGGTCCTCCTGTTGTGAACCCATGCGTTTTTGTACAACAAATATCCATATTTCAAATGTAATAAGCCCTTTTCTCTCACTTTTGCTGACTGTGGAGCCTGGAAGCAGTCCCAGCGGATGGCATAAGATGTATGCGTGACGTAAATAGTTCATGAATCATGAATTAGAAGCACAAACCAAGGATTTGTAAAGAAAAATGTTGGAGGATTTCTATATAAGCCAAGAGGAGACTGGTTTTCCTTAGTAACTACCTAACTACATTTCCCAGAGGACCATACATCCTCCAAGACTGCTTCCGGTTTCCACAGTCAGCAGACGTGAGAGGAAAGTGCTTATTAAGTTATTTCATGTCATGTACAGGCTACCACCGTTTAAGCCTATTCAAAGGCTTGGAGGGGTCTGGACAAAATTTTTTATTATAACTCCAATTGGATTCATCTGAAAGAAGAAAGTCACATACACCTAGGATGCTTCAAAGGTGAGTAAAAGACAGGATCGTTTTCATTTTTGAGTAAACTATCCCTTTAAAATTCTCCATAATATGTTCTTTTGCGTTCTGCATAAAAAAATGCATACATGCAGCTTTGTAATGAGATGAGTAAAAGATGAGTAAATAATTTTGAATAGACAATCTCTTTAATTTATAAAAGAAACACATATTTCACCTTTGAGATTGTTTTGCATCACTACATCACTACCCTATTATTTGTTTCTTCTACCACAGAGGTGAGAGAAGACGATAAACACCTTAGACTTGTATCAAGGTTCATATTATATCTGTCTATCACAGAATAAAGTCCCTGGCAATAAACAGCATTAGTCAGCAGGACGACCTGTGCACCACTCACATTACTCTGGAGATACTGAAGATAACTGGGCTATGGCAAAAATAAGATAAAATTTAAAACATCAGAAAAAACACATAAGCTGTTTTAAAATGGTGAATTGATCACTACTAGCTTAACTGAACATTAATGTCAATGAAAAAACACAAATATATATAATTCTATGAAGGCTTTGTCTCTTAAGAGCCAGCACAGGTTAAGAGATGTCCATTTCTGACCTATGCAGTGGGTCTCAGCCACTGATTTATTTGTGCCACATTATTCACTACAGCTTACAGAAACGTATAGAAAAATCAAGAAAATGTGAGTCAACTGGATTTCTGAGCAAGGTTCAAGTTCAAGAGCTGAAATTGGAGTGAGTACGTGAGTGAGACAGAGGGGGGTCAGGAGAGGTACAGTCCTTTTTGAGAGAGAGCTATAAGGAGGAACAGCTGCATAGTGAGTAAACAGCCGCATCAGGTTGCTTATGTCTGATTTAATGGTTCCAGGATTGCTGATCTCGGCCTTGAGTCAGTTCCATCCCCGCACGCATGTGGTCTTGCACGGATGACCGCAGCATGCGCCACTCCTTTCTGAGTTTTTTCGCATATTATTTTATCCTATGCCAATGCTTTTGCGTTGCATATATTAGCAAAACTTATAATATATTTAGCAACACATTAGCAACAAATTGTTGGAAAAAAAAAACTAAACCGAAGCATTTTCACTATGGAATTTTGGACCCCATTACCCAAACGAAATATGGCATCCACATGTTTATCCATATGACAAAACACACAATAAGCACAGAATACTGTAAGTGTGCTGTACTGTAAATGGTCTAATCTGCCTTGTGAGTGAGACCTAGTTACCAGCACGTTCACACATTTGGATTGGATCTTACATAACTGAAATGCTATTCTGAACACACACCCATGGATGGAAGTGCTTTGGCCATGAGGAAATAGCTCTTGAATATTTTCCAGGCAGAAAACACTACCTTCAGATACACACAACAGGTGCTACATGTTTTTGTCTCCAGGCTGTCAACCTTTCCTCTACATTCATCCTAATGCCAGGAGTACAGAGAGACTCTGCGCTAATGCATTTACACAACAGATGTTCCATAAAACACACTCTTAGTACAGTAATTGGGGAATTTCATATATATAGCACTCAAATATACAGTAAATGCTTTCATAGTGTATTATTTGTTCATGAATTCCCTGACATGCATTATGGATATGCAAAATACAGATAGATACTTTAGACAGACAGATAAATAGATAGATAGATAGATCTCTCATACAAATGACACGATTACATTTGATTATTTAAAAATTTTATTGTATTTTGTAATGTTCTAAATAAAAAAGTTCAAATTAAAAAAAAATCAGAAATACAAAATGCACATCATTTCACATTTCAATGTGGACTGACTTGACAGCAATACTTAATTGTATATTATTAAATACTGATTATATACTGACTACATATGCATGATCTAATTTCAATATTAAATTAGAAATACACATGCTGCTAGGAAAGACTGTAATACTAGACTAACAGCAAACCAACAGTTCAGCAAACAACTCCAAATGATATATAATTGTTTCCACTCACAAAACTGCATCACATTTTTGTGCATTACAAAAATATTGTCCCTCTAATCCGAAGGCTTTGCTACCACAAATATTTTCCAATTTGAAATAGGTGTAGACAGAATATTATACCAATATGGCAAAATCGTAAATGTAAAAACTCTCTTAGATGCTGAAGATTCTCCAGAATGAAACACGAAGACGTTCATGCTCATTTTCAAGTCTTAGGTTCTTACATCAGTAAAACAGTCCAGCTCCAGATGACTTCACTGACTTGCAGTCAACCAGTTCTTGGCATCATGACACAGCATTTCATAGTCCGTAACTTTGAAGAAAGCATGCATGGTCCATTAGCAGTGTCGTTCTGAGAACTGAAAGCTGAATCTCCCTGCATTTGATCTTCTGTTGGAGTATGTTCTGAAGGAGAACTCCACAGCCAATGCAGTCTTAGTTTTGCTGTTTAATCAGAAGCGAGACAGACACAATCCTTAGTGCAATCTCAACTATGGTTGAAGCTGTGTTTATATATGTCTATTTATATGTACCTCAGTATATGCTGGGGGAGGGGGGAGTGCATGAATGCGCATGAATATGGGACTGTCATCCTCATCGTAATCATCCAGGAGAGGAATGAAGGAACTATCCACGCGGTTGTCCCGGGAGATCTCGCTGTAGCTGGGTGGAGAAGATGGAAGTGACACGCAGGTGCTGGAGGTGCCACTGCCATCTTGGCTGCTCATGCTGCTGGTGCGACTGTTCATACCATTGTAGGGGATCGTCCCGATGACCAGAGGAAGATCTAAAATGAGCTTCTCACTTCCTGGGATATGCAAGTAGATCTGTACCCAAGGGAGAAAGACACGCACTCTTTAAAAATTAAGGTTCCAAAAGAAGGTTCTTGCAGTGATTGAAGAACTATATTTTTAGAACTATTCTTTTGAAAAGATCTCAAAAGATTTTATTGTTAGCGTGAAGGATATTTAGAACCTTCTTTTTCATTGATGATCAAGAATTTAACTCACCCTCAGACAATAGTCAACGTGGATAATGTCACAGCCCAGGATAGTTGGCTTCATCTTTGGCACACAAAGTACTCTCCCCTGCCACGCGTCACACATGCCAGAGATGATGTGGTCTCCCCTGACAGAAGTGAGCTTCTCGTGAAACTCTTTGGTGCGGCCGTTCGCACGGTAAATGTGCTTGGCAATGATAGCGGCTTTAGGAACGACGATCCGAGAGCAGGAGTTCTCAAACTGAGCATCGATGCATATGTCTTCTCCTTCACAGTAACCCTTTCGGCCTATGCGAGCCGCCACGGACACGCTGCCATCGGGAATAAACATACAGGTGACTTTCTTCTGCTTTGCTCCTGTAACTGGGCCCTGAGAGGAAGCAGAAAGATCTGAATTACTCTCTCACGTTTCAATCACACCCATTTCACACAAATGTGAATTATCTGGACTTATTCACCATAAGCTCTTGGGTGTTAACATCAATGGGTTCCTCCACTTCGAAATATCGCTTGCATTCTGCATACTGATGGCCTGATTTCACTATGATGGCCTTCACGTAGTATCGGACTGAGCCAAACTTCCCCACATAGGAGGAAACAAGGCACCTGTTTGCGAGGGGTAGATCTTACATTAAAACTGTGGCTAAATTATCAGAATTCAGTATTTGAAATGGGGAATTTTGAAATGAAACCCACCCTGCCTGTGGAAGTTCAAACCCGAACATGAACTCGTATCTGTTTCCAGGCTTGAGAGTGATGGACCCATCTGCATCTGCAATGGAGAGATTGCGTTTTGAGAACTTCTCATTATTTACTCATGTTCATATCTTTGGAATGTTCAATTTATTAAAGATTTTTCAAAGAACAATAGACATTCACCCCCTCCCAACTCCCCTAAATTTACCACCTCAAGCTAAATTCGGAGGTAACTAATTAGACACCAAAATCTTAACTTAACTATTAGAGTAAATTACTTGAACCACAGGAAGTCAAAGTTATGTTTAAATAATCACGATTTAAATACAAATAAATAAGTTTAGCATACTGGTTAGTCAGATGCGCTAGCTAAGTAGCCTAGAGGAGGTTACTATAGCAACAGTGCGTACGTGAACGCTTCACGCTGAACCATACATCGAAAAAACAGTTCAGTCATTATTTATCACTTCGCTTTAGATTTCGTAAAAATATTAGAATATAGTAAGTATTCATTTTTGTTCAATATTATCATTAAGGTAGTTCACGGTTAGTTAGCTTTGCAAAAACAACTTAAAATGCCCCCCCGGAAATGACCGATTGAATTCGCACAGCGACTTAACCAAGGTTTTTGCCTCACCTGTTGGCTGATGATCGAGGTGAAGAACTTCTTCATATTTCAGGTACTCAATCTCATCCCTGCAGTGCATTTTTCCTTTATTATAATCGACTTTGGCGCATCCAATTCCGAGCAGTTTAACGGCGGAGATCTGCACCACCTCCGCCACCTCCACGATCACCTGCCCAGCCACTTTATCTCCGCCACTGTAGGTGCTCTTGTTCGGGTCTCTAAACTGAACCTCGAAGGTCTTGGGCTTCTTTGTTAGTACACCCATGTTGCTGTAATTGTGCGAATATGAATTCCAATAACACCACTAAACGGTGTATTACAGGCCTGTTTAATGTAACTGAATTAAACTCAACAGTGCGGCTGGTGTTATCAACTATTTAATTATTACTAGATGTTTTGATCGTTTGTTGGTGATTCTGGTCTGTCAGTAAACACTGAGTGGGAGTGGGTGGTTATATAGTTCACACGGCCGCTGTGCTGATGATGCGAGCTGGACACACATGGGCATCAGTGCTGGAGGGCCACATGCGCCTCGTGGATCTCCCCACGCACGTCTCTCTCATAGGACACGCAGGCTGTTTGCGTCCACCCAGGCCAATGAGAGCCCGTACAGAGCGCGTGGACAACTCGTGGGTAAGGGGCAGGAGTGATTGAAGAGGTGGAGTAATTGTACGGAGCAGGGGTGGAGTATGAAAGCGCATTGGAGACTCCCAGTGCCCTGCTCCAAAACAACGTCAGACGGACACGCATGTGAGATACGTTAATAATAGAGATGATTTCTTTCTTCATCTGTAGAGGTCGACTGATATACCGGTTCTGCCGATTAATCGGCACTGAATATTCATATTTATGTCATTTCAATGCTGTGGCCTTCATCCAGATATTTATGAAGCATGACTGGTAACACTTTACTATAAGAGTCTATTTGAAACATTAATTAAGATCGATAAAATCTGAAGAATAGTATCTATTTTAACATTTTCTGATATATATTTTGTTAACATTAATAAACTACCTTTAATATCATATATTTAAGATCAATATATAATTACTATTCATATTTTGATTAATTTACAACGTATTGTTCAGTGCTGTTTTGAAATAGTAGATCCCTTTTTAGTTTTCAATAAATTTAAACTATCAGTTATGCACTTAATATCAAAAAGTACATGGTTTTGGACATGTGCCACAGTTATAATAATGTGGTATTCCTAGAAGTACCTTATGTAAATGATCATCTGATATCACCACAGCACTGTACTGATGACTAGATGTATGTGCCATACATGTATATATCCCATATAAAATCCCATTTTTGTCAAAATACAATGGGATTGCCTGGGTGCATGTCCAAAAACATGGTAAGATACACGTTTGTACCTATAAGGTACCAATATGGACCCTTTAGGTACAAACATGTACCTTTTGAAAAGTTACCACCCAAGTGACAGCTTTTGTATTTTTATTTCTGAGTGTACATTGGTAAATGTCCAGAATACCATAGTATTCTTCTGGTATGTTTAAAAATACCATGATATTTCTGCATGTTCAGTAAACAATGCATTACCCTGGTACATGTCAAAATGGCATAATATTGCCCTGGTGTATGTTCAAAATACACAGTATATGATAAACTTTGATATTGCCCTGGGATGATTTATACTGTATTACATTGTATATTCTGTACTTTGTGAAAACTAAATATACTAGAGAGACTGAATGGACACGTAGTGACGTACAGTGGTCAGAGATGACCAAACAAATGCAACTATAAACAATCCACATGTTCAGAAACGTGTATGTCTAAAGAAGACTGATTGGATGAGCACTGCCATCTGCTGACTGATCACACACTTTACTGCACTCTCTATAGAAAGTTTAGGAGGAGTCTGGTTATATAATCCAACCATTCATCTTCATGGTGATAAGAGTACATATATATATAAACAAACAGCTGCTTACCTCATTCATTATGCTGTCTGTCCTGAACCCTCCATCTCCAGTTACAGTGCTGTTTATGGAATGTGGCGTATGTGTAATGCTTGACTCCCTCTGTTTTGCATGGCTGTCAATGTTGTACATAGTATTATCTTGTCTTATGTACATAAAACAAGCATAACATAAAAAGTAGTGAAGTTAAAAAAGCATGAAAACCAGCTTTCAATGTAACCGATACCATATAACAGAAACATTCAAGTTTATATAAAAGAACACCATTCAGTGTCACACAAGTGTGAAGAACTCAGAAGTTGTCACCAATTTTTGATCATTCACAAGGAATAAAACCTCTATCAAATGTGATCTTCATCTCACCCCCACTGGCTTATCAGTATAAATGATGAACAACAGAATCCACGGGGGATCTTTATGGCCTTCCACAGGCTTTCTATAGTAATCACTGGACAAAGATCATCTATGGGAGAAAAATCACTGGGAAAAAAATCTGATTTTCTTGGTCAATTTCCCAAATTGATAATTTACAAAAAGTTCTAATATCATAGGTTTGACGGTAATTCAGTGCTCCTTTTTTTGTTTTGAATAAACAACTGTGATAAGAGGGAAAACAAATAATAAAAATGCTATTACTTTTCAATGAAATTTAGTTAAATTTATTATTTTTCTGTTTAATTATTGTCTGTTTTTTACTCATACTCCAGGTTAAAATAATATGAATAGATAATTTTTTTTTTTCAAAATTAACCCGCCTTCATTTAACAAATACTTAAAAAAAAATCCAAATATGTTAAAATGATAGTTACTGTAATGCCTTAAAAGTACTAAAACTAAATATAATAATAATAAAAAAGGAAAGACTAACGTAAAACAAAACTAGAAAACATTATTAAATTAAACTAAATAGAATAATCCTGATGACCTTCATTATTTAATGCTGTGTTGGCTTTGGAAACATTAAAAAAAATTTCATAAATACACTCCTTTATAAATTACATCCACCTTTGAGTAAACATACATTGAGGAGCAAATCACTCATGTTAGCTTGTCTTTCAAAGGTTATTCACATTTATGCAGATAAAAATATCCTATATTTCACACACTTTATGTGCATTTAACACTATTTTTTCCATGGCCGTTCCAGACAGCCTCTTTTCACAAAACACAAACTTCCAAACCACTGAGATGTAAACACCGAACAAAATTATAAATATCTTTTAAATATCACATACGGCATTTAGTGCAGTGTTTTTGATGTCACACTGGGCCCAAGAAGGTATGTCTGAGGGTCTCTACAAGGATGCTTAAGGCCAGCACCACCAGCAATGATGGGGGGTTGTTACCTGCCCTGTCCATCAGCAGGTGAACCCTTTCAGGGTCCGAGATCATTGCGCGAGCGTCCTCTAAAGCAGCCACAGCTGATGCACTGGAGTTCAAATCTCCAGTGACCTGTAGATCAAACAAGCATGCCTGGAAATACACATCCCGCACCGGAAGCAGTGAGGAGCAGTGTGTGTACGCAGGCGTGGACGGATGTGCATACGGCGTCTCCAGACGCTGCGAGACTGGACACCCCCATACACACAACTGCAAGTCCTGCTCAGGCGTATAGGACTTCACGATCGCGCGAGGGGAACGTACGGACAGACTCAGCGACCGGCCGACCTGACGCACCACTATCGTCGTCCCGATGTGCGTAGCCCAGATCTCAGCGTGTCGGCCAGGGTCGTGAGAGTGAACCCGCAGGCTCTGATGCCCTCTACGATCACCGCTGGTCACAGAACCATCCACGAATGCCGGAGGAACGTTATCCAGCTCCGCTTGATATACCTGCAGGTCTGCACACTCGCGCCAGTTCTTCAAGATAACCGTGATCTGATGGAGAAACAGAGAGCAGAGAACTGTCAGGTGCAGGACATTCAAACAGGACTGATTCTAAACTTGTGCACGTTTCTCATTATGCATGTCCTATTAATTATTCATGGCAATTCATCATTAGATGTCAGGCTGTAGAATATCATTAAGGCAGCCCAGTATGTTTGAAAGCACTAAAACAGCAGTTCTAAAAAAAGACAAATCTGGTACTTCCCTCTCAGTTGGAAGGCTTAAGTGATATAAAAGACTTTGATTAGATGTTAAAGTAGATCAAATTGATCCTGCATATGGCAATGAAAAGTGTTTGAGTCTTCTCATGTAAACTCTTAAAAATAAAGCTTCTTTACTGGCAAATTAAGAACCTTTCCACTGATCAAGAAGCTACAGAAAAAGATTCCTTAGAATATTAAAATGCAATTCATACTAAATGGTTCTTTTAAGAACTGTTCACTGAAAGGTTCTTTGGGAACCAAAAATGATTCTTTCCTCTCCATAAAATCCTCCTTTTGGAATTTTTAAGAGTGTATATCCATGCCAGCATAAATCCATTGTAAACTTACAGTTCTGAGAAAAAAAATCTAATTTGCAAATATAGGCTAAACTAGCTGCTGTGAGGGAAAACAAAGATAAAAGATATTGTCAGATAAAACATTGTTATCACCTATTAGATTTTAATACCACGGCAGAGGCTTTACGTAAACAAAAAAAAATTCTGATTAGTTTTTGCGAATATTAGAAGCAATGAATTTTTCTATTTAAAATGAGTAACATACAACTCATTTCTGAGAAATAGTAATTATCATTACTACACAAATACATATATTTAAACTCCAAGGTGACATTATGTGAAACTTATCCAAGAAGATGAAGGTGTGCATGTGATGTCTTTCCCCACACCTTTGTGAGTATGCTGGGGTAAGAGCTCCCTCTAGTGGGTGTGCTGGTGGCCTGGATGTACAGGTACTGGTTGTCTATGAGAGGCCAGGCGCCCTGCACAGCACACGTCTGGAACTCTTCATTAAAGGTGCGGATATGAGGGTCTCCAAACACCGCGCAGTGCAGATACTCTGGGGCCCGGCCCTCCCTCTGTGTAAACCCCTTCTCATAGAAGCATCCGTCCTTTGAGAAAGGGGTATAGGACATGGTCCGCGGCCGAGCCGTGGGGCCTGTTTTGGGGCAGCGGTGTTGGATGAGCAGGTCCTCGATGCCCTGCACAGCAGAGTGGTAGGCCAGGTCTCCACGGCATGCTCGGGCCGTCCGCTGGGTGCAGATCGCATAGGACCGCAGGGCACTGCAGTACACAGCATTACCTCCGTCTTTACCCCCTCCACCAATGACACCAATTTCGAGAGTCGCAGCCACAAAATCAGAGTTGCATCGCAAGATTCGACACTCTGCACACACTTCAGGGAAGGAAAACAAACTAATCATAATATTACTGGCTCAATTTCCAGAACAAAACCAGCCTTAATATTTTTTTAAAATCATTATCTAAAATCTGTATAAATAAGCTTTCCATTGGTGTATGGTTTGTTATGACAGAACAATATTTGGCCGATATACTATTTGAAAATCTGTTGGTGCAAAAAAATGTAAATATTAAGCAAATTGTTTTTAAAGCTGGCCAAATGTAGTCCTTAGCAATGCATAATACTGATCAAAAATGAAATTTTGTTACATTTACAGTAGGAAATGTATTTATAAAATATCTTCAGGAACATGATCTTTACTAAATATTGTAATATTTTTTTTTAAATGTAAAACTAACTTAAAAAAATTTTAATGTTGACATACCAACTGATTTAAAATTAAAAGATTATTTACTAAAACAAAAATAAAATTAAAATATTACTAATCTAAGAAACAATACAAAGGCATTTAACAAGATAACTTAAACTACAATTAAAATAAAATATTATTTTAAATAATAATAAATACTGTAATAAATATATAAGCAATGCTAAAATAAAACTGCAAAAATGAACCACAATAATACTGTAATATTACAATATTACACAATAATATCTGACACCATTACATTTTTGTGAGGCTAAACAGGGAGACAAAGTAAATAAATGTAATACAGTCTCGTTATTCCAATCTAATATATATATATATATTTTTTAATTCAATTGAAATAATCTTGAAATAAAATAAGTAAATAGGGGCAGTCGTGGCCTAATGGCTAGGGAGTTGGACTTGTAACCCAAAGGTCACGGGTTTGAGTCCCAGGTTGGAAGTCCCTGGGTCTAACATTACCCAGTCTGTGGCAGATCTCTCAACCACCACACCAAAGACCCGTGTTCAGGTCCGGGTCCTGCCAGTTACACTGGACACCTTTAAAATATTTTTTTTTTTGTGAAGATAAAAAGGGACTATTAGCCTACCTGAAGGAGCACTTAAGAGCAGGAGCGTTGTAACAATGATCACAATGTGTTTCAATGTTGTGCGTAAGTGATTCCCCACGACAGCTGATGCTGCCATTCCCACCCATACAGACACAGGCAGGACGGCCTGCTCACAGCTGCCTGCACAGGTGCTGAAGCACACTATAGAAAACAACCACAAGGGGGAGACAGACCCAAACAGATCCACAAGCATTATATTATTATATTATACTCAGTATAGATGCTTGTCAAATCTTGAGTACTAATTAAGTAAAAGAGCATTCATCTGACAAGGATCATATATAGTGATAAAACAACATAGCATACAGTTATATGGTGTCTGCAAACTTTTTACCTCAAGATCTCATCTGATCGAGTTCCTGAGATTCATCGGTAGACTGGTAATATCGTGTTGACCAGCCTTGGGAGAGAAAGAAATATCTGATAAACGCCAGTCAGTGCGGTCACAATGTTGTGTGCATGCTGTGAACCACCATGCCCACAAATTCACAAAAGTCTGAATACTGCAACTAGTGTACACAGATGATGGAAATAAACTTTCATGCACAGCAGTGCTGGGGGATAATTGGCAGTTTGGACTCTCACCACTAATGCGTTATTTACCAGACTGAAGAACAAACAGTGGAGGAACGCGAGAGTAAACTCCAGTCATAGATGTGTGTTTGCACTTGACCAACAGCTCTGATATGAACAATCTGTCAAAACAGACTTAAATCATTTAGTTTAAATAGAACGAACATGGAGCCCATTTTTTTGCAAATAATCTCTTTACAATCATCGCATTTCCATCTTCATGGCAGAAAAGTTTTTTTTCCTGTCTGCTCCAACACTGACAGTTGATATTTATTCTAGCTGATGGGCCGGGAGTTGCAGGGCAGAAATAGGGGGTCTAAATATACACCGCACTGGCCTGCCCCTCCAGCACCTGCCCCAATGGAAATAGAGAGGGCTGAAAGCTCTGCAGCACACAAGCAGGTGCGAGACACACAGCAGAAATTCAACAGCTCTCCGTTTTCTTCTGCGGTCTAATTTCGGCCAAATGCTTCAGAATCATTCACTGAAGTGCACTGCATGTGTAAATGGGCTGAATCTGGTGTGCCAGCACTTTTAAAGAGAGCTCGTTTCCACTCCAAACGTGTCTAAATGCTCATCGGGTATGAAACGTTTCAGGAAACAGGATCCTCCTACAAACAGCTGCTTCTGTTTCAGTCTCACGCAGAACACAGAGTCCTGTGAATCAGCTCCTGCCTTCCTGTTAGACATGACTGTCTGTGGCACCGTCTGCACGTGTGCATTACTCTGTGTGTATGTTTGAAAGTAAACACATACGTTTTTTACACTGATAAAAAAATGGGATAGGATTTACTTTGAATCTATTTCCACTGAGTAACAGCTAGTAAATTTCACAATTATGACAAGTTAAGTATTTTATTATTAAACCAATTCTAATAATATTGTATTTACAATTTTGAAAATAACTTTTTTTTACAGTGTTAGTCATTATTTGTCTTTGTCGAAACACATTATTTTACAAAATTAACAAAACCCAATCCAGACTACCTTTGGAACGTAAGAAATGTTGCAAAAAAAACCCCTCATGAAATATCAATGCACACAATACACTAAAAGCACAGATAAAATGTATAAAAATATAGTTATGTTTTTTTTTTTTTTTTTACCATGAATATATTAATAATTCACTTCCACATTGTATCACACAGGACCATACTAAGGCACAGTACTTTAGAAAGAAAATACTGCAGTAATACAGTACAGTGATGTATCAGAAATACTATCCTATTTTGATATGTGCTATATAATTGACATGGTTCTCCAACAGTCCTAGTACTCCAAAAAATGTCAAACTTTAGTTGCCTACTTTTAATTCTGATTTTGATCATGTTTGCTTAAATGCATAAACATAACTATTCTCAAGTGTTAAACTAAAATTAAAAATGGTATAAAAACAATTTTCACTCAGACAGTGCTGATAAATTTCACACTTACAAAGAAACGACAAGTAACACATTAAATTAAGCGTAGAATTTTGAAGTAAAAAAAACTGAAATAGCATTTTTTACAATGTAAACACAGACATTACATTATATAGTACTATTGTAAATAGAAACTCACATAATCAGAGGACTCTCTCCTGTATACCGTCGCTGAGATCTTTCCCAGTCACTTCTGAGTGTGACGCGCTCATGTGACGCGTTCATGTGCGGCGTGACCCCCGCATCGCGTCACCGTCGCCGCGCGCACCTGCCACACGCGCACCAGCTGACGGAGAGCTGCTCCAATCGCTCCCTGTGATCTGTTTGTCAACACAAATAAGTATCTTTCTAAAGATGCTATGCGTTTTATTTTTAACGTGGGACCTACAAGAGCGGTCTTAGCCTTCTGTACTGACTGTGCTATAGGTGACATACTTCTACTTTCACTTATATTAAAAACTGTGTTTTTTGTCATCATATTATTTTAATCTGTTACCCTAATCATAAATATACCGGAGCGCAAATATTTTTACCCTTTACTGTCCTTTTTGTTTATTCTTAGTAGCGGCTAATAAAGCGGGATTCTCGCACATTTAAAGAAAATAGTTTGCTTCTGTGTTGCAAAATAAAGTGGATATCCTGAATATATTAAGAATTTAAACCAGAAGTCTTTGAATAAAAGGTTTTAAAAGTTAACTTGTGACAGATATCGTCACTTGTGTCCTGAAATCACCTCATAGACAACTCATAAACTTAATCAAGGCTTTAAGTGCAACGAATGACCTATTTGTGTTTTCTCTGTCTCTTTTCTATGTTTGGTGTTAAATGCGTGTGTTTACCCATCATCTTTAGGTTAATTTAACGGATTCCTATCTTCGGGACGCTGTAAAGATCCCCTCTTTCAATAACTGAGGTCACTCAGTTTGCACTTGTTATATTTGTTGGCGGTTAAATAAACAGAAACGAAAGCGCAGAGCTTCAGTTCAGGGCGCGTGCGGCAGGTGGCGCTGTTGACCAGCGTGGAACGAAAGTGCGCAAATCCAGCGAGTTTGATGAAGTCGCACGAAATTGTGCTTCAGAGTAACTGTAAACAACTGTAAAGAGCATCGCGACCACCCGATTTTTTTCACTTTTTTCTTTAAATATTAAAACAATTGTAAGATGTTTCGTGTAAACGTCACAGGCTGATGCATGCATATTTGTTTGGCTGGCATCCTCAGCTCCATGCACCAGAGTGTGATTTGGGATTGTGTGTGTGTGTGTGTGTGTGTGTGTGTGTGTTTGTGAGAGTGTGATCTGCTCTGTTGTCTGCAGTATGCATGCATGCATCAGTGAGTTTCAGGCTCTTTGTTGGCTGGATGGAGGCGGGGCGCTGCGGGGCCGCAGGTCCTTTTGTGCCCCTCACATTATGGGCAAAACCAGAACCACCGCGCTGCAGACGCGCCAAACGCATGAAACCGGACTATACAAAAAGAAAAACTTAACAAACAGCGACGTCCGGTACAGCGTTGTGGTTTTAACACAGCGTTTGGGGAACGCTCTGAAATTGTAGGTGAGTCGTAAACTCATTTTGGGCCAGGAGAAAAACTTTCTATTTTATGATTATTATTTTTATTATTATTTATTGAGGATGTTGAGTTAAGTGACTTGTTATCTTAAACAACTTTCTTTTCTTTATTGACATGCGTTATCTTTTGTGTTGTGCATTTTTGTCTGCTGGACTATTCGCTGGTCAACAGATTACCCCGTTACTAAGCAACCGTTCGTCTAGAACAGTGATTCTGAACTAGCAGTAGGCGTTCGTCTGGAATACTTGGAACGATTAAGATTTCGCGTTGTTTTAAATTTGAAAAGAGAAGTTAAAAGTAAAATATTTATCTGTCAATAGGGTATAAAAAAATAATAAATGTGAACAATGCCATTGATGACCAAAATGCATCAACATTTACAAAAAATGAAAATTGAACTGTCTCCAAATTTGAAAAATAAAATAATAATAATAATTATTATTATATAATAACCTTTCCAACACACTAAATGCTGTAATACAATATATCTTGTCAGTTTATGGGAAAGGTTTTACATGCTGATTAATTATTATTATAATTATTATTATGCTAATGTCTGACTGCATTTTTTAAGACAAAAAAGTTGTAAAACTTTGGTGTTAAACATGCGTTAAATAAGTAAAATTTTACAAGATGTAAACCGTGTTTGGCTTTATTGGCCTCATGGGTTCCAATTCCCACCTGTGGCACCTTGGCCCTCACTTAAAAAAAAAAAATCACCATTTTAAGTTTTTTTTTTACAAAGCAAAGAAAAAGCTAATCTTCTAATTTAAAAATAACTTTTTAAATGTTTCAAACTTAATATGTGACAACGTATTATTTGTGATAATATTTTTATAGTTCCGAGGAGAACTCTTAAGACTTTAAGAGAGTGTGTTTGTAGTCCTGAGGTCGGGCAGGTGTGGGATGTTGTGCACTGTTGTTCAATCTCCCGCCAATATTGCACTCGTCCCGGCCTCCCTGACCACGAGGAACACGCGACTCCCGCTGCAATCTCCCGCCACAACAGCCGCTTATGATGAGCGCGACCACTAGGGCGGCGCCAGAGTGTAGGTGTGAGTATATAGCACTTACTAGCTTACTACCTAATTAATATTGTGCAGTATGCATCATATACCGTGTACTTTTTTTGCATTGCATACAGTATTCCATACAGTGTGCATAGATGTAGGTATAATGCAGTTTGGAAAATATAATAAATAATTCAAGTAATTATGCATACAAAAAATTCACATATTGTGTGCATATATACTAAACAGAAGTACACAAGCATGCTATTCCAAACATAGCAAAGATTTCTCATTTGAATTGATATAAAATTTATTTTCTAGAGCTTTTTTATATATTCAAGTATGTTTAATGTAATTTTATTTCAACTATAATGTTAAATTAAAATATTTCTATACATTGGCTTGAGCTTAGCTTGTGGCATACAGAACAGGAGAATTCTGGGACTGACGTATTAAACTGTCATTTTTGCTATTTTTAGAATTGATTTCTGTTTTTGTCATGTATTAATAGCGATTATAGGACCATTAGGGTATTTGTTGTGTTCTAGAAAATACATCACATCCCTTTATTTCAAGACAGTTGTTAATGCAAATACACGCTAATGGACTCGCTCAAACATTCACTCATACGGCTCTGCAATGGCACACATAAACGCACAAAACGTAAAATAAAAGTCTTTTCTCTCCTTTCATTCAGTCTCCTCATCCGGAGTGATACAGACGCTGGGTAAATCTCTCATCTGTCCTGGTTGTTTGGCCCCTCGCACGCAAGAGTTCAGTGGCCCCACGCTGGGTTTCCGAGGCTCTAGAGAGAGACGGAGGGCGTCTCACTCCCCTCACACCTTTATGTGCATTAGAACCTGTTTGCGGTGTGTGCTGAAGTCCTCTGGAACAGTATCTGGAAAAGATATGTTTCATTTGCTTTGTGAGTGTGTTGTTTTATTGTTGTAATCCTGTTTTTTGTCAATAAACAAGTTTAATTCAGAATTTGTAGATTTTAGATTTCTTGAGGGTCTGGGGATCATGATTTAAATATCAAAGAGCGGATTAATCTTTACCATTACAGCGGTAGCGCAGATTGGACCAAATGATGTTCTCTTGAGAGAAGCAGAACACGCCCAGGCGCCCCCCTCTCATGCTGGTGTCAATCACCACATCGGAGTCAGCCACCATCTCTGTGCCTTCATACAGCTTCACCCTGCAACAGGAAACATAAAAGCCCTCTTATATGTGACTTTAAAGTACTACTGTGCAGGACTGGAACTAGATTTAATACTGGACAAAGTAAACAACACCAAAATTGTTTAAAATGCAACAGTAAGCATTGTAAGCATGAGATTCATTAATAGTACCACAAACAGCAGATAAATGAACAATTTTTGCAACTACAAATGTGTGTGTGTTTTAATTCATAACAATATAACTGTTAATATTAATAGTAATAAATTACAAATATCAACTACTTCTTCGATGGTGAAGTTTTGAATAATTAAGATTGGTAAAAAAAATGATGTCCACATTTATGTGAATAAAACTAGTTTAAAAGAGTAAAATTGTGAAATATTGCATTTAAAAATAATCATATAATAAGAATTATAAATAATAATAATATTTCTTAATATTTAATTAATTTTCTAAATCAGTGTTGAATAATTTATGTTTTAGCTTTTAATATTTTTGTGGAAACAAAAAAAGGATTTTTTTTAACCAAAGACACATGATATTTTTTGACACTTTTGAAGAATTTAATGTGTTCTAAAGAAAAATTGCAATAAATATTTAGCAACAGAAAGGTTGTGGCTGCTGAAAATTCAGCTTTACCATCACTGGAATACATGAGACTTGTATAGTAATTTAAATAAATAAATAAATACATTTATTGAAAAAAAATATATATAAAAAAACAAAACATATATATATATATATATATATATTTATTTTTTTTTATTTACATTTTTCATTTATTTATTTTTTTTTAAATATATAAATTAAAAACAAATAAATTCAGGTTTGATGAGCATAGGAAACTTCTTTCAAAAACATAAAAAAGGGTTATTTTTTTCCAAACCTTTGGACGTTTGTGTACATAAAAAAACGCATTAATGTAAAAACTAACATGTAGAAAATATTACAATACATTTTTATCTTCTACCAAGTGAAAAAAAAAGACACAACCAAAATGGGATTTTCTCCTCCCACTTAAGAACCCTTTTATTTTGCCATCCTAAAAGCATGCTTATAAGGTTAGTTGAATTTTATTATTCACATTTAGGATTGCTGACCCAATTTTGGGTTACAACCCAGTAGTTGAGAACCGTTGTTCTAGAAGCTGTTTTATGCTACAGGCCGCTGCTAAACTCCACCTGCTCACCCTCTAATTACCTGATAATAAATGAGATCTGATTTGATTTAGCGGCAGGCTGGACTTAAATTGCATTATGTATGAGCGGAGCATGTCTGCAGTACAATCCAGTGTGAGTGTGTGTGTGCGGACTGAAGTCCAGTGCTCTATTCACTCCTCTCACTGAATACAAAGCAGGTGTGTTTATGTGTGTGTGTTTGAAAGGGCCCTTACAAAGCCTCGGCTACACATTGTCTCACAAAACTGTGCATACACGTGTACACACACACACACACACACGCACACACACAGAGCTCTCTCTCTCTCTTCCTGTAGGTATTTATAACTACTATAAACTTGGAAAGTTCTGATCTAAAGTGTTCAATAGTCATGTAGACTCAAAGTCTGAAAGCTTCAGAACTTCTTAACCAACAGACGAGAAGTTCCCCAAATCATTTTCTGTTGTGACATTATTAAAAAAAAAAACACATTTTTTAGCCTTCGCCGGAGTTCATTCTTCATTTCTGGAAAAAAAAGCATCTGATTTACAACACAATGCCAAAAAAATTTGCAGTACAGGAAATCATACACAATACATGTTTAACTGTCCGTTCTCTCTCTTTCTTTAACGGCCCGTCCACTACAGTAGTTTCCGTTGGATCTGCATATGAACAGGCACCAAGAAAATTCTTGCCAAGGATTTCATTGGCATGGCAACCACAACAATGGGCGGCCAGGGGGCCCAACCACTCAGCAGAGTCTCAGGGGTGTGAGGGGGCAAAAGAGGAGGGGGCGATTGAGAAGAAATTTTAAGGATAACTAGTCATTCCCCCTACCGCCCTCCCTCCAGTACACCAGTACAAGCCTGCATCAGCTGCCAGTGCAGTCAATGACTGAGGCTGGGATTGCGCCCTCTTGTGACGACAAAGGCAATCCACCAGAGAGAAAAGTAGTTTCAGCAAGGACGGACACTTTATCACTCTTACTAAAGAAATACACCACTTCAAATATAATCCAGAATGAATAACAGGAACATTTTTGCCATGCTGTTAATAAAATTATTTACTTAAAATAAAGTGTGCTTTACAGTTGTTCACACCACCATTTAAAATGTTTTTGTTATGTTTTTGAAAGAAGTATCTTTTTTTTTTTAAGTATATTAATTTTATTATCAGAGATATTTTGAGTTGAGTTTTGTTTTAATTTTATAGAATTATTTTAAGCTTTATTTTGTGAATTTGATTATGTTTTTAAAAATATGTATATTATTTTGTTTTGAGCAAAATAAGTTTTAGTTTAATATATGTGTGTACTGTCTATATTTATTAACACACACACGTACACACACACATATATATATATATATATATATATATATATATAAAAAGGCACACATATAGTATATATTTAATTTTTTTTACATGTATATATTTATATTAATATTATTTATATATATATATATATATATAAAAATCTTAAATATATATGCATGTGTGTGTATTTATATATATATATATATATATATATATATATATATATATATAAAATAAATAAAACATATATTATGTACACAAAAACTTATTTTGGATGTTAATAATCGTTGCCCAGCACTAGTTTATTTTATTTCAAGTAATAATTGTTTATGGTTTAAGCTTTAGTTAATAACCCTGAAAACAACTTAAAAAAAGATTAATTTCTCACATGGTCCTTCAGAAATCAAAATATGCTCTTAGATGCTCAAACATTGCTTATTATTATCAAATTTGTGGAAACCTTGATGTTTTTTATTCTTTAAAGAATAGAAAGTTTAAAACAACAGCATTCACTTGAAATATAAATCATTTGGTACATTAAATATACATTTACTGTTACATGTGAACAATTTAATACATGCTTGCTGAATAAAAAAAAAGTTTTTTTTGTTGTTTTTTTTTTCAAATCTAACTATTCCTAAACTTTTGAACAGTAGTATATATTGAGTAACTCTGCAATTGTCCCATTTGTAGGAGATCTCACCTGATGTAGCCGACTTGTGGCCGATGGCTGAGCTGCCACCGGTACGAGGTCTTGTCTTGCCAGCCGACGTTTCGTGGGTCTTTCCAGAGCAGTTTCACCTCTCCATCTGTATCCCCCGTGTGCCACAGAGCATTACGAAGGAACTCCCCTGGGCCTGTACGAGACTTCACTGCCTACACAAACACAGAGTTTTAAAGACTTGCCCCCTAAAAGCTCAAATGGACCATAGCATGCCGATGTATTTCCATGAATCAGAGCGATTTGAGCAATATTTGCACCTTGAGCTGCAGACCAGGATCAGCCATGGCCCTGAAGGGGATCGACTGCCAGTACGTCTGTTCGGTCTGCTTCCACATCACCACATAGAAACTAGATGAATCCTGATAACCAAAGATGAAGCCGGCGTAGTCATCGTCAGTCACTGTGTTAACATGAAAGGTTCCCTCGAAGTCCACACCATTAAATGCTGTGTAACCTGTGAAGTGAACAGAAGTGTAAGAGTTTGAAAGTCCACTGGGCGTTTAGCTCCTGAATACTGAAACCGAACATACCCACTGCCAAGCCCGGGTCGCTGTTCATGGTTTGAACAATCTCCATCCCCTGAAACACACATTCATCTGTATTAATATAAGCACTTATAAAATCACAGAAATTTACCTTTAAATATACATGATATCATGGATAACCATTTCTGTTTTTTAAGGCAAGTAAAGTAATAAATTGTATTTTAATCTCCTTTTTTGCTCTCTATTTCCAAGCCTTTACGCCTTTAAATAAGAGTGTCATGCATCCTCTGGAAAGAAAATAAATTAATTGATTAAATATATAAATTATTTATTATTATATATTTATTTATACACACACACACACACGTAAATATTATTTTGTATACTGTATGTGTGTGTCTTTATATACACAGTTCACACACATATATTGTACACAAAAACTTATTTTGGATGTGATAAACTGTTGCCCTGCACTACGTAAAAATAAATTAATTAATTCATTCATTTGTATATATTATGAAGCAAACCAGGGCTGTGTGAACATTACGAACTATGTTTCATTTAAATATCTGAATTCAGAAGGCACCCAATAAACATCAGTTTATTATTTAAAAGTAATATTTAATCTATGAAAACAAAAAGTAATGCAGCATGATGATCTTGTGTCAATAAGAGCAGAAGGAATCCCATGATGCTTTACCTGATTGAGCACCACCCAGTTTGGGTCAATTTGAGTGTCACCCTCGGGGTCCAGAACGACTGTCTGATAGGCCCTGAAATCAGTTAGTGTGACTTCAGCACTTTCTGGACACACATCGACCAAATCCATCACCGCATCATTGTCAAAGTCATTCTCACATACATCACCGACTCCGTTACCTAAACGCCAAGACAAAAAATATATAACGCAAGTCATTAATCAGGAGGATTATTAGGCATTAGTGATAGATATGAAGGTTGTTACTGTCTGAGTCTTTCTGGTTGGGGTTGGAAATGAGTCTGCAGTTATCAGGTCCGATGCCGTTGATGGCGTAATTGTCAGGGACCCCGTCATTATCATCGTCCTCGTCACAGTCATCTCCAATGCCGTCATTGTCCGAGTCCAGCTGAGAGCTGTTTGGGATGTCAGGGCAGTTATCTCGAGTGTCCTGGTGTCCGTCTCCATCACTGCAAACACACAACATTAAACACTATGGGCCGGTTTCCCGAGCAGGGTTTAAGACTAGTCCTAGATTCAAATAAATGTTAAGAGCTGTCTAAACTGGAAAAGGCTTGCACTGAGATATC
>JAUCMS010000028.1:14798477-14821414 GCA_032357445.1 Enteromius radiatus | reverse complement strand
CTAAAAACTCTTAAATGTCCTAAATTAGCAAAGGTCTAGTCCTGGCTTAATCTAATTCCTATCTGGGAAACCGGCCCTATGAGCTGAACTGTGGGTCTGAGATTAAAATAATTATAAGAGCAATTATTAGACACTAGATGGCAGAAGTCTTACTATATATAGATTAATGAGTCAAAGGATAATCTGCCAATTGTGTGATTTACTGTTTTGAGTTGTTTACTCACGTGTCTTGATTGGTGTCACAAACATCCCCGACTAAGTCATTGTCTACATCTGTCTGCAATAGTAATAATTGAGATTCATTATTCATTCAATTAATTATATAAAAGTATATGAAAAGATAATTTACTGCAGAAGCAAGAACTAGCTGTTTTTAAGTTACTCTGATTGATTTGTTAAAGGAATAGTTCAATTTCATTCCAAACATTATTATTATCACTGTAGCTGGAACACAATAAAATATAAACATTAAATAAATAACTAAACAAAAAAATTTGAAATTTTCCCTTGATAACTAACCAAAACAAGTTTAAGATTATGTATTAAAATCACTAACCGGAAATAAACTGAAATAAACAATAAATCAAACCCAAAAATATTACAAAAAATCAAAAGACAAAAGAACATAACCGAGTTTTCTGACAATAAAACAAAGTGAAAATCAAAACAGTTAACCTGTGTTAACTTTCACATTTTTTTGAAGATGTTGTCAATGGGCTGCACTAATTACCAATTTCACGAGTTCGTACTTGCTGGTTATGAGTTTAAGATAAGTAAAGCTTGTTTGGCTTTAGGAGGGCTGCCGAGCCCTAGGGTAAACAGCCCTGAGTGCTCCCCGGTGAAATCTGAGGAGGAGCTGGGGAGGAGGAGGCATACTGAGATCGAGATACTGATCATTTATAGGGAGTGGTGAGAGATCTGATAGGAAGATAAGATAAGTGGGAGATTGATTTAGGTGGTGACCGACTATTAATTTCCTCCCGAAATTAGTTTATAAACAACATATGTAGTTTTTTTTTTTTTACAAATTTTACATTCAAAAAATGAATCCTGTAAATAAACAAACTCACAAATAAAAAATAAATAAACACACAAAATGAATAAACTGACACAAAAATACATATCTCCAATAATGTTAGAATTGATCATTTATAGGATGTCCTTTGTAAATTTCCTTTTAAAATCTATCTATAAAAGCCATTTATATGTTGACTCCCTTCATGTACTGTACAAACACTGTAATCAGTGTTTTTTCCCCCATCCTGCTAGTTTTCTTGCCATTGTGCAAATAATTGAGTGGTAATACTAAGTAATAATAAGTGTATGTGTCTGAGCATGTCTGGTCATTAAATTACAGCAAAATCGTATTATATTTTTTACTTAAAGAAATCAAAGTGAACTGCATAGTAGAAATAACTCTTCTATACGTGAGAGCTGGACTTTGCTTTGTGATGAAATTCTGAAAAAATACTGGTTAATAAAAATCATTAAAATGATGAATTATGAAGAATTGTACTGCAAAGGGGATGGGGACAGGTTTCAAAATGGCAAAAAAACACCATACATCTTCATAAAACATTACATTTAAAGTTTTCTGAAGATATATGACAGCTTTGTACTATATTCCAAGATTTAATATACTATATATCCTTTTATTTTCACAAAAGACAGCAATTCACACTGATTTGGAAGGACATGAAGGTGGGTAAATGATGACACATTTTTGGATGAACGTCTTTTACAGACTGGATCGATGTACAATGCAAGTTTAAAAGTTTTAAATAAACTAAGATGTGGTACCTGCATGGGGTTGCTGATCTCAGGACAGCTGTCACACGCGTCCCCGACTCCATCTCTGTCCCGGTCTGTCTGCATTGGGTTCGGCACTTTGGGACAGTTATCCAGCACATTCTGGATTCCTGCAAATCATCCACACTCATCACATACACTAATATAATGTTGTAGGAATACAAAAAAGATCATTTAATCAAACTGAAGCGTTTTTACCGTCTCCATCAATGTCTTCATCGCAAGCATCTCCCTCTCCGTTATTGTCAGTGTCTTTTTGGTCGATGTTGGGAACGGTGGGACAGTTATCACATGCATCACCGAACGAATCAGTGTCCGAGTTCTGCTGATCTCTATTGGAAACCAACCGACAGTTATCCTGAAAAATAAAAATAAAAATCATTTGGTATTATAGTATTCTCATTTGTTTTGTTTCCATAAACAGCAGTGTGAATGCAATTTAGACAGTATATCACAAATAAAAAAAGAGTTGAGTTCCCTTTAAAAGTCACTTTTCTGTGACTTAAGTTATCTTAGTTAAGAAAATGGGTTGGAGCTCTTCATTTTAAACTCTCAAAATGCATTTGATACAATAATAAAAATGGAAAATGTACAAAATGTCAACCCCCCCACCCCAATTCTTCATTTTTGTTTTTTTCTTTTTAAATAATCACAATAAATATTGTATTGTGGACTTCATATTGCAGTAATATATCATGATATATCAATAATATATCAATTTTAGCTTTAGAAATTTTGTTATTTGCTTTTATCATTTTATTAGTTTTAATGTATTTTTTATTTCAGTTTTATTTTATTATCTAGTACATTATAATAAGGCAAGTCAAGGCCAGTTTATTTCTATACAGCACATTTCATACACAATGGCAATTTAAAATAAAGGAAATGAAATAATCATAAAATTAAAAAAAATTACAACAATAAAACAAAAGAGTTAAAAAACTTTACAATGATTGAGAAATTGTTTTAAAATAAAAATAAAACTGTTAAAAATAGAAAAATATTAGCTCAGCTAAACAGATACATTTTGAATCTGGATTTAAATCTGGCTAATGTTTTAGTTACTTGGCTAATTAGTTTGTGGCTAATTTCAGTTAACATTTCTAATTTACATTTTCAAGTTTCGGTAATACAATAACAACACTGTTCAGATAGTCCACAAACACACCTCTACGTTCTTTATTCCGTCTCCATCTGCATCCTCATCACACTGGTCTCCAATCCCATCATTATCTGCGTCTTCCTGACCAGAGTTGGGCGTGAAGATGCAGTTGTCCTGAAAAACACACAATATGAACGTCCCCCATGCAACACTTCAAGCAAGAGCGGCATAAAATCCTGCATTCAGACATGGGAAAAGTTCTGGGACTGCGAGCTACGGTGAATCTATCATATAAAAGTCCAAACAAACACAAACGCAAAAACAAACTTGGTTTATGTAAACGCATTACCTCATCTAAGATGAACAGCTTAATTTCCCGGAAAGGTACAACATGTACAAACAATTGCACTTGAACTGGAAAAATCAAGTCTACAAACCATCAGAATAAACAGAACAATATGGTTTCCCAATAATTATCAATTTGGTGAATGTTTATACAGCACCAGTGTGTGCAGGGAGAAGGATTGTGGGTAAAATGAGTTTCAAACCTGTTTGCAATGCTTGTGATTGTCCATGCAGGGCAAGGAGCGATCCGGATAACCATCAATATCAGTGTCCTTCCCACAGGTGTGACCGTTACCGGCCCATCCGACATTACACTAAAAGAATTATATAGACTTTGATCAGAAAACTGAGGGACGATGCAATAAACATATACAATACATGTAAATCTTGCCATGTAAAAGTTGAGTGTATTTTTATACTGCATTACTCTCAGTAGCCCCGCCCACTGTGAAACATCATTGGTTAAAAATCATGCTACTGTATGTAATGGATAATAATTGTGCATTAAAGGGATAGTTCACCCAAATATAAAAATGTCATCATCACCCTTATCTTAAACCTGTATGACTTTCTTTAAAAGATAATATTTGGAAGAAACCCAGGTTTGTTTGCCTATAAGTCCAAGTCAATCAAAATTGATCTCTCTTATTTTTGTTATTTTATGTTCCACTGAAGAAAGAAAACGACAGCATGAATAACTGCTAATTTTCATATTTAGTTGAACTACCGCTTTAAGAATCTAATACATATTGACTGCACTGTGCGACAAACTGCAATCTTTCTATTTCTATAAGCTTTCTAGTTAGTACACAATGTATGTGTGTGTGTGTGTGTGTGTTGTGTAGACATACAGCGCAGGTGACATCGCCGCTCCGCTGCATGACGCAGTGAGCGTTAGTGTCGCAGGGGTTGAAACTGAGCGAAGCGCACGATTTCCGAGGGAAACATCCAGCTGTCTGATTCCCAACATATCCAACTTTGCACTGACCGCATCGATATGATCCCTAAGAAGAGAAAAGAAGAAAAATACTGACATATGCACTTTTTTTATTATTTCAGAGAAAAAGTATTGGAGCCTTTGTGACTCCTACTTACAATGGTGTTGATGCAGATGGAGTTGGGTGTGCAGGCATTGGACAAATCAAGACATTCATCGATATCAGAGCATTCCTGAAACAAATTCATCAGAAGAAGACACTAGTTGCTGCTTGTTCTGCTATATAATGTTTTGGAGCCGTTGGACCTAAAGATGACTTTTAGCATTAAATTAAAAGTATTTCAATTTCACCTTTATTTTAAATAGATATAGTCCTGCTGCTTCCCTCTGCTCAAATAATTTCTTAAATTCATTACAGAATTATTTTTTTTGTGTCACTTTATTTGTGTTTATTTGATATTTTATAACTAATTGCATTAAATTGATTAAATGTGACAAATGTGTAAAAACATTTATATGACAAAATAATTTTATATACAACAAATGATGGTACCTGACGATGAATTTTTGCATATTCCACACCGAATCCCGAGAGAGGAGGACCCCACAGTCCAGGTGGGCAGGGCTCACAGGTGAAACCTTTAGCTGTGTTGACACATGTGCCTGGTGTATAACACGGCTGAGCCTCTGCACACTGATGGAGAGAGACATGCTTTAACCAAACAACACAAAGACATATTTATTCAAATCTCTTTGCATAAGCAGTTACAGTGGTTTCTGGGCCAAGACTCATCAGTATACGAAGATAAAACTAAGACTAAATACCCTTACACACCTCATCTATATCCTGGCAGTGTGTGCCGTTCCCTGTCATGCCCTCCGGACAGGGGCCACAGCGGTACCCTGGGAATTCAAACGTCTCCATGCAGCCTACGCCCTTAAAGCAGGGGTTGGGCTGACAGCGTGAACGAGGCTCATGAAATCCTTCAAACCAAAGAGACATAATAAGTCAACAAGAATCAATAAGCTCAAGAAATCTAATACCATGTGAATTATACAACACAAAAGAATATAAAGACCAGGCTATATTTGTAATGGATAATAGAATACTGCTTGCCGCATATATAGTATACACTTTTAAAAAGTAGGCAGTTATGCATTATGCAGGGATAAACATTTCAAATATGACTTCCTAATTCAGTTCTATATAAAGGTGTTTTGATCAAATGTCATAAATACCAGTACTTTTGCAATTTTAATAAACATTTATCCTAAACGGTTTGCCATTTTTGACACTGCTGATGATTCCATCCTCTCAAACAATATGCAGGCAAAAATAATTACACACTACCATTCAAAATCTATTTTTTTAAATATATATATATATATATATATATATATATATATATTATATTCAGCATGGATGCATTAAATTGACAAAAGACATTTAACAAAACAAAACAAAAAATCTCTATTTCAAATAAATGCTGTTTGAAAAATTATTATGACTTCCTCAAACATTTTAAGCAGCAGAGCTGTTTTCATCTTGACAACGATGATGATAATAATGATAATAAGAAGAAGTGTTTCTTGAGAAGGTAACAGAATATTAGAAACATTTCTGAAGGACTGAAAGGATGAATTTCAGCTTTGTCATCAGAGGATTAAATCGTTTTGTATTTCTATTAAATTACAATTAAACCATGAACTTTTGAATGTTAGTGATTTGACTCACTCTAAGATCCCATGTAATAAATTTAGTTTGTATTAGGCTATAATACAATAATATATAAATTTATCATGGTTGTCAGGAATGACTGAAAATGGACTGAAAACCATGTTTTTTGTTGTTGTTGTTGTTGTTGCTGTCTGACTGCAGCTCATGAACTTTGACAGGATGTTAGGTGTTACGTTGCTACTCACCACACATCTGGCACTCCAGAATAGCGTTCCTAACGAGAGACATTTCTTTCACCTAAATAGTTCAAAAACACATAAATCAAACACGTTTAGGACAGATTCCCTCACATATATACATTAACTCACTCACACCTGTTCTCTGATGTCCTCTCTCAGTTCTCCCAAGATCTGATTAAAGATGATCAGCTGGCCAATCAGAGCTTTAGTGTGATCACCTGTGCAAAAATGTATTAAATATTTTCAAATGAAACAAACAAACAAACAATTTGCATATCATGACTTCAGCAATGTATACTCACCTAAAATAGAATTAACCTCACCGTTCACTGAAAAACAAACGGTTTAAACAAAAAACATTTTAGACAAAGAGTTTGCAAACAATTAAAAAAAAACAGATATTCATGCTCCATGTACAATCCTGTGTTGATGTTGGCTAACCTATGTTATATGAAGAGGCGTCCCCCTGAAAGGGGCAGTCAGTGAGGGCCCCAGCCTGGGCTACAGTGCCCCCTAGTGCCAGTTTAAGATACTCCACCGAACCCTGGAGGAAAAGATATTTGATTAGAATATTTGATTTAATATGAATCTTGATATCTGGATTTCAACTCTTAACCAATCACAACAACTAATCTCTTTAGTAGTTTACTCAGTAAAAACCTGAATTCTTTATTATTTAATCGAAACTCAAAAACGAAAAAGAGTTCATTTCATGTTCAAATTTCTGCCTTTCATGGAAAAATATTATTATACACACTACTGTCCAAAAATCTGGGCCCAAAATATGTATTCTTTATTTTTTTCAGAAATTTATATTTCTATTCAGCTAGAAAGCATTCAACTGATCAAAATAGTATACACTTCTACAATGTCACAAAATATTTTATTTCAAATAAATCCTGTTCTTCTGAACTTTATTTATCAAAGAAAAAAGATATTTTGCAGCCCAACTGCTTTTAACATTGATAATATATATTTTTGAGCACTAAATCAGCATATTATGATTACTAAAGGATGTGACGTCAAGCCTGCAATAATTAAGATGTTAAAAATGCCAACACAGAATTAAATAAATAAATAAATAAAATAAATTTTAAATGAAACAACCTTTCAAATTAAAAATGTAAACTGAATTTTATATATATATATATATATATTTAACAATTTTAAACTTTGCTTTTATACAATTTTTGTTCAGCATTGTCAAAATAATCTTTATAAAAATATTACAAAAGACCCCAAGCGTTTGAATGGTAGTGCAGGTGATGTGAAATATAATCAAGACATCATCAAGGTGGTATGTTGGTCTCACCTGCATCCGAGTGTATGCCTTGTGGCCGTTACGAATCTCCACCAGTTCTGCATCTCTGGGAAGAGCGACCAATAGAGGCAGCCGCTGGGCGGAGTCAGCCAGACGACAGTTCACATAGAGCTCGAGGCTCAGGTACTCTCTGCGCAGGCCACCGACACGGAGAATAACAGACTGAGAGCGTCCGTCTGCCAGATTTGGGCTCTGCAGGTTTACTGTGTGCAGCTTCCCATCTTCACGGACATACCGGACCAGAACTACAGTAAAACAAACATTTTAGAGATGTTCAGAGCAGAGACCAAAATCAACCATTATCAAAATGGACCCAAATCTGAATAGAAGCATATTGAAACAACAAGCAACATCCTGTTGTTCAACATTATACAGTGAAGTCAACAGAAAAGAAAAGCTGCTTCAGAGGAAAGGCAAGTTGATTCTGATTATAGATTACAAAAAAAGGTGATTATTACCTTTGTTAATTTTGCTCATGATGGCAACCTCCAGGTATTTCTTGTTATCCTGCTTGTTGTAGAGGCCCATCAGAACTCCACCCAGTTTAGGAGGCAGACGGAAGGAAGACATCACATACACATCACTGAGAGTCTTCAGAGCTAAAGAGATCTTCTCCACCGCAGCCACGGTCTGCTTCACATCCTCCAAACTCAACACGTCTATCACTGAGAGAGCCAGGAATATATGCCATGTTATTCCAAATGCACATACTGCTGTTTTTCCAAGAATGGAGAGTTTTTGCAGAAGATTTCACTCTATACAATGTATAGTGACCACAGCTGCCAAACTCCAATAAGAACCAAAATGACCAGAAAAATTAAAAGCAATAAAAGAAGTCCATATGACTCTTGCACTGTAAAGTCCAACAAGTTAGTTTTTTAAATAATGACCAATAATTCCATTATTTTAAATATTACGTTCAAGTATGAATTCTCTTCCCAGTATGTCTTGTTCTTAAGTAATTTGGTTGGTTAAATTAAACGAGTAAAATTGATTAAGTGAGTTGAACTGGAGAACTGATCACATTTTGTGATTTTTTTAGGTTTGTGAAATGGGTCAACTGATTCATTGAGGAATTTACTATAGACTACTACAGTCTCCTCTAATAACCTAATCTAATCATGTCCCCTGACTCTTCTTCTATAAGAGCTTTAATGAACACGGATGAGGTAGGCTACGTTAGGATGTTTCTCAAACTCCCTCAAAACAGAGTGAATACAAATTAAAGACAGCAATAATATACAGGTCGGTAAATAAGAAAGGTAAGAATATTAATTGATTACTACCTGAGAAAGGTCAGTGTAACTAATTACGAAAAAAATCGGAATAATTACCCGGTACGTCTTGTTTCTGTGCGCTCTCTGCGAACCAGACGAACATAAACACGAAGAAACTGACCCAAACTTTCATGTTCACAAATAATTCACGCAAAAGTGAAGCAGAAAATATCCAGAACAGATTCGTCAGCGATGCATTGAAACACGAAATATTTCCACTGGAACAAACCTGCGCTGTGCAGGAGAGAGAGAGAGAGAGAGAGAGCTGATCTGAGAACTGAATCCGCCCTCCTCATCAACATACAACACATTAATCTCGCGTAAAACACACGCAAGATTGTTAGCACGCGTTGACTCAAGCGTGCGTTCACAAAGAACGCGTTCAGCCTTCCAAAATAAACCGGAACTTTTTTTTTATAAGTTTAACTTTGACAAGCCGTCTTCAAATCTCAGTGCAACAGGCAATAAATGTATGTTCGACTCTTGGAAAGAAAGAAAGAAAGAAAACAGTAGGCTATTGTAAAAAATAAAAATAATTTTAACAAAAGCAGTACAAATTATGCAGCAAGTGTCGGCCTCACGACACTAAAAATACAGTAGCAAGGCAAATTATCTCAGATTTTTCAAAATAAATAAATAAATAAATAAATAAAATAATAATTATCGCGTTAAATAGCCTATTTAATTCTATGGTAGATGTTATGCAGAATTTGTGAATGCACTTTTTTAAACATGTAATTTTTATTTTACATTTTAAACCCTGAGGTACCAATGCCTTCCTTTGATATTGAAACATTGTAAAACCTGTAAAAATTATACACTGTAAATAAAAAGACTATTGGAGCACGTCTTGCTAGAAAACACTTAGTCTCATAATTTCACATTTAATTAATGCCATACTGTAATTACTTCTGAAAGTGACAACTAAATTCAAAACCATTTTCAGTGTTATTAAAGACCTTGTGAATCACATAAATTAATACACATGGTAATACTACAAAAACAAAACAAACAAAAAAATCATTGTATTGAGAAAAGATCGGATGCAACACTGGCTTTGATGTCTATTCTTGCTCAAATTCATAATTCCAGTGTCAGCTCTTGACTTTGTGCCAGTCTACTTGCAAACTCAATCTTCTGGCATAAAGAAAGAAAATGCTGTTGACATTTTAAAGCAGAGCAGTATGAGGGCTGTTCAGTTTCAGCGTCCAGCCCCAACAGTCTGTCCTGGGGTGATGTTTATTTTTCATTACCGCTGAGTTTCCCTAGAAACAGCTTTTAACAGCAGGTGTCGGGGGAACAGTTCTGTCATACTTGAGCTTTACTGGACCCTGCAAGCAGAAAAAAATAAACTCAGCTTTTTGCATTAAGCACCATCAGAAAGCACTTTAAATGAGTAGCTTGTTAAACAGCCCTCTTCCCAGATGGGAAAATTTGAGTTCTGAGTAAAATCTTCACAATGGAGTCATGAATCAAACTTCTACACCCTGAACAAAACCAGAACCAGTTCGGTCTATGACACATAGTTCAGAGCGTAATATCACCCACTGCTTCCCGGTCTCAATCCCTGTGTGGAAAATGAGCACAATCTAAAGGCATTTTTCCTTCTCGAACAGGAATTCTTTCCCAGATGATTCGTCTGAGGTCATTAAACGATGTTGTGCGGCTTCGGGGAGCTCCTGATTGCTCTGGATCTACTGCTGGGGAGGGGGTTCACTATGTTTCCACACACAAATACAAGGAAACGAACAGGAGCCAGAGAGAGATTCCAGTCTGGTGCTGTAACACAGCTGTGTCTCCCCAGGGCATCAATTCACAGAGCCCTCGCTCAGTCAGCTCTGATGCTCGGAAACACTGCCGGCAGGTAAAATGTAGCTTGAAACAAATATCTTTCTCTCTTACAACCTCCAATTCACATACAGGGTCCCCAGGGTCACTTGTTGCAACAATGTAACAGATAAAATCAGCAACTCCGTCTGTGTCTATGCAGCACTGCAACAAGAGAAAATGAAAAAACACACTGCAGAACAAGGATTATTCAAGTCCATTTATTTGCCCATTAAAATTAAAATTATGAAAATAGAAATCCATAAGCTATACATATATATATTTACAGCCCGTGACACCATGTGAAATTAGATTAAATGACTGTTCAATCTGTAGTTTCCTTTCCATCTCTGTAGAATCTAGTATGAATGAATAAACACATTTCACACACATAATAAGATGCTTAGAGGAAAAAAAAAAAGACAAACAAACAACAAGTAATAATACCCAAATCAGCCATCTTCATTAAACCATTGTTTCTCTTTCAAACTGTTTTAACTAGATCAAATATCCACTGCTTAATTGCCATGGACCTCATGGAAAGATCTCTTTGGACAGTATTTTTTGGCCTAAAAAAAAAATATGCAAGTGCCATTTCTAATCCTCAATAATGTACAACAGTTTCTCTTTATCCTTTGCAGTAAGCTGAAAATATTTAAAATTACAATTTTGTAATTACTCACCCTTGTGTTGTTGCAAACCTGCATGAATGTCACAAAAGATATTTTGAATCATCTTTTAAGTCAGTGTATTTTAAACAATGTGCCATAATGTGGCACGATATTCAAAGGTGCAATGCACAAATTCATGAAGCCAAACGCTCCAGGTTCTCACATGTCATGTGATCAAGCATGTGGATCCAAATTTTAACATGCATATGCATATTTAAATAAGAATATATAGCACAAATAAGTTCCTATAGCCAAAAGTGGAATAATTACATAAAGCATGGCTGTAGAATTTTTAGATCACAAGTTGTTTGAACTACTTTTTCTCCCCTGAGAGCACAAATCTGCACTTTAATCGAGAGGAAATCAATATTGACATTTTACATAATATGTCCTTTTGTATTTTACATGAGAAACCAAGTCGCACATGTTTAGAATGAGACAAGAAGTAGAATAAACTATATGTTTTTGGTGATTTATGTCTTTAACATCATTAAATATTGTCAATTTCCTATTTCACCCAATAGAATCACCACATTAACATGAGTACTGAGAGCAGAGCATAAAAATGGAGGTAAGCAAATAAAATGCATGTTAAAAGAAAAACACACAGCTTCAAACAAGGCAATAGCATATAAGTTTTGGTCCACACAATGAACGTTGAGGTTGGTGACTATGCTTTTAAGTGCTTTCTCAGCTAAGCTTAGCTTAACATTTGTAGCTATAAACAGTTCTGCTTTTTATTTTTTTGGTAAAAAAAAGAAAACGCATGTAAAAATACCCAGTAAAGGGTGCAGCTCTACGGAATTAAAGCTCAAGGAATAAATAAATCATAAATCCCCCAAAATATGTTGTTGCTGTGTTTTTCTCTACCATTTAGACATGACCATCCTAGTGCAACTAAAAAGTCCTACTTTCATACATCCTCATTCACTCCTCCTCTTCCTCGTGGGAGGGGCCTCTGAGTGAAGCAGGGCCTACAGGCTCCTCCTCCTGCACATGCTCAATAGCGACTATGCCGGTGAGGAGAGCGTAGCTCAGCATCGCTGCCACTGCGACCAGCACCGAAAGCAGCTGCTTGCGTCTCTTGTATGGCTCGTTGTCAAAGTCGCTCCCCTGCTGTGTGCTGGACATCGGACGATTGACGCCCTCTGCAAACAGAACAGGCACGAACATGAGGACTCGATGACTCTTATGCTACGTATAGAACAATGGACGTTTTGTTCTTTGTAAGCATTGCATTGTGGTTGTTGGTCTCCCACCTTTACTCTCGCTGGGGAAGTACAAGCTCAGAATATTACAGCAAAATGTGTTCAAGTTGTCCAGATTCTTTAAGTTCTGCTGCAGTCGGCAGTTAGGGAGCCGGATCTTAATAAGTGGAGCTAGATGACCAAAGACATATGCATCTAGAGAAGAAGGCCTTTAACACACACACACACACACACACACACACACACACACAAAACATCAAATACATATTAAACCTAACCCATAAACAACAGAGTAATACTTAAAGGTCAACCTCAATGCGTAAAACACTTACGAATCTCCAAAGAAAAATTTGTTTGATCCCAGACGCTGAGAGAGAAGATTGAGGCACTCCAGAGCATCATGATAAAGCTGGAAGAAAATATGGACTCAGTATTTAGTCTTATATATATCTCAATATTTTTGTATTTGCTTTGCAAAGTATTTTTTATTTATTTTCACCTCTATTTTAAGGTGTCCTTGTTACACAAGTTACATGTACTTACTATTATAATACTAATACATTATGCATAATTACATGCAAGTAACATGTATGTAGTATGTTGGTGTGGAAGCTAATATAGCTTTCTTTCTTGGTATGAATGTGCTAGTGAAGAGATAGTCCACCCAAAATAAAAATGTCATCATCACTTTCTTCTGCAGAGCAAGAAAGAAGATATTTCAGCTTGGTTCTCATAGACTTATGGACTAAAATACTAGGTCAATGGGAACCAACAATCATTGACTTCCATAGTAGGGAAAAAAAAATACTAAAAGTCAACGGTGACCCAAAACAACCTGGTTACAAGCTTTTTTTCAAAATATCTTTCTTTGTGTTCAGCAGAGCAAAGAAATTCATACATCGTTAACGTAACATTTAATTTATTGCAAAGCAACAGCGAACAGTCCACAGAGTCATAAACAAGCAGATTTGTTTCCCAACATCAGACTAGCAACTATCTAAAATAGAATTCTCTGCCAGAACGGAACTTCTGCTCCGTCTGAGCCCAGATTCCACACATCTGCTGGTTTATCAGTGTCCTCTTCAGGGACCAGAACACTGTTGCCTCTGGCTGGAGTCTAACAGCCGCCCTGGTGTTTCAGGGAGGTGTTAGTGTCACAACCCACACAGCCCACCCACCATCTGATTCATATCGCACAGCTAAAACAAACCCAATATCCAGAATCCCACCAACCTCCTTCTCTGCCTCATCTCCCGCCTCCAGCGAACTGTTTCCCCGGATCAGACGGAGTCGCTCAAGCTGCCTGTTCTGCATACGGCCCGGCAGGAAGAAGTTGAGCGGGAAGGACATATTCTCTCCGTGCCAGCGGCGCGTCACCTCAACATAGTTTTTAGGTTCAACCCATAAAGCGTAGATCTGCAGAGAGATGAGTTTGAGCATATACCCACTAAAATTTCCTCTTCAAGGTCCAGTGTTTGAATCTCACCAGGGCAGGTAACAGTCGCTCCTCCAGCAGCGAGATGAAGGCCAGAGTGTCTGCGCCCTCTTTGGCTGAGAGATCATAGTCTGCATTATATTTCTGAAACACAAATTTCCAGTATTACTATACGACACTGAACCAATCAAACTGTGACTGGTTGCTTTTCATGTCTGTTAGTTGGCCTCTTGGGCGGTCCTTGACCAATGAAAACTCAGACTTTATCATCAGTCAAAAAGCCATTAAGATTTTTCTACTGACTTTTTTGCTATTGCAGAAAATAGGCTCTGTTACCAGCAAATATTTGAGAATATCGCTAATTTTTTCATCAAGATAATCTTGAAGCCTTAATCTAAGAGGCTGGTTATAAAGAAACTACACCACGATCGCTTTCAACAATATTTTAATCTTTATTTAACATCTACAAGTTGGAAAGTCTGAGTTAGAACAGTTTGCAAGCTTTCCCGTTTCTGACAACCTCTGTATTCCCATTTAGCAACAGCCTTTTTTAAAAGCATAAATCATCACAAAGTAGCATTACATAAAAGTGAAATATCTTGAGCTTGTGTTCATTTCAGACATTTAATCAAAAACACTGACTTTGAGACTAAGAAACCAGAAGTTCTTATCTATCTTTATTAATAAGTCACTTATTTCCAGGTTGCAGCACTCTACAGGAGAAACGATTTTAGTTTTGTGAAGAAATCTGCAAGCATAGATCTGATCTGTGTATGTTCCTGACTAAGCAGCTCTGGGTAGAACAGCACTACTACTGGTAAAATGAGAAACTATAAACGTGTTTGTAGGAAGGGTTTTAATTATGCACCTAATTAAAACCTTTCCTGAAAACACATGTTTATTGTGTCTCATTCCATTCAAATTTAATGGGCACCTTTAGTGTCCAATCAAACATGATTAATGAGAAAATTAGGGGAGCCTTTATAAATGGCAGCAGGCTTCACTGGAAAGGTTGCGGTTCTCAAATGAATAAACCCAAAATAAAGAGCAAAATATACAGGGCCACTTGTGTAACGCTTGATATATATAAAAAAAAAAAAAGTAAAATGTGATGATGACAGTAGCAAGGTAGGAGATAGTCACCTGTTTTCTCAACTGAATGATGATCTGATTGGGTTGGGAGCAGCTGCCTTCATCTTTGGTCCTGAGAGCAGGAAGTGAACCTTCAGTGAAAACATAAGCATAAGTAAAATAAGTAAAATATATATATATATATATATATATATATATAAATACATTTCTATAGGCCTATAAAGATGATAGAAATGCATGGTCTCTAGAAAACATAATATTGCATAATGAGAAGTTAATAATGAAGTGGATGTAGTGCATAAGCTGTTCCCGCAAAGTCAAAAGGTCTACGCTAAAAAAAAACTGCTAAAAGGAACATTGGTCTTCAATATGGAATAATATTGAACTTTGGAAGAATTCAGGAGCCAAGGAAAATAATAATGGAGACAGACAAGAATGTGAAAAGAGAAAACACACAGATGCAAGTTATCAGCAACTCGGCAGGAAAGAGGAAGACGCCTGTGTGCTTCAGTTAAAGCACACGCTAAACGTTCGTCTTAATGAATGCGGAGTGTTTGCCAAGAAACAGATTGTTAAACTCTGCCTGCTTACCTGTGGGGCTTCTCCAGGGGTTAGAAATCCTGTGAATTTTGAGCGGAGCTCCAGCAAAGCGAGCGTATGCCTGGAAAATGATATAAAAGACATTATTATTATGCAATTTCACTTTTTGCTTAACTAGCTTAAACTTCCAGGTTTAGTCAGAATCTGGTTATTAGTGTGTTGCTAGCCTCGTGTCTATATGTGGCATTATGTTCTCTAGATACATCATCCTCCTCCTCCAAGTTTACAGGATTTTATTTCATGTTTACCATCTGCTAGGCCAAAATGATAAATCGTAGCAGTGAGAAAAGCAATTTTATGTCATTTGAGGTATCACTTATATACAAATATACAAACCAAACAAAGTATAAACTGTGTTGTTTTCTTTAGCAAGCTCCACTAATTTCCAACAGGCAACAAAACAACCCCATACATAATATGCAGTTGCAATAAAAGCACAAATAAACAACAACTGTTAGCTAACTTCAATAAACAGCTCCATTTAGCACTTGGACAGTGTTAAGGGTTCAGGATGGGATGCCTTGTTTTACGACGACATCCGATAAAGCGGGACGTAATTTCACATTCCTGCACATGCAGCTGAGAGCTGACAGATTGAGCACTCCACACCTGGCTCAGACCGTCGTTTATATATAAACGCATCTTATACTGCTGATCACTGAGGTTAAATTCCCTGGAGTGCTTCTTTATACTTTAGACTGAAGCCAAGAACGACTCAAGAATAATAAGACTTATTTCTTAAAGGAATAGTTGACCCCAAAAAAGAACAATCATGTTTTTTTTTTTAAGGATTATTTTGAGTGTTTTATGCTTTTATTTTGATAGGACAGCAGCTAGACAGGAAGTGATGTTGGAGGAGGGGTTGGGGAGAATTGGGAAATGTTTGCGAGCCTGGACTCGAACTCGGGACACTTGAAGCACATCAGCACTATATGATGGCTATTGGATTTGTATCTATAATTTTTCAGATAGCTCTTGAACGACTGATACTATAAATGAAGCAGTTATTACAGATAAAGTTAATAGGAAATAATTTATTAAAATATTTTTACTCTAGAACTCTTTCGTGGCTCTACATAGAATAAGTGTGAATAGAAAAGTGATAGATATAATTATGCCAAAAATATGCCACTCTGTCTCTCAGAGAATTTGTATGGCTTCAGGAGACATGAATAGTATGGACTTCTTTAATATTAATTTTGGAGCTAGTCACTATGAATGGTCTTTAATGGAAAAAAGCTGCACAGAGATCCTTGAGATTGTTTGTCTTTCATTGCAAAAACAGCAGCAGAACCACTTCTGGGTGATTTCTTTAACATTAGGCCACCACCAGCACTCAAAAAACTCACTGTGACTGTAAAAAAAAAACTTCTGGAAAAAGCTGAGTATTGAGTTTTGAGATTTTCTCCTTTTCCCGGTTGCAGTTGAGCGGTGAGCTGGAAAAGCGCCGTATACTCCATCAAAGGCTGACATCATAACCTCAGATTTATTACTAGATTGATTCCTACACAATCCTAAACTGTGGCTCGTAAAGTAGAGGGGATAAAGTTTGGAAATAAATCATTGCTACGTGAACAACCGGTACTGTCCAAACCAAACACGAAAAGGAAAACTACAGCTGGCTGAAATCCACTTTGCCCACAGTAAAAGCAGTATATCAGACTCCTGCTGTACACATAAACACACTGAAATCAGGCCACGGATGACAGAACAGCTTCTCTTGAAAGTGCAGATGGTAATAATTAGTTTGAGCCGCTCATAAGAACCTTGAATAGAGTGCCGCAGATGATGATTGGACTCTCCCTCTTTTAAGCCCCACCCCAGCTTTGCTGCACATCCAATCACTGCTCTGTCGTTAAGGAACAGTGTTCTGATACACCCAAACTAAAATTCATCAATGAACACTAGAGTAAATCGTTTAGTTTAGAGTAAAACTGTATCCACATTAGGTCTTAGAAAAAATTGCAAGACCATTGCAAAACATCAACCAATGCATAAAGGAAAGAATTGACTTCATAAACATCTAATAAGCATATACTTTTAAAATCAAGAAACTTAGAATAAAGCAAGCACAAAACATCACAAGAGATGTCCTAAACAGGCCAGTCATAATTACAGAATTACATATTACAGAAATGTCTGGGCAGATTATTTGATGTATTATAATAATATTAAATAATAATCATGATCATTATATATTATATTTTGTGCGTCCAAAATAAATAGCAATTTTTTTACATTTTTTAAAATTGAGATTTATACATCACCTGAAAGCTGAATAAATAAGCTTTTGACGTATAGCTTGTTATGATATAGGACAATATTTGAGATTTTCCTGTAATTATTTGAAAATTTGGAATCTGAGGATGCAAAAAATACAAATAGAGAAAACCAGCTTTAAAATTGTCCAAATTAAGTCCTTAGCAATGAATATTAGGCCTACTAATTACAAAATTAAGTTTTAATATATTTACAATAGTACATTTACAAAATATCTTCATGAAACATAATTAAAAATTATGTTTAATATATCAAAATAAAAATAAGTTTTAAGCAAATGCAAGATGCAATACAATAAAACAATACAATGAAATTATGTTTTTTTAATTATGTTGTTTCAACTGAAAGAAACATGTCAGTGCCTTTGTTTTGTCTTAAGATGCACACCAGTAGTGTGTTGTTTTTTTCAAAGGCATGTTTATAAAAATGACTGATGATCATTAATTATAATCCAGAAAAAAATGTTTATGATTATGACAACTTCAAACTGCCAGCTACCAGGCAAATCTCCACACATCCTCAGGCCTTCACATGCAGTTACAATTTAATGCAACCATACCCTTTCTGGTGCAATGAGATAATCTGGAAAATTCTGAATGAACTTTAAATTACAAAACCATCAGGCACAGGGAGCAAAACATGCCTGCGGTTTTCAAAGCGCCCAGAGAAGGTGCAGACAGACTGTAACACACAGACATCATCCCGACCGCTGGCGAGCTGGAAAAATCCCACCACACTCTTAAGAGAGTCCAAAACACACAGCCCTGATGTAACCTAATCACTTTAACATGCGATTTCAGCAACAGTGACCTGGTTCTGTGCCCACATACAACCTTTGTTGATTAGAAATAAAATGGATCTGAATGCTGTCTCCAAAGCTGCCGACGGGAGATGAGATTGATGTTAACTTCAGATGACAGTGGAGGGTTTGTGGTTTACAGTAGCACAGACAGGTGGCGCCCTGGTGTGACCAAAGTGAAGTGGAAAACAAGAAAAGCGGAGGAAATGTATCCCACAAGATGATTCATGCAGCAAAAATAGATAAGCACCTTGGCTATGGAATTATCTGAGATATTAAAACACCTCATCATAAAATCATAAAAAGTAAACTGTGGAGATATTCCCATTTCAGAGGGAAGCGTGACCTGACGTGACCTGATTATTTTTACTATTATATATTATTATCATTATCATCATCTATTTTCCAGAATATATTTATATATACACAAACACATACACACTACAGCTATACATAGGTCTAATTTTTTTTTTTTACTATTATTAAACAATAACAGTAATAAACACAAACTGTAACCACTATTCACATAATATTATATTTGAACACACACAATTATATCACTCATAATAAAAAAAACACTACTCATACTAAACTACGCAAAGAACTCTGAGAAAAAAAAACCTAAAAAAAAAAACCCGGTATGAATAAATACTATTATTTAAAATAGGCCACGTTAAAAACTGATATCGCTGTACTACATCACAACGCCACTGTACTTTAGTAACGTTAAGTGATCGGTACCGAGTCGATTCTCCACAACGACGGAAATTTAAACAGAACCCATACAATACAAACATCCAGACTACATGAGCCAGTGCTGAAAACTCACAAGGACGATGAGACAGTCCGTATTTACTGACGGTAAACCCAAACCAGCCTTCCAGCAGAACAGCTCACTGGGCGCCGCCATCTTCAGAATCGAAACACCCTTGACCCGGAGCTAATGCTATGCTTCGACAAATAAAAGCCCCAATAAGAAAAATCTGAGGTGATAACGCTTGGTTGGAGTAATGATTGGTTTAAAATAAATTGTAACGCAAGTCTGTGGGAGTGTAAAAATTATGTGATATGTTCATACAGTAGTATGTCAATTTTTGTAAATAAAACTAAGATTAGCCTACTGGACGACTTGGCTATGTTTTACAGGAAAATAGTAGTCTATCATCGACTAGTATTAAACAATAAAGTAAGAAATTATATTTTAAATTGCAATAATATTTTACAATAACGCTATTTTACTGTATTTTTTAGTAATATATTTATAAAGCCTTGTAGAGCATAAGAGTTTCCTCCCAAAAAACAACATCAACTAAATTATTTACAAAGTGTGTTTATTGTTTTTTTTCCACGGCTAACAGTGTTTTTTATTGCAGTGTTTTGTGCAAGAAGTTTGGTTACCATGGCATTAAGGTAATTGAACTAAACTGCATGTCTTTATGTTATACAGTATATTATCAGTGTTTTAAGTCGGGGAGAGCAGAGATTGCCATATCTTGGCCAAATGGACAATTAACCGCACATGTTGCAACTCTCCATCCCAAACAGCTGCCAAGAATTCATGAGCCAAAACTACATGCACACATGATGACATCATCTCCAGAAACTCAAGGGACTGATAGAGTCCAGTACATTCCAGTTCAGGACACGAGCACCCATCCCATCCGTTTGTGTGAACTGTAATCCACTTCACTTTTTTTTTACTCAATCTATGGCCTGGAAAACACACATGTAACCACTTAATGTAACTGTGTGTTCCCATTTAGATAATTAAGTTTCATCGAGGGTAAAGACAAGGAAAGTTCAACATATTGAGAAAATCTCTGGAAAAGGGCTTTGGGCATCATCGGGACATTCCAGAACTCTCTGAAACTGTTCCAAGAACAGGCTAAAGGAACCTTACACATTGTATAACACTTAGTGCATGGTTTGAATATTTAAAGGAACATACAATAATATTTAAAAGATTGAAAAAAATTGTACTAATAATTATTATTCATTGTAAAATAATTAAAGCAGCTATGAATTCAGTCCAGGGTGTCAGTAAACATTTCAGACTGTGTGTGGTAAGATGACGTCTTTGAATCCAAAAGCAAATATCAGGGTGGCATAAAGCACTTCCCTGAAGCCCTGTGGAAAAACCAAATGACCCGTTTAACAACTCGAATTTCAGACACAGACAAACACTTAAACCTCAAGTGAATAAAACATCACTGATCCGAGAGGAAGAGTTCTTACCACAGCGAGGAAAAAACATCAAGGGATTTTAAATATTTATAGGAAAGCAGAAGATTTTGTTGAATTATCTGACACAAACAGAATAGTGTTTTAAATCTAATGCAAACTGGAAACACAATAAAAGACTATTATTACTATTATTAGTAGTACTAGATTATTTTATTTGTCTGATGAACTCTTAGTCTTACTCTTATTTTTGTGTACATATATTTCATATATTTATAGAGTCTCTTTTTATTCTATTCTATTTTATTTTATTGCTAGTTTATTTTTTATATTATTTTATAATATCCTATTTTATATTATATTTATTTACTGTACTTATTTTTATATTCTACTTCTATTTTGCCGTTTTACTTTTACTTAGGCTAATTGTTTTCTTAATGTGTCAATTCGTTGGGGCAGTTGTGCAATAAATTTCACTTCATGTCGTACCGTGTATATATGTGAATGTGACAAATAAAATTTGAATTTGATTTGAAATACTTGAAAAAGTAGCTGCAAATGTCTCGAGGAGAGTGACCACTACTGCAGCCAGATGAAACACACACACTTCTGCTGGATAATGTCACTGCTGATGTCACAGGTGATGTCATCACATGGATTCATTTCAGCAGAGGTGAGATGTGCTATTTATAGTGAGAAGTTATGACCATAAATAAATAATAATAATAAAAAAAACCACACACAGTGAGTGTTTATTTATTATTTGCTATTTTTTACAACAAAGCAAACTACAAAGTTTAAACATGTGAACTACCAATTAAACATGTGAATATATATATTCACTCTTCATATTCTCGCCTTTTTTATTAATTACTCACCCTCATTGTCGTTCCAAACCTGTAAGAGCTTTGTTCAGCTTTAGAACACAAATTAAGATATTTCTGATGAAATTTGAGAGCTTTCTGAATCTGACCCTCATTCTTTTATTTTGTTTATTTGTATGGCAGATTTAAAACGGCAAAGTGCTTTCCAATAAAAACAACATTCCAAAAAACAAGACAAAACATGCTATGTTCTTACTATCTTTATAGGCCTTGAACTATCAGTTGCATTGCTGTCTAAAGGATCAGAAAGCTCTTGTATTTCCTTACAAATATCTGAATTTGTGTTTCAAACATGAACAAAGGTCTTATGGGTTTGTATCGACAGAATTTGAGCTATTAAAAAACACAAATGAATCAAATATTGACATAAATTAGGTGCACAGAGCTAAACATATGTGGACAGCATACTTCAGATTATGATCTTGGGAAGACTGATATTAATAGACTTCAAAGATTTCTCGGCAAATCTGAGAACAATGTGAGACACTGTTGAGAGCTCTTCTGAAACTCTAGTGATGTGGGATTAGTGGGGGTTTTGTTTCGGGGGGAAAATCTGAAAAGCAGGAGAGATGAGCAAAAGTCTCATTTTAATCCAATAGCTGTCAAAGAGAAATGACTGAGACCTGATTTGGGGATTTTCTAACTTTAATGGCGGGTTTTAGAAAATTCATCAACTTTTTGACTCCTCAGAGACAATGAGTCGAAGGAGCTCCACCCACCTGTGTGCGGTACCTGCTCAGGTGCTCAAACAATAAAAAGACTGTTCGCTCTGATAAAGAGCCACTTTCTCCAGAGTCCAGGACATTAGTGGATGTTGACTCAACCTGCTGGCAGAGATCACACACTGAAGGATTACTCGTCTCTAAAAGATGATGAAGATTATCCCAAGAGTCTCCACCACCTTGGTTGTTGGTTGGATTGTACTTTTTATGGGTGAGTAGCGATTTTATTTAAAAAATGTTTGTGAAATATGAAAAACTGGCAGTTAACTTTATTGTTGAAAATTCATGCCATTCTGAACTTGTACGACTTACTTTCTTCCATTGAGCACAAAAGAAAATATTTTTCAGGGGGAAAAAGTCACTGTATTTGATGTTTTGCACATACACTCTTAGAAATAAAGATGCTTCATGATGCCATAGAACCTTTTTGTCTAAACGGTTTCATAAAGAAACGGGGCGGTCATGGCCTAATGGATAGGGAGTTGGGCTTGTAACCCAAAGGTCGCCGGTTCGAGTCCCAGGTCCGGCAG